>NEWO01000269.1:1079001-1113236 GCA_003013225.1 Phalaenopsis aphrodite
TGATACCATAAAGCAACGAGGAATTGTGTGAAGTTTGTGAATTTCTCATTAAAAATTTACCTTACTATTAACATAGTAGGATTATAGGTTACTCTTTAAGTAATTTATACCTATGAAAACTACATAGTAATTACATGATAACATTACTAGGACAAAATATAGTAGTATAGAGCCATGCTTCTATATTTACATCATGGTAGTAAAGGAATATATTTCATAAACTGCAAACATATTTTTCACTTCAATTCTGAGAGATTTCTGCTTCACAAGGATAGGCCTTTGGCTTGCAATCCCTCGGCTTGTCATACAGTAGTAAACACGAGAAGAATTAACCATACAATTGATCTTTTGCTTACATTACAGTTGAATGGTGTAGATGTACAGATTTAGCAAACCAAATTTAGGTTTATTGCTAAACTGATAGGCACTGTATCTGGTAAGATGGATTGCATGTTCGATTCTCAGATTGATAGAAAGCTTGTTTCCACTTTCATGGAACGAAATGCTAAAATAAAACAGAACTTGAAAGGGAAAGTTTTGAATGGTAATTTATGATATACTTGTATGTAGAGACACCCATCTTTAGGCTACATATGGACAACCATGCCCTACCATTGACAAATTACAAATAGGGCCGTCAAAAAAGCTATTTGTTTGTGAAAAACTCATGTTCCGCTCGTTCGTTAAGTAAATGAGCCGAACACCAATAAATTTTTTAAGCTTGAATTATAAATGAGTCGAACACCAATAAATTTTTTAAGCTTGAATTATAAATGAGTCGAACACAAACAAACCTTTGTTCGCTTGTGTTCGACTCGTTTTAGCTTGAAATAAAGAAATTGTATATATTATTTATATAATATTATATTATATATATTATTTGTATAATGATATATTATCTTTATTTATGTCTAAGTTTAAATCATAACAGTTCGTGTGGTCATGTGGTTCTGCGCCACTTATTACATAGAGTTGGTGCGGGTTCGAATCCAACACTATACATCTATTTTTTCAAATTAATTTTAATGAACTAATTTCGAGCCGAGCATTAGCCGAATACGAACAAGAATATTTAAATCGAGCCGAACATGAACACACTGTTCACGAGCCAATTTCAAACATGAGCTGATTTTGAACGCGAGCAGTTTCAAACGAGCCGAGATTTGACAAATCACCCATCATATTTAATTTGCTTACTTTAATAATTGAATTGACATCCTAAATAGGATTTCAAGTCTGCTTAAGCTTCTTCTTAAGCAAGGAAGCATCAGGCTCTTTGGATGCTCGCTTGAGCAACACATCCGAGTTCTTGAGGTAGCCCTATGCATAGTGCAGTTTGAGAGCCTTTTATGAGGCTTTTCTGCCGGCATGGATGCATTAAAATATTGATGCATGGCTGGGATAATTGGATTCATAGTTGAAATTCCATATGTGAGACTGAGCACTTTATGTGAGAGCCCAGACTAGCTTTCCCACCCTGACCTTTTTAAGGCATCGATTGAACTCTCTCATCACAGTTCAAATTCCAGTTTTTGTAATGAGTTGAGTTGAGCTCTGAGTCATGCCTAACTCGAGCTCGCCTCTTCTGTGAAAATGCAAGGCCGAGCTCGAGCACAGCTTGCAAGGATGACAACAAGCTTGTGAGCCGACTCACAATCTCAAGCCAAAAAATCAAATTATCGTGAAAGTTCACCGGAGAAGGCATCATTCGCCAGAGAAGAGTCACAACAGTTCACTGAAGAAGGCATGCACGTGACCATCAATTGGACAGTCGAGCCCAGCTATCGAGCATGCTAGCCAAATCTTGACAAGCTTGAACTCGAGCTCGTTTAACAAAGGAGCTTGCGTTTAACCTCGAGCTCACGGTCAGGGCTTGATAAGCTCGACTGTTGTGCTCGTTAACGAGTTGAGCTCGAGTCAGTTCGCAAGCCGCCTCAACTCACTTACACCTTTATCTATAGCAACTGAAGGCCCTGTAACAGAATGCTGTTTGCAATATAATTTATTTGTGTTTGCGTGAGTTTGGTATTGGCCAAAGCCAAATGAATCCAACGTAAATTCTTCCAATTTTACTCTATACTTTCTTTTGCCAACATTTTTGCATGACGGAAAGGTATAACTTCAAAATGAAATGATGGTTAGTTTCTCTTTAATTTATTTTGCTCCTAATACATTGCTGTTTTCTGCTATCTGCAGAAGAGATTTGAGGACATTCCGGGTTTGGGACAACGGCAATCTGAAGAATGATTTATTTACTAATTTGTGGTATCGTATACTCCTGGATTCAAATATAAATGAACTTTCTTTTGATTAGCTTTTGGTTTTCAGCAAATAAGCACCTTTAACTGTCCAAACCAATATTTTTTTTTGGGGCTCTGAAATCATGGATGCATGGAGTCCTCCATGTTTTCCCTCTGTATTTTGAGATAACCTTATTTTTTGTTGAGAAACTTACGAGTCATTGCCTGTTATAAGCTTGAGCTTGAGGAACCTATGAGTTGCAGTCTTATGTTTCTATTAGGAAGATTTACATACATGCCACTTTTGATATGATATGGAAGAGGTGATATAAATGTAAGAAGTAAAGTTTTGTTGTTAAATATGTATAAACATAGGAATTGGGTGGGTAGGTATGTAAATGCCCATATTTATTATTATTATTATTATTATTATTTCTTTTGGGCTAGAGTACCTGGAAAAAATATCACATCAGGACTCAGCATGTAGAGTTACGCGCGGAGTTCAATGAAATTACGCTGTGGAGGTGATCGACCCGGTAACATCAGAGAATATTCCCCTTGTGTTATTTCGTGTTATTCAGGTGTTATTGTATGTTATTCAGGTGTTATTGTGTCCTGAGAATATTTCTTGTGTTATAATAACACAATAACACATCAATAATAATTGAATAACACAATAATTCCTGAATAATACAGGAAAATATTCTTGTATTATCAGACAAATTTTTTTTTTACGTTGTGTGATTTCATTGGACTCTGCACATAACCCTACGCGCGACATCCTGATGTAATATTTTTTCAAGTACATGAATTGAACAAGGAATAGGATAAGGGATATTTTATATTTTGTTAGAGACTTGAGGCTTCTCCTGTGTGAAACTTAGTTCTGCCCTAATTTGATTTCAATGGGGGGTTTTGTAACTAAATCAATTAAAATAATATTTTATCTAATTGTGCTATTTTCTAAAGTAAATTGGTAAGAAATAAAATGAAGAATTCTGAAGGGTTGTGCTAGAAGTGCTCAACCTGCCCAATAAAAAAAAATGTGGCTTGTATGTAAATTTTCCTAAAATGAAGAGCATTTGTATTTATAATAAAGATATTTTTATTGAAGATAATTTAATAATGGTTGCTAGATAAGCTATTTATGTGCATAAATAATTTTGAATAAAGATTTACGTTAAAATGATAACAAAGTGTACAAGGTTGTAGAGCAACTATTTAGAATCAGAAGCTAATTAATTCTTTACCAATTGCTTTTTCCAAATTATAGAGCAACTATTTGGAGTAGAATTATTTAATATTTCAAAAATATTAATTTTCTTATAACATATCTGATGTAAATTGTTTCAGTAACTTGTGATATATATAATTTAAAAAAAATTGGATGTGAGAGTAATTTAGTTGTCAAGATTTGGAGAGGACGTTAGGCAGCTTGGATTTCACCATAACTAAAAAGAAATTAAGTTCTAACTAAATTATATATTAATATTCCCCATAGTTTACAATAAATTAATATGTAATGGATAATTAAAAAAGCCTATAAATAGCCATGAATATATACATATATATATTTGCTGTGTATTTATTTCTCTATGCACAATGTATTAGTGATATTATTTATTTTTTCATTTGTTCAGATAAAGTTGGTACGAAATTTTTATAAGAAACATTCACACGCATACCACTATTCTTCTATATTTACGTTTCGTAAACCTAAATTCAAATTTTTACATATATGCCATGTTATTTATGTATGAAAAAGTTGTATTTCATTTTTATGAAGGTTAAAATACTAATTTTTTTGATGTGATATGCACAAATTATCAGTCAAAAAAAAATATATATTAAAGTATTAGATATATAAATCGATAATGGGGGATATGTATGCAAATCTCATTTTATAAATATACAACTTATTTATGAATTTTTCTATAAAAAAAAAGTCAAGATTTTTAAAAAAGATATTTCTTTTTTTCTTTCATAAATAAAAATTGAAGGCAGTGGTAGGTCTATTTTATTGCCGCTGTGGAGTTGATCATATATTTCAAAGTGTTATGGCTCGTAAAAGAGAATATCTTGTGCCATTGTCAACACATCTGAGTATATTTGTTTTGTAAGCATTTTCATGGCTGTACTAATATATATATAAATAATATTAAATGCATATATTACATTCTCAATACACTTGTACTCCAAATACATAAATCAATAAATCTTCTTTTTTGCACATCCAAAAATTTTGTTGTTTGCAAATTTAAGGATTGGATCTCTTAAACGTTACACATAATTGTCCTCTCTTGTCCTTTCATGATCCTTGGTCTAATAACAATACACTTCAATTGATAATTCTATTACATCTCGGTTCATTTGCGAACGAACGAATGACGGAAGAAGTTTAGAGGAAATCAATAATATAATTACTTCTGGTTTACTAATTCATACAATGAATCAAATACTACCTGTTTACAGATTTAAAGAGTTCTTATGAGCACTTTAAATGTGTGCGTCAAATCAGCTGAAATTTTAGGGAGAAATTACCAAATGAAGGAGAGGCGAGGTTCTACGCTTCTTTGGTGGTGGCAGATCGCTGGTTTTTGGTCCACCAATTAACGAGAAAAGAGTCTATGATAATCTGCACCAAATATATATATATAGAGAGAGAGAGAGATAATCTGCACCATTATCATATAGCATTTAAACTATTTAAATTTATTTTAAACAATTTTGTTAACGATTAATTTCAAAGATAATTAAATGTATAAGTTTTCTAATACAATCGTAGTTTCATTACCAGTAACTTGGGGTGAAAGATGAAGGCAATACACTAACTTTAACTGATTTCCATTTATCATGTGGGCCTTGAAACTTACCAGTGGAGGAGAAATCTTCAATGTCCAGGGGGACATAATGTTTAGGAGGACATCCTACAACTCGATGGAAACAATGCAGCAGCCTACAAACTACCCAAAATGCGGAGCAAGTACACATTTCCCAAGAGGATACGAGTAAAAATTTTCAAATAAGATGAAGTTTCAGCAGGGGAGGATATGGATCGGCTAGTTGCAGTCTTGAGAGAGGATCACGAAGTGTACGCTCGGGCGGCAGACGAGATGTTGGGAGTAAGTACAAACATCGTATGCCATCGGCTTAACATCAACCAAAAAGCCAAATAGATTAGGCAAAAGGTTAGACCTATAGCCACCATATTGGCTGATCCAATCCAATAGGAGTACATAAACTGCTGGACTCCAATTTTATCAGAAAAGGCACAATACCCTAATTAGTTAGCAAATATTGTGATGACTCTGGAGGCGAACGAGTGGAGAATGTGTGTTGACTTTACCAATATGTATGAATGAATCATGCCCAAAAGAGATTCATCCCTTGCCACGATATTGTGAAAACATACTTTATTGTGAGTTTCTTAAACGCCTTCTCAGGTTACCATTAAAATGCAACCGATAGATGCAGAAAAAAATCACCTTCATCACCATGGAGTGGGTGTACTGTTATAATGTAATGCTCTTTAGCTTAAAAACTTTGGGGCCAATTATCAAAGACTGGTGGATACAATTTTTACCCAACAAAAAGAGAAAAACAATCTTGAAGTCTATATTGATAAATATTTGATTAAAGAGCACATACAAGATATAAGAGAAACTTTCAACACCTTAAGTATTTAATCCACTGAAATGTACATCCAGAGCAAGCTCAGGAAAATTCCTCGGATACTTGCTCACGCCCAAGACAATAAAAGGCCAATTCGAAGAAGGTGAAAGCAATCTTAGATATGCCACCAAAAGAACATCAAATAACTACAAACCTTGACCAGAAATATAGCGTGCCGGAATATATTTATATCCAAATATGGAGATCGATGCTCTGCATTCTTTAGAGCCATTAAAACTACCTATCACCTTCCTTGGACTGCAGAATGCGAACAAGCTTTTGAAATTACCAATGCTATACAGTCCGAGAGTAAGAGAAGAGGCAGTGAGTTCGGTGCTAGTCCGTTCAGAAAATAGAAAATAATTTTCCATATACTACGTGAGCCAAGTCCCACGTGGAGCATAATTGATATACACGATAATTTAGAAACTCATATTGGCATTTGATTGTTTCTACCAAAAAGTTACATCAACGGAATGAATGATATATGGATGAAAGGTTGCCTCAAACCTTAATTTGTTTGAAATTTGAACTTGATTATTTGATTACTTATTTGTTATATGGCTTTCAGGTTGTTCAGCATCAAACTTTAATTTTGCTAAAATCCGCTAAGATGACTAATTGACTGTATATTTGGTTATTTGTACAAGTCTTGGAGAACACCTCTTCTGATATTATTCATTAGTCTATGTTAGTTTTTTAAATTATTACGCAGTTAGTAAGTACTATGGGTTAATTGACTGATTGAATGCCTGATAGACTTAGCCAAATCAGCATTTTTTCACTCTTTAATTTTGCCAAAATCTACTTTAGTTGAATGGCTTGCCAAAATCTACTTTAGTTGAATGCCTGATTGACTTGCTAAATCAGCAAGGTGCAAAGTATTATTGATTAAAACCATGAAGTGGCTTGTGAAACCCCTTACTTATATTGAAGCCGAACACTTAAACATTGTGTAACGGTAAAATTTCATTAGAAACTCCAAAGTTAAGCATGCTTGTGCTCGTGCTCGTGCTGGGGCACTCCTAAAATGGGGGACCTCCTAGGAAGTTACACTAATGGAGCAAAACCGTTAGACCAGTTGGCCAAAGAGGGCAATACCTTGATGTGTGAGAGTCCAAACTGTCACAAATGATATCGGAGTAAATACCAACTGAAAGATGGGAACTAAGTGTCATACAAAACAAAGGGCTACACCATGAGAGAGCCACCTCTTGAATCTGTAAGGGCCACATTTAGAATCCTATGTGCTTGGTGGATGATTGTAGGTATCAATCCTAATGGGGACCTTAAGTACTTAAGTGGGAAAAATTGTGAAACCCCTAAGGTAGATTGAAGCTAAATTCTTAAATATAGAGACACATTTTGGTGTAACAGTGGAATTTCATTAGAAATTTCAAAGTTAAGTGTACTCGAGCTGGAGCTCTCCTAAGATGGGTGAACTCCTGATAAGTTACACAAACAGGGCAAAAACGTGAGACCACTAGGCCAAAGAAGGCAATATCTTGATGGGTGAGAGTTTGAGTTGTCACATGGATATTCATTTGAATAGCTGATTTAATGGATAGTTATTTGGTTGGTTTGTAATTATAATTGACTGGTTGGAATTTGACTGATTAAATGGCTAAAATCAACAATTTCACTCTTTCAACTTGTTAAAATTTACTTTAATTACTGCCATGTCTTATTTATTTATGAAAATATTGAGATGACTTCCTTTTTGATGCACATGTGGGTTTAACTAATACAATTTTGATCTCTATAGCTATTTTTCTGAATTTTTACGTTAGATGATTTTTGTGAGCAATGGTGTTATCCAACAAAATTAATATGACTCAACCAAGTATGCAGTTTTCTTCCACTTCTAGTTGCACACTTGCACATAACCATTTAATCTTTAATCTTTGGTTTCATCTTTATCCAAATGGAGCAATGCTTATGTGTTAGTTTTGTTGCGATTCATTCCTGTTTAGAGTTCTGTTTTCCATCTGCTAGCAACTATATTTTTATCAGGCCATTTTGAACATATACTACCTCATCTTTTTCATCTTTGGGCCTTCTGGATTCTTGTGAATTACTAACTTTGTTGTCTGCTGATCTGCTAGAATTTAATATATTCATAGTTTCCTTGTTGCAAGGAAGATCGTATTAAACGGATTCTTGCTAACTTGTTGGAGTTGCCATTTATTTTTGTCTTCCTGCATGTGATTTGGAAAATTGGTAGTCCTGGATGGAGCCAATCGCGGGGTTATTTTTGAGTTCGATGTCTCTTTTAGTCTCTACTATTTTGCTTTTTCCCATATGTTTTCTCTTTTTGATATTGCTTTTGGGATGTTCATATTCTTCATTTCTCCAACGTAATTGTAAATTTTAATGTATTACTTGTTTGTTGTGATTATTTTTTGTTGCAACTTTAGATTTTAGTTTTAAATTTGTACTAAAATTATTATTATAAATTGTAATCTTTGAGTTCAAGAAAATAGAATTTTTTTTTACTTAAAGAAGGATGTTCTTTTTTTGGTATTCTGTTTAAATAAATAATTAAATTTAATATTGTTTAATTTCTACAAGCTCATTTCAAGCCGAACTTCAGCCTAGAACAAACAAATTGAATGCAATTCAAACCAAACACAAACATAATGTTCATGAACAATTTGAAACACAAGTTTAATTCGAGCAGATAAAATGTCAAAAGAGCCAAACTTGAACAGTGATTAGGCTCGCACATGCTCAACTTGTGGCATCCCCAATGAGCGTCTCACTCATACGTGGATCTTATTTCAAATCACATAGCCATTATTCTCTAACGAAAAACAAGTTTCAATAAACGCACAACTTAATAGAGCTACAAGTACATGGAAAACTTGAACTTTCCTCTTAATATGTTATACTTCTCTCCTTTCAACCAGGCCTAATGGCTGCAAACTCGAAGCAAGTTTCCTTGCTATAAAACATCTCAGCCATGCAGAGGATCACTCAGCCCATTTGAGAATTAAAGATCACAAGGTCTCCAATATATCAATAAGTTCAAGCGATTACTCCCTGAATGCTAGCTAAAGCACCCAGGCAAATGATACTTCACACTTACTCAAAAGTTCAAGAGACTACTTCATGTATAAGAACTGCAACCCCTCTAAGCCCCTAGGCGAAGGACAACTCAAACTTAGCAAAAATAATCCTCATCCTATGGCCAAGTTGTGGACACAGTAGAAACAAACTTGCCAACCACCAAACCTTAGAGGTTTATTACTAATCCTAAGATTTGTTTTGCGGGTTCACTTCCTAGGAGGTCGAAGACCACTTGAGAGCCAACGTGCATTATATAATTGTCTGCATTAATATATTATTGCTTGTTCTGAGATTACAACACTGAAATATATCAAACACTTCATTCATTGTTCATTTTGCAGTTGCCTATTAAAAAGACGAGAATCAGATAACTATCCCTACACCCATGAACGGCCTTCGTGAGCCAATGTTAACATTAATAGGCCTTCCTGAGCCTAACAGATCTATTTCCCTTCAAAAAATTCAGGGGACAAGCTCTGCACACTGAAGCGCCAAATGTCACAATCCAATTGCTGGATTGATTGGCTGAGATCCTCCATCAAACTCATTCAACAACTTAACTGCCAGCTTGACCGACCGAATTGAGCTGTCGAGATCGTCCGTTGAGCTCATCCAACAAATATTCTATGGAGCTGACTAACGATGAAGTGTCGATCGTCATTAAATAACAGACATGCATCCAAATCTATTTATGAATTGTCTGACATCCATGTCATCGCCATCTTTCGTTGGCACTTCATGAACATACCTCATACCACACCATAATTATTTAATATTATCTTTATAACCAGACAAAAGGGGAAGCAATTTAGAGTCACATAAATAGAAGCTCTCCCGCCTTTTGGAGGGAGATTACTCTTTTTTCTACCTTCATCAGTCTCCATCCGGACCGAAGATTGAAGTTGAGGACTTCCAGAAAATACATCAACTTTTATCACTTCCTTTGTATGAGCCCGCGAACAACACGAGACCGAACATCATAAAAGGACTCAAAAAACGAGAATAGCAAGTCTTTATCCCACTAAGTTGGTTCAGCTACATGAATCCTTTTTCTCCATTGCGTCCCATTAAGTGTCATATTTTCATTTAATTCTCCTATCAAGTATCATATTTTCATTTAATTCTAATAGATTAAGATCATTTTTTATACAATATGCCCAAGTCTTTTTAGGTATACCTCTACCTTTCTTAACATAAGTCGAATCTAAAACATCTACTCTCCTAACTGGATCATCAGATGGTTGGCATTTAATATGGCCAAACCATCTAAGAAGACTCTCTCTAAACTTATTCGCCACTAGAGCCGCACAAATCCTATCATGGATATACTCATTTCGTATTTTGTTTCGAGGTCTCAAGCCATTCATCCACCTAAACTTTCTCATCTCAGCAACACTTAATTTTGTTTTGTGCTTCTCTTTTAAAGGCCAACATTCTGCACAATAGAGCATTGCGAGTCTCACCACAATCTAATATATTTTTTCTTTAAGTCTATTTAGTACTTTTCTATCCACAATAAGCCCGATGCATTCCTCCAATTTAATCAACCAACTTGAATTCTACTAATAACATCCCTATCTATATCACCATCACTTTGAACAATATACACGAGATGCCTAAAATATTCACACCTTTTAATGATTTGATCACCCATTGATACAACCCTGCCACTAGAGCTACTACTACTAAAATTACATTCCATGTATTCACTATTAGATCTACTCAAACAAAGACCTTTAGACTTCAATGTAGACCTCCATAATTCAAGTTTTTCTTGAACACTCTCTAGTCTTATCCACAAGAAGGGTATCATCAACAAATACACCAAGTTACATCCCCATGTAAATGTCCAATAAGAGCATCCATAACTAAAGCAAAAAAATATGGGTCTAAAACCGCTCCCTGATATAATCCAACTGAAATAGGAAAATACTTGGTCAATCCTCCTTTTGTTCAAACACAAATAACAACTATAGCATAAATCTCTTTAATGACTTAAATATAAGTCATATCAACGCCGTTCTTCTCTATAACTCTTCAAAAGAACTTCCTTTGGAATCTCATCATAAGTTTTTTTTCTAAATCAATAAAAATCATATGTAGGTCCTCTTTAATCTCTTTACTTCTCCATCAAACCTCTCAATAAATGTATAGCTACCATAATAGACCAGCTCGACATAAATCCAAACTAATTCTGAGAAATATTTGTATCACATCTTAATCTATGTTCAATTACCCTCTCCCATAATTTTGAAGTATGACACATCAGCTTAATTCCTCTATAATTTGCACACTCTTATGCATACCCTTTAATATTAAAAAAGAGATCAAAATACTCTTCCTCCACTCAAACATCTTTTTAGTGTTTAAAATAATATTAAAGAGTTTAATAAGAAAAGAATCTCCTAAATCTCCTAAATATTTCCATCCTTCAATCGGGATATCATCAGATCCTAGTTATTTTCCACCATTGATTTATTTAAAATCTCATCAATTTTTTTTTTACAAATGCAACGATAAAACCAAAATGTTTTATTATTATTAACGATATTAAGATCACTAAGATTGATCGTATTTTCAGAAACTTTATTGAAAAGTTTATAAAAATAGCTCATCCACCTATGTTGAATATCTTACTCTAAGAAAAATACTTAAATTAAATATTTACATTTCTTTTATCTTTATTTAGCTAGTTTATACATATCTTTTTCACCTTCTTTAGTATATAATCTATTATAAAGATCACTAAAAACAGAATTTTTAGCGCCACAAATTGTTCTCTTAGACTCCCTATGGACCACATTATATTTTTCATAATTCTCTAAGTTTTTAAATTTAAACCATTTAAACCAATTTTTAAGAACTCAGCAAACATTAATCTAAAAAAAAATCTGATAATTTTCAAGCTCACCTTAATATAATTTGTATCATATAATCCTAACATTTTCTCATAAAAAAAAGTTCATTTTAAAATTAGATGATTTTATTGACATAAATATATATATATATATATATATATCCTAAGAAACTTATGTTTGTTACGTCACCTGGTTAATGTGGGCGGCCACACAAGGAAGAACCAAAAGTCCAGGCTCGCCTAGAGCTCCCCTTAGCTGCTCAACCACAGCAACCATAACTGGCAGAGTTTTCTGCATAATTAAAAGAATATCCAAAGTTTAGATTTGAGATCACATTTTAATATACAAAGGAGAAAATCTATTAGTTACATCAGTATTTGCCCCTCACAGTTTCACGAAACTAAAGAATTTATACAGAAAATTCGTTAGTGAGTGTTAAATCACCGTAGGCTGCTGCTGAGGCTAAGAGTGATGCAGAGATAAATAAACAACACTATGTTTGAATGCCTCGTTTTTCCGGTTCGAACCAAAGCGCCTGCCTTCTCCCTGTGTTCGCACGCTAAAGCCAAAGCTTCCTCCCTTTGTTCGCCAAAGCAAAAGCTTCAAAGACCTCTATGCCCATCTCCCTAATAATACGGTCACAATTAGGGCTAGCTAAAATGAGATTGTTGCGTACAAAAGCCTCTGAAACTCTCCTCTCTCCGGCGCCGTTGTTAATGTCCACGTTCCCCTCGCACTCGTCTCCTTAGATACAATCGCAACTAGAGTCAGCGGAAAAGGAAATCACGGAATTCCTGTTTACAAAGGTTTCTAAAATTCTCATCTTTGCTCGTTTGGCCTATCCCACTTGCATTACAGTCACGTCCAAGGTTAGTCTGAAGACAACAATGGGATTGCTGCACATACAAGTCTCTGAAACTCCTATTTTTCCCTATGCCACACGATTAAAAAGCCTAGCTGCTCGATCTTACTACACGCAAGCCGCAATATCCTCTTTTGGTTCGCACACTGTAGAGCTATACATATTATTAAAAGAAATTTTGTATTGAAATTCATCATATCATTGAATACTTCTATTCATCATTGCTATCTCTCACTCAAATGTATAGAAAGAAAAGAAATTATAAGTACTCGTTCTGATTAAATTAACTCGGCAAGGAAATTGTGCCCGCGACACTTTCATGCAAGTTAATCGAACACCACCCACATTCTATAAATCTGTGGATTAGAACTCTTCCGGTTGCAGTGTTTCACAACAATGAGCAGTGCATCTGATAGACAGCCTAGAAGCCAGGCATCCCTACACAGTCCCCCCTATGCAAGGGCGACGCCAGGAGGCTGTCAAAATTTTTGGTGATCTTGGACTTGCAAATAATATAAAAATATAGACTACTTGGACTTTAGAAATGACATAAAATTTAAAGAAAATGCATGTTACAAAATACATTATAACACTTAAACTATAATTGAAGCTATTTAAGAAATAAATTAAATACACTTGAGACGTGCATAAGATTCACGAAAAATTGAACGACTCATCAATTAATAAAATTGGACTTATCTTTGACTTCAAATTCGATCATATCTAAAAAGTGAACAAATAAAAATTTGTCTTAATGCAAATGACTCTTTATGTGATCCATTTTAATACAAAAATTCAAACACATAGTTGTCATTTTTAAAGGCTAAAACATGACTTAATATGCATTTGATGTGCAATTATAATTTACAAGAAAACAAAAGATAGTTCTTTTTAAAGCCCAAAAATATAATTTTGCATGCTTTTCAATAAAAGTAATGCTTTAACTCAAAAGATCTATGTCGAAATATATGCAAGTAAACCATGACCTTTCAAATAATTAAACAAGAGCTGTTCAATTATGTGCAAATGGTTAAAACATCATGTTATATTTTGAGGGTAATAACACATTATGATCGTATATATGTGTATAATCTCAAATTTAACTATAATTTACCCATATGGGGTTCTAATATTTTAAATGCTTTAACAAATAGCTTAGAAATATTGCGCTGGTTAAGGCTAAACTTACAATCAAACAATTCATATTTTGAAAAACAATCAATCGGGTCGTTTTATATATAAGATAGGGTTTGTAAGTCTAATCATCTAGTTTGATCCTACTCCTTGTAAGGACTAAAGTTAATAAGTCTAGTAACTTTAAAATAAATGTCCTAATCATAAGTGTAAAAATTTACAAGTCAAAATCACCTAGTCTTATCTTCCTCCTTGTTAGTACTACAGTCGACGGGACTAATATATTAAATACATCAAAATTGACAAATGTCAAATGAATATTAAAGATGAAAGTTTTAGATGTCAAATCCTCAATAATGGTCGAATTGGTAGAAGTTTTCAACTGAAGGAGTCTATTTTCAAAATTAAATTTTGAAGGCTATTTGAATAAGTTCAAATAATATATATATGGACCTGATCCAACATAAGCATGACAGACTTGACAAGGTTCATATACAATAATGTGTCAATACTAAATTCGATCATTTATAAACAAGATGTAAAATTGACAGCGTTCAAATTAAGCAAACAAATTCCACAATGATGGTCATGTTGATTGAAAATCTCAATCAGAATGGTCAACTTTTAAATTTATTGCCAAATCAAGTAATCAAAATATTCAAATTAAAATCAATCACCTAAAAACTTCAAACAAATAAAACCAATTATTCAGTTAAAAATCAATCACCTAAAGACTTAAAGAAAAATAAGTTCACCCTCCCCAACTGTTTGTCGGGAGTGACAAACTTCTAATTAACTTCAGTTCATAGAGTGAATATCATATCGAGTGTATCCATGTATTCACACTCAAAATAATCTCATTCCAGTAAAGTCGTGGCCGAAGTCTTCTGTCTGCATGATTTTGCCGCCAAATGACACCACAAAATAGTAGTTATAACCAGAGTCCTCTGATCGGATAGTTGATGCATAATGACATTATTATATTATGGTCACGGTTGCAACCCTTATGTTTCCCAAAATTTTTTACCTTTTGAGTTCTAAACTACAAAGGTACAATTGATTGACAAAGCCTTATGTCAGCTAAGATCGACTTATATTTTGTCCATTAGACAAACATCCACCCCAGATCTATAAAGCTCTCTTAGATGCAACATGGTTGTTGAAAAGAAACATTCAATCAGGTTTAATCGAATACCACTTGTAAGTAAATCAGGGACCATGACAACCTGGGAAGACGAAACCATGGGATCTTGATAAGGCTTGTCATCATTTCCACCACCATCTACTTTAAGCTCTAAGGGATAGACTTTTACAATTTCAAATGTATGTTTGTTGCTACTAAATATTAAATATCCAGTGTTTAATGACTAGCCTTAATTGAAAATACTCTCCTATTATCAAAAGAGGTAATTAACCATTGGGGGCTTAAGATTATGGGGAATCTTGAATCTCATATCATAAAATCATTGCAAAATGAGGGCAAAATCTCTGGATAACGTTTTATCTACAATACAATTTGCCTTCTGAAAATTTAACCCTTAAAACTCTCTCAACGATCAACAAACAAATGAGAGAATCCCGAGATATTTCGAATTTTTGAAGCCCACATATGGCTCTCATCTTTTTAGGGTATATTTAGGACAGTTTTCTGCTTGCATTGTGTTTCAAACCATCAACACAGTTCTACTTGTTGTTTTCTAAAATTTTTGTGATGGAAAATTACTTTTTGCAACCGTATATACTAATATGTTGGTAGTTATAAGAGAACTATTGTTCGACCTTTTGGAAAAAGTAAATATTTATAATTTTTATCATAGTATTTTAAGAAGTTACTTTTTTAACCACACATTTACGCTTCTATGAAAAGTAACAGCCATCCCAAACAAACCCTTAGACAAATAACATTTATTGGATCTCCTTGGTAGTACAATTAAGGTTCAGCTGAATGGATATTGATTAAAAAGAACATTCGAATATGAATGACAAAAGCTAATCAAGTTTTGTACTTTTCGGAAATTAAAACCAGTCTGAAAGTTTGAAAATATATTTAAAGCATCTTAACCGTAGCACTCAAAAAAAAATTGCGATTAACTCACTAACAGGCTACAAAAAAAAAAAAGGTTGGTATTATCGTCAATGGAAGGTATATGTATGTCCTGGAACTCAGCATTTGTCAAGATTTTTATTTTGGAAGATTTACATAGATTTCACACAATTCCTATGTATTTACATATCTAACACCTAAAATTTAGTTATTCCATACATGCCATCTTACCTATGCAGTAAAGATATATATCAGTTTCTAAAAATTAAAATGGTGGTATTTTTTATTTAATTTCAAAAGTTCGGATGGTATAAAAGTTAGATATGTAACTACATAGGAATTGGGCGGTATGTGAAAATTGCCCCTTCTATTTTCAAATTCGAAGCATTGGAACTATAAAGAACTTTGAACGGACCTGACTGGCAACAATAATGACTGCCCATGCATTCTCTCTTTTTGCAAGAATTGACTGTTCACCTCCGGAGAGCATTGACAGAATCCGGACGGCAAAGGTGTTGAGTGCCAAAAGAATGATGTGTAGGAGCCTGGGGTACAGGAAAAAAGACGATTGTTAAGTTCATAAAGAAGACGCATTCATGCTTGTTCAATCAATAATGGTGATGATCAACAACACTGCTCGCAGTTGAAAGCTTACACCCTAAAGATGAGAAAGTAAAACCAAAAATAAAGGGAAATTTAAATACATAACACAATTCTCATTCATTTACATATAACACCAAAAGTTTGATATTTACACTTATAAAACCTTGGTATCATAAACCTATGCATGAAAAGTTGTATTTAACTTTAAAAGAATAGTGAAGGTGATATTTTTGATGTGATGTAAATTATTAGTGCTATGCATGTAAATATGAAGTTCAACATACAAAATTGCATCAGAATTTTAATATAGGTTCACCACAGATGGTTACATTAGGTTGCCATGGTTTCAAATTTTACAAATATTTGATTGCAGAGTAAATACATTCTTATTTTCTCAAATACAAATACAAGTTGACACTCCATCTATATAACAAAAAAACTCAGCAACTGAAACATGATAAAATGCTCAAAATCACCCTAGATGAAATAACAGCAAAAAATTGATATTTATTCAAGGGGTTCCGCTGCCGAACCCTTAAAATGGGGGAATAACAACCAGATCAATGAAATGCATATTCTTTGTACAGAAAAAATAAGGTTCCACATCTTAAGAGGGCTGGACTGCAAGACTTTTCCAATACTACTTGAGGCCCCTTTTGGGGCAGCGGAAAGGCAGCGGCGCGGCGGGGCACCACTCATTTTGCTCGTTTGGGGCAGCAGGAGGGCCACGACGCGGGGTGGTTTGGGTAAAACGTGAACAGTGGGCACGACCCCGCGGCTCTCTTTTCTCTTCGCGTTTTTAATTTCGATGCCCTTCGTCCGCCCTACCTCCTTCGCCTTTTACTCCTGGATTTATTAAATCTAGTTGGAAGACGGCTTTATGGGATTTAGAACAGCTGAAGCGTGCAAAAGGGGGTGGAAGGAAGACAACGAAATATGAGGGCTACCTTCCTCAATCGTTTCTTCTAGGAGCGAAGCTGGAGGAAGAGGAAGATGGGAGGCCTTTGTACGCCCCAATCCCTTTGTTGCCTTCACAACTAGCTCTAGTCGCGAATGTATGGCTAGGCTTTCGACCTCGAGCAGAACAGACAGGGAAGATAAATTTAAATTGGTTTTATTAAGGCTAATTTTTTTTATTTTAATAATTATGTTATTAAGTTGTATATAATCATATTTTCAACTAACACACTTAAATTCATATCGACAATAGCAAATTTTTTAGTCAATATTTTGCATAGAAATTAATTTTTTCCAAAGTTATTATGATTATTTTAAATAAGACAAATTATAGGATGGAGCGCCTTAATAATTTCATTTTTGGAAAGAAATGAGAAAAATAGTGTAGATTCAAATGTACTATATCTCATACATATCTGAATTTTTGTACTGTTTTGAAGTGAATTTCTACTTCAAAAGTATTAAATATTTGATTATCACAGTTATGTTACATACAACATTACCAAACAGGGGCAAAATGGTCATTTGTCCAGAAACAGCTGCCACACAACTGTTTCAAATAACTGAAACAAAAAATCAGCCAGCAGCTGAGAAGCTAATAAACTGCAGCTGCCCCAAATAGAGCTTGAATCCTCATCCAATACCAAATATAAAAACGAAGCATCCATCGGTTCACACAAAAGAACATTCAGAATAAAAAGTAAATAAATAAACAAACTCATTTTTTATACTTTTACATGGTAAATTAATGATCATTGATATTTAGCCTTTGTGAAGTTGGGCAGAACCATTTGGTGATGCCACATGTAGTCTAGTGATTCCACAAGTGGTCAAGCATAGACGTAAAAATTCAAAATAAAGTAAACTACCTTGTATAGTAAGCTAGCAACATCTCATAAACTTTATTAAGATCCAGTACATTAGAAGTTGAAAAAGTAAAATAATTCAGAATTAAATAATCCGATGCAAGGCTCACTAGAGGGGCTGAATCGGTTGGTTCAACTGAATCGGTTCAACCAAGAGGGGAGCAAGGCTGACCGGCCCAAGAGGATGGTGAGGGTTGCCGCCCAAGAAGAGGGGTCTTCCCCTCATAGTTATCTATTATATATATTTGTTATTTTCTATTTTATGGTTAGTTTTGAGTTTTGAGAATTATGTCCAGCTTGTCGTCGATGGTTGTTTTCTTGTCTAGGGCTATGTCCGAGGAAAAATTGTGCTCCGACTGTATCCTGCTCCAAAGTAGTGATTATCCCCCCATAATCCTTTGCGCATCCCTCCTCCCTCATCCTGCTCGCTTTCCTCCAATCTATGCACCCTCCTCTCCTTGTTTTTCAGTCGACCACCCTCAAAATCTTTCCTGCTACTATCACATACTCCACCCGCCTCCAACCTGCTGCCACTAACCTCAGCTACCCCGTCTGTTGTTCCGCCAATATCCCTCCCCTCTTCCTGTGTGCTTCCAACCATCACCTCCCGTGTCCTGTTGGATCGTAACCCCTCCCATTTGCCTACAACACAACCCCAGCCACCTCTGCCAGTCCCTAGTCCCACTAAACCCCATTCTACGCCCATCCAAGCAGCCATCAACTATCCCAATGTTGTCTTGCCCATGTCTGTTGTTTGTCCTGTCCAGCCCTAGCCGGATGTTGGTGTATTGTTGTGCTTCCGTTTTTGCTTTGAGTCCATAATGTATCTCCATTGTTTTGGAGTAATAAAATCCGCTTTCCTATCGGATTTTGGGTTAACTCTGGTATCATAATCTTATCATGCGCCATATAAAAAAAAACTAAAATCAGCTAGAAGAAAAGAAATTTATTTGGATGCATCTAAAAAGAAGGCTTCACCGATGCGTTTCATGCAAAATAGGATACCACAAATAATAAAATAATTATTTCTTCCAACTGAATAACTAGAAGCTATAATAATAAGAATTGAATGAAATATTAAAAAATACCAAACTTCAAAATTAGCACGAAGGGTATTTATGAAAATAGCCAGGCAACTAAAAGCTTAAATTACTCCTAAAAGCTTATTATATATTTAAAGTTTTGAAAGAAAGAAAAAAAAAGTTAAATTACTCAGAACATTAGATTATATACTATGTTTCATGTAGCTCCACATTTTTCAAAAGGCTCAACATAGTTATGATCCAACTACATTTAGGTCCTCACTCTGTTAGTTTCATCTAAGAAATTTGAAGAACCCCAAAAGATTTACACAATGGTTGGGAGACCTTGAGAAAAGTCCATCACTCCCTAACTCGCAACCCACTGTCATCCTGTTACCCTTTTGCTACTTTTGCAGTATCATCGTCCTTAATCAAAGAAAGCAGAGCTTGAGAAACAATCTACCACCTAAGAACCTCTCTTCAATTCCAAAAATCAAAAAAAGAGCCATCATTCTATCTCAATGATAATATCAGCTTTCCTTTCATCTAGAACTAGAATTTTATTCTAAAATATTTTGCCTTAGTTTTATTTTGCGCCTGATTTATAGTTTTTAAACCAATGCTACAAAAAAAACTTGAGGAGCTCTTTGATTTTGCTACATTCGGATGCATTTCAATTTGCACTATTGAGTTGGTAGTTTTATGAATTTGCTACATTCATAAACAGGGTTATCCTCGTTTGTTTTATTTTTTAGTCATAGAAAATGAGTTTTTAACCTTCCAAATCCACTGCAAAGGCAAATTTTTGGAATGGAATGGATTGACAGACAGATGTGCACAAGATAACATTTCAAACTAATAAAGGTCACTATGAAAATATGGTTAAATGAAAAGGATTGTCAGATTATGAAGCTATGTGGGAGCCATACGATTTGATCTAACAGCAGTTTCCTCTCTTCCACCTTGAGGATAAAATGTCTTTTCGGGAGGGGAGTAATGTTAGACCGGTGCCTACAGCGTGTTCCGTCGCACCAAGCTAGCCAAATAATTTGAAAACTTATTTTAGGCACAAGGCTAAAAGGACAATTTAGTCTTTTCTTAAGTCCTATTGTGGGATATAAATATGGTTTAATTGATTAGGATTATGCTATGCATGCGTGATTGCTTTCGTGAGTCTTAGGAGTAAGGGTTTGGGAGAGATCGCCTACCTCTTGAATTGTAGGTTTTAGGTTTTAGGAGAGATAACCTACCTCTTGAATTTGGGTTGTATTATTTTGTGCCAGTGAAATAAAATACTTTGTTTGCCCTGCTCTCCGCATAAGTTCGTCTCTTTTCTATCCGAAAACTATAAAGAATCTACTTTAAAATTGAAAAAGAAGCCTGAAGAGGTCAATAAAAAATGAAAACCATTAAAATATATGCATATAAAAGAATGCAAAAACAATTACCAGAGCCAAATAGTTAGCATAAAGCCAATGATGATGATGATACAAAAATAATGCAAGATTCTGGCATCAAACAGCACAATTTCAAACAGCAATAGTGAATAACATACACCCCCATGCTCACAGCAGTAGCAAAAACTTCTGGCCGAACAGTAAGGAGCAGTGACTTCGACCTGCTCACCTGCATCCAAGGAACCTGCAAAACAAAAATAAAAAAGATGTGATGGTGAAACCATGAGAATGCAAGGCAAACATGATATCTTAATGCACGTCCAAGTGAAACATTTAGAAAGATAACAGATGAAAATGTGAGAATAGCTTTTATTACTCTCTCTCTCTCTCTCTCTCTCTCTCTCTCTCTCATGCATGCATACAAACATATGCATGTGTTTGTGTGTGAGTAAATATATATATGGGCATTTACGTACATACCACCCAATTCCTATGTATTTACATATCTATCCTAATTTTTGTTATTACATTTCTGCTAACCAAACCTTTCATATCACATAAAATACCACTATTTTAACCTTTTCTAAAGAAGCCAAATAAATCTTTTCATGCATAGGTAAGATGGAATATATGTAAAAAATGAAGTTTAGAAACTATATATGCAAATACTCCTATACATATTATTGAATAAAGGTTTCACACATTTTAACCAATAGAAGTAATTGCAACGCAATTTCAAGAATTTAAAGCCTTTTAAAAATGGAAAAAAGGCATCTGGATGCCCTGACGTATTTCTCATCGGCATCTTTTTTAAAATTGTGAATGTGACGTGACATCTAAAAGTTCAAATGAAGACATTTATGGTTATTTTGAAGAAAAAAATTAAATTTTACACCAAAAATTGAAGACATTTGTGCACGCATTTTTTTTAATTTTCACATAAAACTAAATGTTCACAGTAGTTTTGAAGATAACATTAGATTTGAGGAGACTCACAACTGCGATTTAAAAGTTCTAAATAATTATTTTTTTCTTAAACACATGACTAATGCCACATGTCATGATTTTAGAAGGCTATGATGAAAAAAGCATCAGAATTTCCTTTACATGATTTTTTAACTTCAGAAATAAAGTCTACCAGTATATTTTTTATATGACATGCAGCGATTTTTTTTAAATATTTTCCATTTTCACGCTATTGTAATAAAATAATATCTACTGATATTTGTAATTACTACATAAAAAGGTACATATTTTCACGTCACAGTTTCAGAGATAAACAATCATGTGAATCAAAAGCAGCTCAAAATCTATGGCATCAATATATTTTTGTACATGAGCAGTTGGGTAAGACGTTGCTTGGATGTAACAACAAGCAAGCATGAGTAAAGTTATGACATAGGTGATAAAATAGTTATTACGGGCAATTTTACACAAGAAACACAATTATGGAGGTAGGACATCAAGAATAAAAAAAATAGTTTTAGGTATAAAGGTAAATAAGCCATATGAAATAATTCCAAGTAAGGAAAATCAATTTGTTTTACTTGAAAACAGCAAAATATTTATATATGCAATTATCAACCAATAAAGCAGAGATCTTTCCCAGCCAAAAACTAGATGGCGCAGATTTAAAGATTGTTTATTGTAAGTTTCCTATTTAGGGTCCACTTTGTCTAGGGCAGTTACAGCTGTTTCAAACGGCTGTGAAGCTGCTGCAAAAGAAACTGTTGCTCCTGCCGCGGCCATTACAAACTTTTTTTTTTGAAAATGTCACACTGCAGTTTTCTGGCCGCCACCGCACCTAGCTTGGTCCGGTGGCAAAACACAGCTAAAAAGCAAACAAAACGTAATTTTGCCAAATAGAAAAAACAGCGACTTTTCACCGCACTGCTGCCCCAAATGCACCCTTAGCTTTTAGACAACTGAACTTAAACATAGAGATTGCTGAGAAGCATACATGCTGCTACTCTTGCTCATTTAGCAATAAAGGAAAAACCTAAGCTCACGGAAAGCTTCTTCAAAAGTCAAAGGAAAAAGATAAAACAAACAACGAAGAACCATCAAGAGATTTTCACTCACATCACATAAACATAAAGTAGCAATGGAAAATCTATTTAATCTGAAGCTGTTTTCCTTCAGGAAATTTAGTTTTTCTTTTCTCGAAACAACTTTGCAATTATAAATGACTTACAAGACTAAGAAGAATGGCACTTGTCATTGACAAATATTGACGATTTTTATCAACACAAACAGCCACACCTGCAAAATAGCATCATGTAATATGAAAACTACAATTGATTATAGATATTGTCAGAATTTATGTGAAATCCTTAATAAAGAACATAATTTGCAATTTTCTGATAATGCACATCTTGTTCCTTCATCATTTCTCATTTTAACAAGGTCAGGTGCATTTTTAAAATGCTGAAAGAAAATGATATAAACAATGATAAGGAGAAAAAAGTTAAGAGGGGAATATATGAAAAAGAAGACTTACTCTTTATAAAATCTCGAAGCACCTGGACATTAGATACAGATAATAAGTTTTCCTTTTATATGGCTTTTCATTCTGTTATAAGCAAAATTATTGTGCTAAAGCCAAAGAAAGAATATGATAGAATTTACAGGAATGCAGAATCTGACCTCTGTTCTCCTTGAGATCTTTAAGAATATAAACAAAGTAAGCTAGCTTTATAAAAATAAAATAAAAGTAAAAACCTACTGGCATCAAAGATCTTTAGTCAAATAGTTACTTGAGAGGCATAATAACAATAACTTTTTTTACATATAAGTGGCAACTGGAGCAAGAAATTTAATTTTATACATCATATCATCTAGGCAATCAAATCATTTCTAATCCATCTAACATTAGAAATGAATTTTACTCTTACCATAAAAAGCTTCTTAATTAATCTAGCAACTAAACTTGTGGTCGAATTTCATAATCTTTATCCTCAAGGCTATCCTCTTCTTCAGATTCAGATGTTCCATTTTTTTACTCAACAAAAAAAAAACTTGCTTCTAAATCTTCTAGTCATTATGGCTTCTTGCTTCAAGTTTTCAAGTAAGTTATGATATCATACACTCTGATTTCTCTATTTGAGGGCATGTACATAGGCAAGGCTTCTCTTTGGTTCTTTTAGTTTTGCTCTTATTTTCCAAATTTTTAAAATATATGATAATTCAAGTATTTGCAAATAAATTCAAAGAACACTTACCCAAATTAGTTGATATTTCCTTAGGTGTCATTACAGAGGGATAGTTGTGGCTCATAATTTAACACTACTCTTCTTTAAGTAAACAATAAATAAATAAAATACTTCAAAGTGAATATTGAAGTAGCCTTCTATAGTTGGAAATGAGATTTTCTTTTTAAACTCAGTAATTGCTTCTTTCTACCAAGGTTTATCACTTAATCATTCATTCATTGACGCATGCAACCACCCAAATCACTGTGAATCGTATTCATGGTAAGCAATTTAGAAGTTTAAGAGACAAAGGCAGGAGACCCCTTTTCCCACTTATTTATATTACCATCCCTGAAGTTCAACATAATTGTTTCTTTTGGCCGTTGGATTGAGGGTTGTTACTTCAAACATTGACATCCCCTTAACATTCAGTTTTCAGATGAAACTTTTCTTTTTCGACGAGCTGCCCCTTTCAAGATAATATTGTTAAGAGCACCTTAAATATCTTTGAAGAAGCACCTAGTCTCGGATTAATTTCTCTAAATCAATTATGATTTATCTTGGAAGCAATTAATCTGATATGGTATCTATTTGGCATATATTATAAGTTACTCTTTGAATCCCTTCTCTTTATGAACAAACTCCAAAATTCTGCAGCATACCTTTTGGAATACTCTTACTGAAATAATTTAAATGAAATCCTCTACTGAAAAGACAAGTTCTTCTCAAGAGGTAGGATGGTGCTTATCAATTGCTTTCTCCAATGCGTCTTTATTGTTACTCTTATATTCGCCTATTTGGAATATAAATTGGGTTATCAAAATAATAGATGCTATTGGTAATCATTTTCTTTAAAAAAATACTGACGATAGTAACGGTATGAATTTTATCAAATAACGGAATTTCTGTCATCCTAAAGCTATGTAAGATATTGGTATCAAAGTCTAGTGTCAATGAGCATGTCTCTCCGTAGCATGTACTATTGGAAGCATATTCGGCTAAATGATAACATTTTGTTGAATCTATCATTCGAGAAAAATATTTTAGTAACACTTCTCTCGTGTTTGTAGTTTGCCAATACATCTCAAAGTTCAAACTCTAATATATAGGTTTCTCAAGCTGTTCATCTCTCTCTTTAAACTATCTTGGAAAGTTAGTAATCATGGAAACATCAACTTTCATAATAATAAATGAATTAATAAAGCCTTTATCGCCTCTTAATTTAGGGGTAGTTTGGTTGAGTATTTTTAAGATGCATGTACTTTAGAAATGGAGATTAATTATACTGCACAAATTTAAATGGAGAATAATTGAAATGCATGTATTATTTGATTGGAAGCAAACCAAGCCTTTTATTATGTTTGTTATGATATTTCAAATGCAATGAAATGTGGACTCACGGCCCTCGATGGTTGTAGGCAATGGTGGCAGTCATTGCCAGTAGGTTGAGGATCCAGCAGACAACAATTGGCAGAGGAAGGGGATGATGGTGAGCTACATATGCATTGGTGGGTGGTGGTCATGACAGATGAAGGTGAAGCTGCAGTCTGAGTTTTTAATGAATTTGAAATTAACCCTATTTGAGTGAATTACAAATTCCCCGCAAAAATCCACCACAAATATTTTATGGTTGGTTTATTCAAACAAAACAAAGAAAGGAAAAAAACCTAGGGGGTTACGATTTTGGTCAGCTGATCGAGTCCAGGTTTGACCCGAATCCAACCTGAATATTATATGGGTCAAAAAACCAACCCGTACCCAACTTGTGAAACCCGTTTAACATAAGGAATTACAACAATTAGAGTTTAAATAAGATCAATTTCGAGTCAATTTAGGGTTGCCAGGTCATTTTTGGGTTGGCGAGTCAAACCCAAATCGGACGTGAAAAATTAAACGGTTAGCTTATTTAACCTAAACCAGACCCGAGAAATATTTAGATCAACCCAAATTCAGATAATTTAAGTTGGATTCAGGTCAAGTTGGCATGTCAGGACAATTTTTGACACCACTAGAAAAAATTATATTTCTTTTACTTTACACCCATAATATTGGCAATCAAATAGCCCCTTAGTGAACTAATCACTTTGCTAGAACTGAAATAATTAGTTGATTCTTCTCATTCGACTGGTTGTGTTTAGAATGATTTACAGAAAAGGATTATTTATTTTCATGCTAACGACGGAAAGAAACTTCTCTCCCTTATCAATCAACTTATTCTTAACCATGATCGGGTTATAAATACTAATCATTTATTGGCTCCTTTCTCTACATGGTTCCTTCTATGTCATTTCCTTCAAATCATTTTTGCCAAATGGGAGTGTGCTCTTGGATTTAGATTTCTATAGCAACTCGTAAAATTAATGTTCTTGCTAGGATTCCGTTTTTATTAACCGGGGGAGAGGAAATGAGAAAACCGAAGAGAAGAAGAATAGGAATTAAACAGTCGGGAAACCGAAGAGTAGGTGAAGTGAGAGAGTTGGAAAGTATAAGAGATGCATTCGTGTATAAATCAATGTGTAAAGGACGACAAAGGCGAGAAATGACTTACTTGGGAGTCGAGCAGGTTGCGAAGGAAAGGAGGAAGACGTGGGAGGAGGCAGCATCGTGTCAAGCAAACGAGGCGTCGAGCAGCTCTCATGACTTGCAAGGGCAGGGGCGGAGGGGACGACGAACACCTCGTGCCATTCGGTGCGAAGGAAGAAGAAGAGTGACTTTGTGTAGAGGAGGCAAGGTTTAGTGTGAAGGAATAAGAGTAGCAGCTCTGCATGGGTTAAACCGAGCCATGACAAATTCAGAGCTAGTCTTATCGCACACACAAGGAGCAAAGGCTAAAGGCTTTAAAATTCACGTAAAGGCCAACGATAGGGTCCAAGAGCTAGCAATTTTACATGAAGGTTGTGATACCCAGTAAACAAATGATAATAAAATTAATAATCGAATAGACATATGGATAAACACCACTTCATTTTATTTTTTTCAGGAGTCGCATATCACTTTCGAAGATAGTAAAAACCAAATGATGAACAGATAAGCAAGAGAGTTAGAGAGCGAGAGACAGTGGGAGAGGGAGAGAAAACGAGAGTATACGAAGGTGAGGGAAGAAGTCAAGGTTGGCGAGTCCAAACAAAGAAGAATGAGAAGAAGATAGGAGAAGAAAGAAGGAGACACAAAATGATTAAAAGCAGGAGAAAAAGAAGAAAGAGAGGTCAGGTGGAGGAACCTCGCATGTGGGTACTGTGAGGAAAGAGAAGTCAGTCCAAACCCTAGCCTAATTTCTGAGAGGAAGGGACATTGTAGAAGAGAAGAAAAAAGAAAGGCGGGATCGTTTCCAGCCCTACCTTATGGGTTCCAGAAGAGAAGTAGGAGTCTCCAAATCGAGCCAAACACGTGCGGAGAAGAGGAGTCGAGCGACTCTTATGCGAAGGAAGGAGTAGGTGAGGCTTCACATGAAGGAATAAGAGCGGCTCTTCATGTCAAAGCCGAAGGCGTTGTAGCAAATGAATGCTAGATCCTGCATGGATCCACGTGGAGAAAATATTGAGTCTGGAAGTTTGGAACACGTAAATTGTCAAGTGATGGGGCCCATTTTCGCACCATTCAAAAAATGCTAAAAATGAGCTTTTTCACGTGACCCAACCCGAATACCTCAATAAAAAAGCATGCGTTGTTGATTCATATTCATTTTCATGGGTTATCATCTGCGATTCTGAGGTATAGAGTTCTCTTGCTCTCCTTGCTCAAAGCGAACTTGAACGTTTAGGGTTTTTGAAACTGGACTAGTTTTAGCACAGCTGAGCCTTCAGCTTCTTCGCCACCGAACTTGGAAACTCGTCAGAGGTTTTGGCGTTTTCATCACCGGCATTTTGATACCGGCACTCAAACACTAACATTTCGATGCTGCCACTTTGACACCATTCAGGACTCCACTCAACAAGGTTTCGATATGTTTCTAGGCAATTTTGGTGTAAAATCTTCTAAACCAATTTTGTTGTTCAATATACAATGCTTAAGTTTCTACATTAGCTATAATGAATGCAATGGAGGAGAAAATCAACAAAGAGAGAGAAGAAATCAAGTAAGTAAACAGTGAAAGTAAGTCGGATTTATTTTTTAAGGATTTAGGTTATATCTTTTTTTTTTTAACTGAGAAGTGTAATTCTTCATCTTTGTTTCACTTTCTTGTTTCTGGTTCCAACGGGATGTTTGTCTCCTAACAACAAAACCGTCACGACGATTTGGTTCAAACTGACCTATTAATTCAGGGGAGAAAATTATCACAGTTATTAAATAATATCCAATGACATCTTATGGATCTTTTCCATGCTCACCTTTGAATTTAATGCAAATATTGTATGATTTTGTACAGATTCACTTAATGTTAACTGGCACACATATGTTAATTTAAGTTACTGGCTAAATTATGCTGATAACTAACAGTGAATAAATATTTACAAGAAAAAAAATCATAGATTGAAAGAATGATATAGAGGAATTTGTATAAAGCCGAGGTGGAGTAATAAATGATAGGAACTTATATTTTCATGATAATATAAAAAATAATAGTATATTTTATTGTCATTTTGAAAAGAAAAAAAACATTATGGAGTAGAAGACCTTTTGATATATTGGAAAGTGTGTTAGTAGAAAATTTATGATAGATTTTTGGGAAGTACATATCGCCGATAAAAATATTTAAATTTTCACTTAAACATCAATTTCCGCTTTAATATTACAGGCTTTCATGTCAGGTTGTGATAAACTTGATATTTTGGTTGATTTTTTAACATCAAAGACATCCAATCAAACCCATAAAAGACAAGCAACAATCTTTAGTGCTAAGATAAGTTATAAAAGAAAAAGTAATATTGGTTTCAAAATAAGACCTAGAATTAAAAAAGTTTTCCTATCCCAAAACTTTGGACCTCTAAAATAAGTAATTATAAAAGTATAAAGATCCCAAAACTTTAGACCAACAATTCTATCCCTCTTCCTGCTTTGCAAGTTCTGCAAAATAGTAATGCCTTTATCCCAATCTAAAAGTAGCCACACATAAGCATAATAAAAAAAAATTACAAAGTATGAGAAGAAAATAGAAAAGATGCTTTCATGAATGCACCGCTCAACTTTCAGTATTTAAGCATGAAAATTAAAATGTGATTCTATGTCTCCAAAGTAGGAATAATTGCTTGGATGATAAAATTTAGCCTGCATACCATAACTAAGAACACTTGGCTCATGTTATTTCCATGTAAACTTATTGTAGTTTACGGTTAAATAAATTTAGGATCCATGAAGTACATATTACAGAAACATAATCTAATAAAAATATAGTAAATTGATGATAATGACAAATTCTTAAAATGTAAACTTTGAGAAACTTAAAACATACCTTTCCTAGAGCCAAAGGAACCAAAAGGGTCATAACGAGGCTTTTAAATAATTGCACTGTTGGAATAGAAACTCCAACTCCTCCTACAAACAGTGCAAGAGAAATAGGCACCTAAAACAAAATATTTAAATATTGAACTAACTAATGGATAGAAAATTATTACTGCGGACAGAAGATGACAGAAGCACCTATAAAAGTTATATAAAGTGAAGGGGCATTTACATACATATCATCAAATTCCTATGTATTTACATAGCTAACACTTAAAACTTCACATTTTATATTTATATCACCCAAATCTTTCATAACACATCGAAAATATTATTAGTTTAACTTCTTAAAAGAGAAACACCTTTCCATGCATATATAGGTGTCACATATGAAAAATTGAAGTTTAGCCATTAGATATGTAAGAACATAGGATATGAGCAGCATGTCTAAGAATCTTCCGAAAGGAAAATAGCTTTAAGTGGTTTGCCTTTTAAGCGGGCACAAAACAGCAAGACCAATGAGGGGTGGATAGAAATAATGTGAAAAAAATAAGAAGATAATAGGCTATATTTTAGGCAAAACTACTGATGTTATGAAAAAGAATAGCAGAAAATACAGTTCACGCCTTATATACCACTCAGCTGCAACTATAAACAAAACAAATAGCATCTACAAGATTAGTTTTTAAAAAAAAAATTCTAGGCAAATAATTTAGCAATTATCGTGTAACAATTTGTAGCAGATAAATAATATTAAATAAGAGACCAGATTTAGCAAGTTATGGGATAACATAAAGGATCCTATTCATTTTCACGAAGCAGCCCACCAGCTTAACGGACATGGCACCAAAAATATAAAGCTAAGCAGGTTTTATGAGCAATGTCATGCAATACTTTTAAAGATTCTAGAAGATGCTTGTAACAGTAATGCAAAACCATGTAAAAGAAAATCATTTGCATGTGTATACATGCAATATTCCGATTTAAAAGCCCCAAGACGGATCAATAACTAAATATTTACATGGTAAAAAAAACAGAATATAGCATCAGATGAAGAAAACAACAATTTTTCTTTTGTTATCAAATAAACCTACATGTATAATTCTATTTCTATGAATATGAGCCTCTAATGTGCACCGAGTACAGAAATCAAGCTAATGTTGTAACACAAATTTCTGCATATCAATTAAATAATAAAAAGCATTTTTTAAGAAGATCAATATGTTAGTAAAATCATTTTGATGGATAAATGTATATATGCACAGGTAAGTAAGTTTGTATATGTGAATTCATTTAAGTAGATTTAATAATATTGCTTAACAAACCAATGCATTGTGGCATCCATAGCCATTTCCACTTAGGCATACATGCAACAGCTGATGGAGAACTGAATGCTTGTAATGGATTTGATATAAGGATCTTAAGAATAATTATAATAATTACTAATATAAATACAACAACCTAAGCACTACCAGCCTACTTCCATTCCTTCATCCTATAACCATCAGATGCCAAGAAAGGAGTGTTAGGTATGAGAGCCATGGGGAAGAAAGGCTAGGAGCTGGGTTGTGGAGAGGAAAAATCCAGCTTTTTCATACTATCTACAGCAAACTGACTTTTGATCGAGGTTTAAAGTGGGAGGAGTAAGAATTATCATGTTTAATGATTGTTGTAAGGTAAGAGACTATTTTGAAGACATTTGATTTAAAATTTAAGTTGGAAAGTAAGAAATTTTTTATAACAAGATAAATTACATTTGTCGATCTTCAATTAGTAAGATATGCAATTTCTAGTTCAGGAAACAAGTATGCTTTAGTCGTATGCATGTAAATTCTTACAAAAATTTAATTTGCATATAAGATATTTATTAGAAAGTTCCTTGCATTGCTAACTGTATGTTTTATGCATAACGTTCAACTTATAAATATTTAACATATATATAAGATATATATTAAAAAGTTCCAAACATTGCAAAATAGATGTTTTATTTCATAACATTCATGACTTTAAGGATTACACATCAATTACAAATTATTATAAGTAGATGTTTGAAATATTATGAGTATGCTAACAACTTACTAAAAAGTTGAATTTTCAAATTGGAAATCCATACTGTCAACTAACAAGTTCATAAAAAATGACAAGTATTTAAATGTTCTATTATGCAAAATGCAATGAGCTTAAGAAAGTTCATTTCATGTGGGATAAACGAGCAATATCACCTATCTAAGTGGGCAAAAAACTAACGAGATGAGCACCTGTGGGTAACAAAAAAAATCAACCTCATAATGTTGATTTGAGGGATATTTTAAAAGTGATAATGTTATGTTATACTTGGACCCTAGTAAACTTATATGATGATAGTCAATAGCCTAAGTGATAACTTTGTAATGATAATATGCAGATGTGAGTCTAACATAATCTACAAACTTCTATGATGATAGTCAATAGCCTAGGTGATAACTTTGTAATGATGATAAGACAATATATAGCATGCCATGTAATAAAGAAATGAAATAAGCAAATTAATATTTTAATATGATTGATCCAGTGAGTAACCACTAGAACACTTGACTAGCATAATGCATATGATGATCGAACATTTGATATTTTTGTAATAACTCATTTAGCATAACTATCTTATTTAATATTATGCTATATCCTTAAAATTTATTTTACAATGATTATATGTAATGCACCAAGCTAGTTTATGATCATGCTTTCAATCATTATGCAAAGCTCATGATTGACATGCAAGGTTAGTTCTCTTGATTAAATATTTGAATTATGTATTGAAATAGTTTATTTTATTGAGCTTTAAAGCTCATCAGCTATTATTCTCTATTATTATGAGGAAAAGACATGATTATGTTTGAGTAAAGATCAAATTTTGGAGTTAATAATTTGAATTTAGATGTTGAGTTTTAATGTAAGATATAAATTACATTAAGAGAACTAATATGATGAAATTTGGATATTCTGTGCATGAACTCTTATGTTTATTAAAAGCTTTGTAGTTAATTCAATGAAACATTTTGGGGCAGCTCGATATAATTAAGTGTGTTATCTTATTGAATTAATAGCATAGTATGATCTAGTTCGGGTCGTTTAGGTGGTTAAATTTAACACTAAATCTATTGTGGTGGGTAGAGTTTCAAAAATATTGTTGGTGAAAGATTTTGTTGGTTATATCATACATGCATTTGTTACATCTTATGCTCGACCAAGTGTGGTAATCATGAGGTGCTACAAATTTAATGAGTTTATTTAGTTATAAGAGATAAACCTCGATCACTAATAGAAAAATCCAGGTTGAAGAAAAGATTGCTCTATTTAAGAGGACTACAAGCAACTAAGAAATTAAGAGGCTATTTGGCTTAATGTCATCTAGATATATGTGCCATGTAGAAAATTATGCGATCTAGATAACATTATTACTTATTAAATTCACTATATTTGGTTAGACAATTGAAACAAAATAATTTCATTTAGAATGACCAAAAATAATTATGGATTTTTGTTGTCCACATTTATTTTGGTAATTGATTTATTAGCAATTAGATGTTAAAATATTTTAACGTCATCAACAACAAAATAAATAAAATCAAGAATATTATTTAAGAAATTCTTATTTAAGGATGTCACCAAATTAAACAGCTAGCATCAATTAATAACATAATATTACAAAGTGGATCTCATTTAACTAAAGAGTCCCTTGCTCCCTTTATTGAAATTTGACAATTTAACACCACAGAATAAGTGCAATAGACCTCTTAAAGATAGTAGTTTATATAAAATAAATATGATATCATAAGCTACATTCCATTAGAAGATAGTCATAAAAATATAATAAGATTGCTCAGACAAATTACTTGTTTATGTAATAACATAAAAATCAATTTTAAAGTAGTCCCTATACTATTCATATGTGGTAAATCTAGCCTCAAAGTATCACATTTTTTTAATTTAATATCTCGACTATATATGTCACGACTTGGCTCAGGGAATGGAATTAACTAAGACATGAACAAATGATCGGACGGTACAAATAAGTTTTCTATTATTTTATTTCTATTATGAACAGTTTATTATCTACATATTAATTTAAAGAGCCACTTAAAGAAGCAACTAAATTAATCAAATAAAAAGTTACCATACAAGTTGCTAACCTTACCTTCTGTAAATATTATCTCCTCTTATATTCATCTTATTCAAAATCTTAAAACTTGAAAAGAATATTAACACAATATAATAAGTTATCTAAAAATAACATGGGAGCAATCACAATTATAAACTACAGTAATCTAAGGAAAAGAAAACAACATGCATGTTGGTCTTTAAAATATCAATATATGAGATCTTATAATAATCTAATATACATTTACATGACAATTACTCCATGAGAATAATCTAAAGCTTCTGTACGCGTTAACATTAACCATAGTTTCCAAACTTTAGTCTTTAACTATATTTTTAATTTATACTATTAACATTTACATTTGTATTAGAAGCACCATCAAAACGTAACCCAACACATATAGCAGGTATTATCCCTTCGATACAGCGGTTCGTGATTTAATTTATACGATTGTCTGAGGTAAAAAGGTGTTTACTCGCACCTGATTGATATTCTCTTATTGGCACAACGATTAGCAATTTAAACACCACAATTAACGGGGGTGGTATGATAATATCTACACGCGTTGATACGCTGGCGTCCCTTGCCTATACTATAAGAAGATGAACACCCTTTTTATGCAAATACAAGCATCCATGTATGTACTACTTCATTCTTTCAATTTTTTTCTTATGAAACACTTTACATCTATCTACAGATTAATAAATGCAAGTTTACTATATCTATAAGTTATGAAATAAACAAATATATGCACATTTACTAAAATTCTAAAAGTCAAGCAAAAATGTAACATATATATAAGA
>NEWO01000269.1:1113815-1167304 GCA_003013225.1 Phalaenopsis aphrodite
AACTTAAAATCACCTTTTAAGCACACTCACACACACACGCGGCTTCATTTTGTCTTCTTCCTCCCCTAAAATCGGTCGTAGCTCAACCCAGCACAGCACGCATGCCTCGCTCCTTCCCTTTTCATACGAAACATCCTCAAACGACACCAAACATGAGTCATGTTTCCCTTCCTTTGATTGGTTAGGGCACGACTCTCCTCATTTGCATCGGAGTCGAATGCGCTCGACATTTTAGTTGTCTCCAAATTTGTCGTTAGACACAGTAGATAAGCTCGTGCTCACGATCGGAGTTAGTGTCACCCTCTTCTAGCTTTCACTTCCTTCTGACGATGTCTTCCTTAGTTTAATTAGTCCCTCACAAGCGAGTTCCTCTTGATTCTCCTTCTGTTGCACCGCACGACTCCTTTGGTGGGCCCTAGGTTACCCCTCTGTCTTCTCTCTTTATCATACCTCTGTTTCTCACTTCTCTAGTTCAAATGAGGCTTTTGACTCCTAGAATGAAATTGACGTGACGGTTATCCATTCTTAACGAGGCAACCCTTTAAAATTCATTTTGTTTTATTTATTTTATTATTCTTTTTTTCAGTCATTGCAATATAGACCTGATCCTAAATTCTTCAGTAAATGCCTAAAGACCATTATCAAAATAATTAGCTCAATAGCTAGTATTAATGTATTCATGGAGTTTAATAATCTACACGGAATTATGTGATATTCATCAGCTTATATTCAACACATTCAAATACGAAACAAAAGAATGCTTGCAATGCAAGTCTCTCATCAATGCAAGATCTAGAGTCTTAACCCTATGTGATAGAGAAGCCATTCCTATGATTCGAAATCATGACCTCATATCACAAATGAGGGAAACCCAACTATTGCTCTAGGCTCACCATTGTTAAAAAAAAATGTAAATAAATGGATTAAAAGAAAATTTTAAAATACCGTCATTGTTCCCAAGAAATTAGATATAACTGTCATTGCAAGAGCAAGAGCAGAATTCCCTCCCACAAGCTGCAAAAATGGCAATCAGTCCTGCATAACATCTGATTAAGAAGAATAATGTGGCACACAGAGGCTCACTTGAGTCAATGCAACTCCACTTGACAATGTAGTTGGCATGCAACAAAAAATAGCCAACCCTGCAATTACAAAATAAGTTACTTCCCTCACCGGCCAATAGAAATGTTCATCAAAAAAAAGATGCTAGAGAAGATTTTTCAGAAATCAACAGTGTTCAGTGGATGGCAAACAACAGCATGATAAAATTTAAATATTGAGAAAAGTCTCAAAATGGTCCTACGACACTTTATAGGGGACCGTTTCAGTCCAAGAGTCTATAAAAGTATCAAATTATCATAGAATATTTTAATGGTGGCTGAAATAATCATCCTTAGGGACTATTTCAACCCATATTAAAAGAGCCTGGAACTAATTAAACACTTATAAAATGTGGAACTAAAATGACCTAATGTAAATAGTCAGAGGACTATTTTGGCAATTTACAACTCAAATATGCAATTTCAGTGTTGGCATACCAGTCACAAATTCATGAGGATTCAAATGAACTTGTAAGATAACCAGCGAAAAGAAGGGAGTGAGGAACAAAATAGAAACCTACACAGAAAACAAAATAATTCTGTTAACTATATGACCACTCAGATTTAAAAAAAAAGAACAAAATGCAAATACAAACATCAAGGAACAAAAATTATAGACTAATAAGAAACAAGAAGGGATTGGACACCAAGTTAATGGCCAAAATAAACGTCAAAAAAAGATACTTAGGATCAAAGCAAGCAGAACAGAAAAGTAATTGATCAAAGAAAATTTTAAATAATATATTTCACAAGCTTGGAGGCTTTCGTTTCATGTCTTATAGGTAAAGTCTATGCACACAAAAAAGACATATGAATAGTAGATGATCGAATATATGCAATAGAGTAATGTCATACAAGCCCAAGGATTCCGGCAGGCCAAGCCTCGACAGCTGCACCAATTTCTTGACTCCTCAACATAAGCCCTGAATCACATGAGAGTTGTATATCTAAGAGATGGACCAGAAAAGTAAATTATCAAGAAAGCAACAAAGTCAAAAGCTTACCCGAGAGAAAGAAAATCCCCACTGTACTGAACTTTGACAAGGAATATCTGTCAGCCAAATAGCCAAGACGAGGATTTGCAAACCCCAGGGACACTCCAGTAACTAAAGCTGCATAATAACAAGTAGAAACATGACAGATGGAAAGGATGTACATTATATCTTCATTCGATCACCCCAGTATAAAATTCTGGAAATAATGTTTTTTACTAGAAAACTTGAATGCTTCTAAGTAGGGGTGTACCTGAGCCAAGCTGACTCGTGAGCGGCATGGGGTCGGCTCGATAAGTGGAATTAAGCTTAAAGATCTAAAAAGCCAAACTCAGGTGAGCGCTAGATCTGATTCGTTAGCTCATGAACCGGCTCGTCTAAGAAATAATTAATATATAAAATAAACTCAAAATAGATTACATTCAATACTTTATCTTTAAATTATTATAAATGTCTAAAAAATGATATTTTACATTTTATATCAAGTGATTTCTCATCAATTATCTATTAAATGCTCATTTTATTTGTCATTATATTATTGCACTAGCTTGAATTAATATCGTTTTCTCACTTTCATAATAAACAAGCTGGCTCACAAGCCAACTCAAATACATAGAATTAAGAGCTCGAGCTAAAACTAGATTAACTAATCAAGCTCAAGCTCAAACCAATGGTGTCTCTAGCTTGACTCGACTTGTTTAAACCCGTACTTCCAAGGCTCTAACAACAATGCTTTAGCAGAAGAATAAGTTATGATAGGTATTAAATCTATATAAATATGATTCATCTTCAGCATAGAGTACACTATCTTGCTGCAACATGGTTGATGAAACAACTCAAAGGCCAAGGAATACACCTGTTCTCAAATCAAGGGTCACAACAAGTACAATAATTAAGACTAATTCTATCAAAAGGTTTCTGTTTTGCACCAAGATTTCACATTTCTATTTTGTGTAAGAGTTATGGTTTAACATGATCAGACTATATTAATCAACTAATTAAGATTACTCTTCAATAGAAACAATAATGCATTAGGTGTTCTCCTGATTAATCAAATGGTCTGCACTTGGTGGTTGAGAACAAAATGGTTGTTTCCCTGCGGCTTAAAACAAGGGCTAATAAAAGTTCCAAATGAATATGCAACTTAGGGTCCGTTTGGGACAACTTATTTGGTGCGATGACATTTTGAAAACGCACCTAGCCTATTTGGGTAAACTGCATTTTGGCAACTTATGTGTTTTGAAAACAGCGTTTTCACACCGCACCTATCTAGGTGCGGTGGCAGCTTTCTAGTAGCGATCTGACTTTTCCAAAAAAATAAAAATTTGTAATAGCCACCGCACCTAGCTTATCAGCAGATTATTTAATAAGTTGCAGCTGCCCTAAACAGACACTTAATCAAATCTTCAAACAAATTTGACTGTTCATAGTGAAGTCAGATACAACTCAAGAAGTTAAGAATTCCTTCTGATATGAATTACTCCAAATCAATTGAGCAATCATTCGGATTTTAAAAAGTAATATTTTTAAGTGTTACTTTTTAATGAACAACTGGGTAAGAACCCATTTAGTTAAAGATCAAAATAAAAATCAGTACCAAAGTACAGCAAAGATAACAACACGAAGGGAACATCACTAAAAAATTGAAGGAAAATACAAGCAAAAATAGGATATCAAGTGATCATCAAATGACTGAGCCAACGGTCCAAAATTCCATGTATTTTTTTCTCCTAGCAGAGTGAATCACAAATGAGACAAGGGATGATATATTAAATAGCGCAATCATCCTTCCATTTTTGTTAAAAGTTCAACTGTTCACTTTCATTCAAATATTTCATAGAGCAGAACAAAAAGTATTATGGCAAAACACCTTGAACGCTTTAAGCGCCACTCAATGGTCAATGATTAATTAATCTGGATAAGTGGTCTTCCAAATGTTGCCAATCTAACCACAATCAATAGGAAAGGTAGGTGTCATTTTTAGATATTGTTATGGAAAATATTAAATATAAAGCTTTTGTATTAGGTAACCCAAATAGAGGAGATTTAATTTAAGATCTTTTCTACATTAGGTATATTCCTAATTTGTAGAGAGATGGGTGTCTATAAATATGTAACATATGATTTCAATTGGAAAAAAAAAATTCCTCTCACATGGTATTTGTCGAATCCTTCCCTTCTACATATTTCCTCTTTGACATTAGCCTCCGACAATCGTTCATTTTTTCCGCTCGAGCTTGTTCCGACTTCCGCGACGACTTTGTCTGCTTCCTGTGGTGTCATCTTTTTCTTGCTACGACTGAATCGATCATCTTCGGCTCGGGTGTATTTTGGCTTCATCGTGTCAACGTTTGCTTCAAACGACACCATCTGCATCACTTGCTTCCTTCTGTTTCAGCTTCATCTACGAAGTCTCCGTCAAACTGCTTCAAAAAGGTATGCATCGACTTCGTTACAACGCCTCTGTTTCCTATTGTTGCTCGTCTGCATCTAGTTCAATTGCCCTATATGTGTCGACAAAATTAGGGCATCGATGACATCAGTTATGTATAGCTTTGCTTGCTTCATCTCGTTAGGTCAATTCCCTTGACTTTTATTTTCAGCCTCTGTGGTTGCGACTGTGTTGACTCAATTCTTTTATTATTTTATGATTGTGAGTGATCAAGTTATTTTATCTCCTAGCATTTTGGTTGTTTGTTCTTTAGCACTAAATGGCATCAATTATGGATGGTGAACTAAAAAATTTCTGGGATAGGTTTGATTTCTTCTGTGGCTAGGATTACGAATGAAAGATTAAATAACATCAATTATTTTTTACTGAAATAAAATTGTGATTGCCTTTCAACACCGATCTCAAGATTCAGCATGCTCAAAGAGAAGAAATAACTATCATGAGTTTTTTAGCCAGCCTGAACTCCTAGTATGAAGCTGTCAAATCACAAATCTTATCTGACCCTGGATGTACTTCTTTGAGAGAAGCCTATGCCAGAGCACTGCATACAATTCTGAGTTCTCAAGGCCCATTCGTATAACAACCTAGTACTCTTGCTAGTCAGAAGAATAAAGACATCAGCAAACAATAGTGGAATTCCAAATTTAGGAAATCAAGAATCAAAGATAGTGTGCTACTACTGTCATAAAATTTTGAGAAGTGATAATTCCAAAGAGCATTTTTTACATATTTTCAAACAAGCAAGAAAACAGAACGCTTCAGCAGTCATCCTGTGTCAATACTTTATTCCAAAATAAAGTAGTTAAAAGGAAAAATAGACATTTTTTTGAGATGGCTTGGGCTTTTTTATTCAAACACATGTGCCTAAAAAGTTCAGAGTTGTAGTCTCTACGACATGTTTTTTTATCAAAATGATGCATTCTACTTTCTTACAAAACCAGACACCCTATAAAGTTTTATTTCTAACTAAATTTATTCTTATTGAACCACACATATTTGGATATACTTGTTTCGTTCAAGATATTCATCCACAAGTGTATAAACTTTGCCCTAAGTCATTAAGTTCTCTTTCTAGGATATTATCATCTACAAAAAGGGTATTGATATTTTTTCGCTCTTAAACAAATACATGATTTTTGTTGATGTACCTTGGTGTATGCTTTTCACTGATGATATCCTTCTTGTAGATAAGACTAGAGAAAGAGTTTAAGAAAAACTTGAATTATGGAGGTCTGCATGGGATTCTAAAGCCCATCGTTTGAGTAGATCTAAAATTGAATACATGGAATGTAATTTTAGTAGTCGTAGCTCTAATGGAAGAGTTGTAACTATGGGTGATCAAATCATTAAAAGGTGTAAACATTTTAAATTTTTCAATTGTTCAAAGTGATAGTGATATAGATGAGGATGTTATTAGTAGAATTCACGTTGGTTGGTTGAATTGGAGGAATGCATCGGGCCTATTGTGTGATAGGGAAGTACCGCTTATACTGAAAGGAAAACTTTATAAGATGGTGGTGAGACTTGCAAGGCTCTATGGTGCAGAATATTGGCCTTTAAAAGAGAAGCATAAAATAAAGTTAAGTGTTGCTGAGATCATAATGGTTAGATGGATGAGTGGCTTGGCACTTAAAAACAAAAATGCGAAATGAATATATTCGTGATAGGGTACGTGTAGCTCCAGTGCCAGAAAAGATTATAGAGTCATCTTATATGGTTTGACTACATTAAACGTCGATCATCTGATGCTCCAGTTAGGAAAGTAGATGTCTTAAGTTCGACTTATGTTAAGAAAAACAAAGGTAGACCTAAAAAGAATTGGGCAAATTGTATAGAAAATGATCGCAATATATTAAAATTAAAATGAAAATATGACACTCAATAGGACGCAATGGAGAAAAGGATACATGTAGCCGACCCCACTTAGTGGGACAAAAGCTTGTTGTTGTTATTGTCACCTTTCATGAACAAACCACATTCTTTGGCGACACATCAATGTCTAAATTCTCACCAGATTCTAATGAGATTTTAATGTATCACATCATAAGTTCAGATCCAGCTCCATCTCTAATGTCTCGCCAAATCACATAATCTTCGCTCGAGAAGGCCTCGCTTCTCTGATCCTAATCTGGCATTCATATCATCTTCCTCAATGGATCCTCTCCCAATGATCTTGATTTACCTATTGGTCTTCGAAGAGGTAAACATCAATGCACCTATCACATTTCCTCTTATGTCAACTATAATCGATTATCTTCCACTTTGTGTCTGTTTATTGCTTCTCTTGACTTTGTTGAGGTTCCAAAATCTATTCAGCAAGTCTTAAAACATTTTAGGTGGAAGGCAGTGATGCTTGATGAGATGAATGTCTTAACTAAAAATAGAACTTGGGAACTATTTGAACTACCTTCCAGCAAGAAGGTTGTTGGTTGCAAGTGAGTCATTGCAATTAAGTTTCATTATAATGGATCTGTAGCTCGTCCCAAAGCTCAGTTGGTGGCTAAGAGCTATGCTCAAACTTATGGGGTCGACAACTCGGGGCACATTCTCTCTGATAGCTAAAGTTAACTTAGGTTCGCCTACACTTATCCTTGGCCACAATGAATAATTGGCCCTTACACTAACTAGATGTGAAGAATGTTTTTCTGCATGATGATCTGTTAGAAGAAGTTTACATGGAGTCAGGGAATGTATGTCGTCTTCAGAAGTCCCTATATGGATTGCAGTATAGCCCTGAAGCATGATTTGAAAAATTTAGCCAAGAAGAAGGGTTTGAGAGGCAAAAAAATAAAAGTGATCACGCTATATTTTATAAACAATTAGCCTCAAGAATCATTCTAATGGTGGTTTATATTGATTATTATTACTAAAACTGTTATGTTGTGTTGGGAATATGATCACAGAAATCATTTCTTCAAAATTAGTTCAACACAAAAAATCTGGTTTCCTCAAAGTATTTCTTGGAAATTGATGTATCAAGGAGCAAAAATGGTATCTTTCTATCTCAACGAAAGCATGTTTTGAATTTTTTAGGGGAAACAAGGAAATTAGTGGCAAAACAATATAGCACTCTGAGGGTTCCTAATCAACAACTTACTAAGGATGAATTTTTTATTGATCTTGAACGGTATAAAAAGTTAGTGAAGAAATTAAAGTACCTCACAGTAACTCATCCTAAAATTGTGTGTTGGTTAGCACTATAAGTAAGCTCATGTCTTCTCACACAATCCATCATTGGTCAGCTCTGAAACAGATACTATTTTACCTCAAAGGAGCTCCTAAAAAAAAGATTATATATATATGAATCATAGGCCTAAAACATTGCATGGTTCGCTAATGCACATTGGGCAAGTTCCAAAATTGATCGAAGATTCATTACAAGATATTGTGCTTTTTTGCGTGGTAATTTGATCTCATAAAAGAGTAAGAAAAAAAAAGATAGTATCAAGATTTAGTGCAGAATCTAAGTATCGAGCAAGGACAAAAGCTTTGAGAGAATTGATGTGGGTTTTCTAATTTCTGGTCGAAATGGACTTTATGGACCATCCCAACAAACTTGTGGTGTGATAATCAAATTGTAATTCATATTGCTTCAAACATTGCCTTCCATGAACAAACGAAGCACATTAAGATAGATTGTCATATTGTTTGTGCAAAGATTCAACAAAATATGATTTATATAGCTCATATAAAAACTGAGAAACAAATAGGGGACATCATCACAAAGGCCCTTAACAAAGCGAGAGTTACTTATATTTGTAACAAGTTGAGCATGATAAATATTTATATGCTCCAGCTTGAAGTGGAGTGTTCTGAGAAATACTAAATATAAAGCTTATATATTAAATAGCTAGTATATTAAAAAGCTTGTATATTAGGTAACCTATTAAGAGAAAATTTAATTTCTGATCTTTTCCATATTAGGAATGCTCCTAATCTATTGGGAGAGGAGTGTCTATAAATAAGTAAAATGTGATTTTAATTGGGACAATAAGAAGAAAGAAAGTTTTTCGCTCACAGATCTAAACAATGCATGCTACAAGTAGTAGAAGATATAATATTGATCTCAAAAACATGAGATAACTTGCAAGGAATTTTGCCAAATGCAAAGTCCAAGAAAATTAGAGTTTTTTCTAGGGGCTTGATACTTCCTAGTCAAACTAAAATCAGAGGTAACACCACCAAGAAAATTACAAGAAATTTGATATCATTTTTGCAACTAGATATGAGTAACTTTAAAAACTGAGGCCCAAGTAAGAATTCGAAAGAATTATCCAGGAGAATAAAAGATAGGACAAAGTTGATAGAAATGAATCAGCCACCTTCAGGCAAGAAATCAATTCTTGCAAATAGAAAACTTACTACAAATCCTATCAATCATGAGTTTCATTAGAAATTTTGAATCTTTTAGAACCAGTAGAAACACCAAGACACTAAAATGAAATGTACTGTACCTTACAATACAAAATAGAATAAATGAGAGACATAACTATTAGCCTTACCCAAGTAAATTGAGCTAAGAGAAGTTAATCTTTGGACTGGAGATATTTTAAATGATAAAAAAACTGAAAAGCTTCCTTCATTATTAACCAGATATCCGGTGAACAAAGGTTGAAAAATAGTAGGAGGGGATTCCATAGCAATAGCACTATTATTAGGAATACGACTAAAAGGATCTGTCACGTTAGTAGCAGCACTAATTTGAAAATCTGATACAGCAATGAGAAAAGTGTTACTGTTAATAACTAAACCAGGCAGAAACTGAGCCAAAGAAGAAAGAACTTGAATCCCATTCAAAGCAAGACAATGGTTCTCTAAATTTGATTTCTCCATCAGGTCAATGTAGAAAGGAAAAGAATTAAGTCACCTAAATTTGAAGTAGAAATGCCCTGCAAAGAGCAATCGTTAATGTGTGTAAGTAGCCATTCCCAACACAATCTACCTCCACTATTTTCCTTTCATGTTCTCTACAATACGAAGATCAGCATAAAGGATGATATCTTCCTTGTAACCAACCAAAGTTTAAATTTTTCAGTATGTATCAATAAATTCTATGATAAACCATCAAATGATCAACTTGGAACAACAACCTAGCCTTTGAATATTAATTTTTTTCATTCATATAATTATCAAACTAACGACTTAGCCACATTTAGAACACATTCATGTAAAAAAAAGAAATCCAATAGTGATAAAGTAATCCTTGAAAAAGATCCAAACAGTGATGCTTAGCTCAATTTGGAAAAGCCCACAATTTCATTCCACTAATTAACCCTAAGAGTTACCCCATTGAAGCATTAAAGTTCAAGCAACCTTTGTTGACTAAAAAAAATAAAATCTCAGTAAAAATGAATTTGACGAAAATTAATAATCTAGTTTTCATGAAAGAAACAAAAAAAAAAAAGTGTTTCTAATGTCACTTGAGAAACTCCACAAAGTAATCCTTCCTCGTGAACCTATGCTAAAAAGAAGGGGCATTTAAATGCATAGCACACAATTCTTATGCATTTACATATCTCACACATAAGCTTTAATATTTACACACGTTGCAGGCACTGAAACAATTTCCAAAAGGCTCCTTTCTGTCAGTCAACTACTTGGTGAAGGTTCAAAGGATGAGATAATTCATGGAATGAATTTTGTTCGGAGAAATGTGCTAAGGGCTTGGAGCTTGATGAAGGACTGACAGTTATTTGGTTGTTTCGTTTGATTTTGCATTTAATTTGCTTTACATTTTGATATCTCAACTATAGTGTTTGTATGATTTTTTTTTTTTTTTCCTGAAATGATATCAATTTAATTTTATACATAGTACTTTATTTTCTATGAAATTTTAACCCACTTGATTTTTCTTATTTTTTAGAGCTTTATTTGTAACTATACTTACATTTCTTTTTAACGATACTTTTTGTAATTGCAAATAATTAACAATTTTAACCCAACTTTTTTAGGCCTCACTCTGCAGATTGGCCATTTAAAAGCTTTGAAATCCTACAAACTTCTAGTAAAAGAGTCACCTTACTTTAAAATGCATAAGGTAAAGGTCAACCTAATCCAAGTTTAAATAACTTGAACAGGTGGTGTCACGACCTAGCCCAGGACTGGAAATTAACCAAGACGGTAATGGAAGATCGGATGGTCGGACGGTGGATGAATAGTGTTGTTTAGCACGGGGATGAATAGTGTTGTTGTCAACATGGCTAATAACGCCATTCATGGAGGACATTATCTTCATCTCATTAGATTCTTCTTTATAAATTGTTGGTGTCACTTCTTTTGAGCTCTTCCGCTTATGCAACTCCCTACACTTCCGAGTCTATTGAAAATTGATTTTCATCTGGTAGCCCTCTCCACTAACACTGAATAGTCTTCAATTTCAAGTGGCACTAGTGGTTGTCTAATTGAATCTTTCAGCCTAGAAGAAAATATGTGGCATTTCTCATCTGCATTTGGAAGAAGTTGTGGTGCATACCTCGATAGCATAGTGAACTCTGTTTCATATTACATAACTGATCGATCTCCTTGCACCAACCTAATGAATTTATCTTGCACATGTATCCTAACTAATAATGGTACAAATCAATCTTTAAAGACTCTCACAAATTTGTCCCACTGCACAAGTGGTGATTATACCTCCAAACTCAAGAGTAATCACACTTTTAAACTAAATACCCTCAAAAAATAAAATAATATGCATGTTGGTGTCGGTCAACTTTTTTAGTTGAAAATTTAATTTAAATATAAGGTATATAGTTTAAATTATGAAAGTAGTGTTTTAATTTTTTAAAAAATGAGACAGAATAGATCCCATTAGTCCAAGAATTTGCATAATCGTATATGGGACCCTGTAAACTACACATTCCAAGAGAAAAGTGTAGATCCTAGTAATAGACCTAATCCTGCAAACTAAGAGATTTGTGACATCCATTTGGCCTGCAAACCTTTTATATGTGACCGACAAATTTCCCTATTTAATACAAAGATTAAATAGGGTTTATTTTACCTGGGTTACAAGTTCCCTATAGAGGCAAGCCCCAATAGTTAATTACATCCCAAGTAACGCGAGTCACTTGAGAAAACTCTCGATAATGATCAGTGATTTTAGTCTTCAAGAATTCAAAGTTTAGGTTTTCAAGGTAGGACGTACAAAAACAAATGGGAGTGACTCAAGTGAAAACAGTTCTTTCAGGAGTCCAAAGGAAGTAAAAGGTAAGGGACGTCGCAAATCCTGAGGGGAATCCTCAATGACTTCCCAAACTATCATACTGTGTGACTATGTTTTAGAGAGGATATTATTTGAGTGTTTAATCTTGCCAATTTTTATTATTTTGGACTTACATTTGCATAATAACCGGTTTACGTCGTTCTGGACGACAACCTCGGAACCTAAGGCGAGTTAGGACTTACGCTACGCAACATGATTGTGCAGAGACCTAAAGGAGGGTGAGGAATTACGTCGCGCTAGGCGAGCTACCTCGAAGTCCTATGGGTTGTTTAAACTAGAAAAGTTTAGCTGGTGAAGACGTGTTTTGTTGTTGTAGAATGACGACCACCTCCACTTGTAGTCTACTCCAAGCTCCTCGTCGTGCTACCAACAAAGTTTCTCCAAGCTGTTGTTGTAGCGATGACTCCGAGGTTTAAGTTTTCTAATGTGTCAATTCATGATGTCAAATCAAATGTAAGTTATGATCATTTAAGTGTTATGATGAATGTTAAAGTTGATTAGAGCGACACCGATTAGGATTTCACGGTTCTCTCGTTCTGGTATCACTATTTTCTTTTGAATTTAATTATTCTAAATGAGTTGTGAAACTCATTTAAATCAGGGAGATCTCGTTAGCAACCGTGGGTTACCTCCTCCGAGGGACTCCTGTAAATTCGAAAAAACATGTTATGTTTTGTTTTTTTTTTAAATGTTGTTTAATTTTGAAAAATCGTTTTGTTTTGAAAGTGAAATTGTATTCAGTATATGCATAATGTGTTAGAGCAAGAGTAATTGCAATGATAAAACAAGAACAAATAAAAAATATATGTGTACGTTGCGTGTTTGCTGTTGTTATCCCTGTTGCTTGTTTAACTCACAAAGCACAATATAATTTGCAATGAATTTAAATAAATTACAATGAAAAGAAGAAAACAGTAAGCAGTAGAACAAGTCGTAACAACAAATAGGAACTCCAAACAGGTGATCCTAAGGTTTCCTACAACTCCTGACTGCAACAAGCGAGCTAGTACGGTAATCATATGACCTCCTACGGCTCCGAGAAGCAACTAACAAGTGTGTACGGTGATCCGACGACTTCGGACAGCAGCTAGAAATTTTGAATAGCACCTGTATGAGTTCCTACGAACCCAAACAATGGTGGACAACACCTAGATGGCTTCCTACAAACCCAAACAATGGTGGACAGCACTTACATAGCTTCTAAGACACCGGGCAGTGGCTTTGGAGCCTTGGACAGAACCCTACAACACTCCTAGACTCTAAACAGTGGCTTTGGAGCCTTGGACAGTACCCTACAGCGCTTCTACGACACCGGGCAACGGCTTTGGAGCCTTGGACAGCACCCTACAACACTCTTATACTCCAAACAGTGGTATTGGAGCCTTGGACAGCACCCTACAGCGCTCCTACACTCCAAACAGTGGCTTTGGAACCTTGGACAGCACCCTACAGCGTTCCTGCACTCCAAATAGTGGATTTGGAGATTTGGACAACACTCTACAACACTCCTATACTCCAAACAGTGACTTTGGAGCTTTGGACATCAGTTTACATCACTTCTACGACACCGGGCAGCGACTTGGAGCTTTGGGTAGTGGTCCTACAGCTTCCTACGCCTCCGGACAGCAGTTGTAAACTCCGGACAGCACCTCTACGGCTTCCTATGACTCCGGGCAGCGGCTAGCAAGCTTGTATGGTGATCCTACGATCTCCTATGGCTCCGAACGGCAACTGGCAAGCGTGTATGGTTTCAGATTTTGCAATAAGCTAAGCCGAATGAATTTCCAACTAACATATGGCTTGCAACAAATGCAGTCCAGCTTAATGAGCCTGTAAAGTCCCCACAATGTTCCTCCTGTAACTTTTTTAGTAAGTTTTAAAGTGAAGTGGGGTAGGTTTTAGGTGAGTTTTGGGGGTGTGTAGACCCTTCAAACAGCATTAAAACAGCCTAAAAATGCATTTGAACTATTCAATGCGGCACTCAGGTCAATCTCAGAAGGACAAGTTTAAGAGCCTAAAACAGTGAAGGCACTACCAAGTTTTGAGGTTTTCCAGGAGCTGTCCAACTACAGGATTCGAACAGCTTTGCAAAGGTGTTCAAGGAATGATTCATGGCTGATTTGACCTATGTTTTGGGTGGTATTGAAGGGGTTGTTTAGCGGCCGAATTTCTGCAATGTTTTAACAAACTTTTGGGTTGTTCGATAGCAGGATTTAAAAAGGATTTGTAGGGATTTGAAACCATTTTGTTACAGGATTTACGCAGGCAAGTTCATCCAATTCAGCCCAGCTAGATAGATTTACATATATACCACATAATTCTTATACATTTACATATATAACACCTAAAAAAAACTTTATACATTTGCATAGCCTAAATCATTTGTATCACATAAGAAAGTCCACCAATTTAATTTTTAAACAGTGAAATATACCGGTTCATGCTTAGCTAGTGTGGATTGTCTGTAAAAAAGAATGCAATTTAGGCATTAGATATGTGAATATATAAAATCGGCGTGGTATGTATGTAAATTTCTAAAAGAAAGACTCGTCAGTTTGAAGTTCTAGCTCCATATATGTTCCGTGATTTTCAAAGAGTTATTTGGAATAACTTCCAATCAAGTATATGCAATTTGAATTTCAAGAACATTCAAATTCCCCTTTTCTTTTCTTGCCTTTAGTTTATAGCCAATTTCTTCCCACTTTGTTAAGATTAACATATGAAAGAACAGGAAATTGAGAATCTGAATGCACCTTAACTCTTTCATAAAAAGTATTCAAAAAACAAAAAATGAAATTTGCTAAAGAAAATTCTCCAAACGAATCAAATTTAAGACTCTCTAACTGCTTTAAAAAAATCGTTACCTTTAACATGCACTGTGAATCACCAAATTTAGACAGATAGAGGAAGAAGAAACACTCAGCAGAGGTGAAGATGTAGGAGAGCTGCGAAGTAGGCGAAGTAGGCGAAGCATGCAAGGGCGTCGAGCAGGAAGCGGCGAATGTCTCGGTGTGCGAGGGCTTCGGCGTGAGGCAGGGGAGTTCGGTCGAGCACGAGTTTCCGTCGCAGAGAGGAGAAGCGAGCAGAAGCTTCGATCGGGAGCTGCGATCGAGTCGTAGATGAGCGGGACAACGGAGGAGGGGAGCCGAATGCAGCTTTTCGGTGCAGTGCAGATAAGAGAGCGAAGCTGAATTTGTCGAGCGAGGAAGGAGTAACGGAGGCGTGAGCGTCGTGTGGTGCTTGATCGAACGCGAGAGGGATGCAGTTGAGGGTTTTGATGCGTGAGGCAGAGAGGACGAGGAAGGAACGGGGGAGCAGAATCGAGCAGCCGTCGAGCGGGAGAGCCGAATGAAAATCCCCGAAGGCGAAGTCCGCGCTGGATTTTTATCCATCGAATTCCAAATAGTCGTTAAGCATGCGTTAGGCGAAGAATTAAATTGTTTCCATATGCAGGGAGGTTTAATTGGAAAGCATTAACACCTGAATATTTTTTATTAACACAATTTAAATTATTTGTTTGAATTTTGAAATTTGAATTTCAAATTCAGGTGAGCTGGTGCCTAACCCGAGTCCAGCCTGAATCGAACCCGAGTAGAACCTCGGTTGAGCCCAGGCCTGCGCACCGCTAAATAAAAAAATGTGCATCGATATCTGTGTTGGTTGCTCGCATGTGAAACCATAACGATATGGATGTCCCTCCTAGCTAAAGTCGACGTCCAGGACGCATCAGTGCGGTCCGTTTCGTCATTCGGGGTCATCCGGATGATTTCACTGACGGTCGGGTCAATTTAAGTCAAAATCGCGTGAGGTGCAATATGTGCGCAAAATGCGGCGTTATCAAGCATTTGGGTCGCAAAGGGGTTCCCTGGGGGCTTCTCCTATTAATGTAGGAACTCGACTCAAGTTTCATGTGTCGATCCTAATCAACTCAACGGAATGTCGAGAATTTGAGACCGTCCATGCGAGACTCGAATGAGTAACAAGGTGGCTCGAATTTTCTAAATGGTGTGGGTTTCGTACTAGTCCTCTAGGAGGGTCAAACAAGAGAAGCCTAAAGCTAAACCCTAGGCTCTAAGGAAAGAAGTGAATACCTCATCCGAAAATGAGGTCAACAGTTGGTTTTTCTTTTCTTTATGAGAAATTTGAAATATATTAATCTTTCATATTTCTATAAGAAATATTTGAGCATACTAATGTATGTATCAATGATTTTTACTCAATACAACAACAACAACAACAAAGCCTTAATCCCACTACGTGGGGTCGGCTACATGAATCCTTTCTTAACACAAGTTGAATCTAAAACATCTACTCTCCTAATCGGATCATCAGATGGTCGACGTTTAATGTGACCAAACCATTTAAGACGACTTTCTCTAATTTTGTCTATCACAGGAGCTACACTAACCCTATCACGAATATATTCATTCTGCATTTTGTCTCTAAGTGTAAAGCCACTCATCCACCTAATCATTCTCATCTCAGCAACACTTAACTTATTATTATGCTTCTCTTTTAAAGGCCAACATTCAGTGCCATAGAGCATTGCAGTTCTCACCACCGTCTTATAATTTTTTTTTTTCAGTCTTAGCGGTACTTTTCTATCACACAAAAGGCCCGAAGCATTCCTCCACTTCAACCAACCAACTTGAATTCTACTATTAGCATTCCCATCTATATCACCATCGCTTTGGACAACGGACCCAAGATATCTAAACGCTCACACCATTTAATAATTTGATCACCCAAAGTCACACTTCTGTCACTAGAGCTATTACTACTAAAATTACATTCCATGTATTCAGTTTTAGTTCTACTTAAACGAAGGTCTTTAAACTCCAATGTAGACTTCCATAATTCAAGTTTTTTCCTGGGCTTTTTCTCTCGTTTTATCCACGAGAAGAATATCATCTGCAAAAAGCATACACCAAGGTACATCCTCCTGTAGATGTCCAGTAAAACCATCCATAACTAAAGCAAAAAGATATGGGCTTAAAGCCGATCCCAGATGTAATCCAACAGAAATAGGAAAATATTTTGTCAATCCTCCTTCAGTTTGAACACAAGTAACAGCTCTAGTATACATATCTTTAATGACTTGAATATAAGTCATATCAACACATTTCTTCTTGAGAACTCTCCAAAGGATATCTCTTGGAACCTTATCGTAAGCTTTTTCTAAATCAATAAAAATCAAATGTAGATTCTCCTTATTATCTCTGAACTTCTCCATCAAACCTCTCAATAAATGTATAGCTTACATAGTAGACATGCCCGGCATAAATCCAATTTGAAAATGATTTTTACCCAATGAAAATACAAAAATCACTTATATGTATTTACTTTAACTTCACTTTTATTTTATATTCTTTAAATACAAATATATCTGTTTGAGAATCATTGTCAATAAAACATAACACACTCATAGATAATATTATCCCGTTGACATAGTGATTAACGATCTAAATATCAAAATTATCTAGAGTGGAAAAGCTCTTACTATCCCTGACTGATATTATCATGTCATCACAGCGGTTAGCGATCGAAACATTACAATTGTCAAGAGTGGAATGACTCTTACATGCCCCTAGCTGATATTAAGTAGTCGACATAACAGTGGGCGATGTAAACATCGCAATTGTCAATGGTGATAAGCTTTGTCTACTCACCTCCGACCGACATTATCCTGTCAGCAAAGCGGTTATTAATCTAACCATCACATTTGTATTGGGTGGTAGGAAAACCTCTATGTGTGCGGGTACACTAGCGTTTGTGTTTGTACCATTAGGGGGTAAACTCCTCATAATATGCACAAACAAGCATATAAGCATTTATATGTAAGTTATATCATTCTTCATAACTTGCATTTTTCTGAAATATCTCCATTTATTTACTAACATGAAGTCTTACTTTGTTATGCAACTAATTATCATCCATATCTCTCCTACAATCATATCACTTATCTCATTTATATCTCTTATATTATGCATATATTTCACATCATGCATATCGTTCATATCATTCATATCATTCATATCATTTTCTATCGTACTTATCATGTATATATTTTTCTTGTCTATCAAAATTAACGATCTGACTAAACTAAAGCATGCATTGAGTTGAACATACATTGTAAAATAAAAAGGATTACTTTAATTTAGAAATAAGATTGTTCACCTCATATGCCACGTTAGATTTTTAATCTTCGATAACTAACCAAATGTTACAATAACCTTTAAGTTCATATTAATAACCTATAATATCAAACTTTAAGATTCACCAAGTTTTCATTAATAAAATTATTCTTCTTAAGTTTGAGTTTGTTGTCTCAAAAAATAACTTGAAATTTTTAAATATCATAGGATTTCATATTATAGGATTTCATATTACAATGGCCCATAAAGTGATTTAACCCAAAACATACCTTAAACAGTTTCACAGCAAAACACAGCCTTCCTTGATCCTGCCAAATCTTTTTTCTCTCTTCTACTTATCACTTTTGTCACTTCCTATCTTCATTGATTTCTCGCTTAAGACACTTACGAAAGTTCACAAACCAATTTTGTAGCTTTCAACGCAGCCTTTTCTCCGTTACAGTGATTAGACACAAAAAAGATGCATGACTTGTGCCAAATCTCAAAATGGAAGTGTAGGGAAGAAAGTGAATATCTCAATTAGCGTGAAAGAAGGTTTCACACTCTCCAATTTTGTCCCATAAGCCTAAATAACGAGTTGCAACACTCAGCGGGTCACTCGCCTCTACTCGCAACTCTGCGGGTCACAGCTGTGCTGCAATCGCTGTTGTGCTACAATGCAACAGCCGTGGCCTTCTCGCGGGAGCCCTCTGTTGAGCACAACCAAGAACAGGGAGAGGGAAAGGAAGAAATGCAAAATTTTTGGATTGAGGATCCCCTCATTCGACACATCCTAATGCTAAATATCACGAGTGAATCAGTTGGGAACAGTAAAGTCGAATTAAGAAGAAATTAAGGGTTAATTAAAATTAATTAAACTTATGATAACACTAACAGCACAATTCAATAAACAATAAATAAGAACACGAAAAAAATGCAAGGAGTTGTAGAATGTGACAATATGGAAGAAAATGAAAAATCGCACTGTATTGAAATAATAAAAAGAAAAAAAATAATTTGGGTTTATTAAAGCAACATAAACCCTATCAAATGCAGGTCATATACCTAGTGGTAGAAAGTTTTTTCTTGAGAAGTCCAACAACAATTTTGCCCAATGGAGGACCTCTGAAGAACTGAAATATTTTGCATTAAACTGTCTGCCCCCATCCACCTAAGAAATTTAGAAGACCCATTAATGCAAAAACATAAGCACTGGACTATAAAATCATGCAAAATAACTTAAGATAGAAAAAAAATTATTTGAATTTTATGTGCATTTTACCAGAGGAATTGTCCCTCTATTTATACAGCAGATTTTTAGATTAACATTGATAATTTCTACCTACAAAAAAAGCTAATTATATTGAAAATGAAGGAAGATATTCTACAGCTTATACAAGGTTGTTTTCTACAAATTTCAATAAGCTTGTGGCGCGAGGATAGCCGATGACGGATGGTTAGATGGGTGGCTAGCTATACCATCCCACAAATTGGCAATCGGCCGCTATTAATGAAAGTAGTAATATATATCAAAATAATGATGTAGATACTTATTAGGTTGTGAATGCACCAAACCATAAGTTTAACCATGTGAATGATTAATAATGTGAATTTCTACTTCGGGGTTGCTATTTTGTATTGATTTTGCTAGTGGGGAGGTCATCCTCAAAGAAAGTAATAAAAGAAAGTGTTTGAAGCCCTAGCGGGTAGTATCCGCTCCGACTTCTCTTAGGATGGCAAGAACCACTCTGACAATGTGGATGGCTTACGCCGACTCGGGCTCATTCCTACTTTCTTACATCAGAGCCTTCTAGGTTCTCTTTAATATTAAGTCAATGAGTACAAACTTTAGGTTGTTTGATATGATCAAATCTTTCACAAAGTCATACAGGCCCTTGCATCCTCCATCATGTTCGTGCTCACGATGATAGGCGCATTATTTGTAAGTTGTAACGATCGAGTAGGTGTTTTGACGCTCTCATCGGTGTGAGTTTCTTGAATCATTCTTTGTCTTAGATGGCATGGACTAGTTTAGCCATGGAGACAGAAGTCATAGTGGGTAGAAAATGTAGAGGAGGTTGCAGTCTAACAAACCCATAACCTCTGATAATATCTCTTGCGCTCGAATAGGCTTTCAAATGGTCACGGCTTTTAGTCTTCATCATATCAGCCACCACAATCTCTTCTTTATGAGCCTTGCATCTCTTCTTATTGGCGGGATCCGCGACCTTTTTCCTAGTCTCAATCTTTCGCTACTCTGTTATCACAGCTGACAAACCTCAAATTTATATTCCTCTACCATGTGTGACTACTGGTGGGCTCAAGTAATTCAGCCAGAACTCGGAGTTGTTGCAGGCCAAGTGCATACATGAACGGCCATTCGCGAAGCCCTTGGCCTAGTGCATCGTGCCAACACGACCAATTTAAGATCCTTGACTTCCATCATCTTCTTTTGGAAATGCATGATGAAGCCCTTCAACTACTCATCTGAGTGTTGACAACTTCGCAATAGAGTATGTGACTTTTCTATGGTTTATGGACACTAGTGAACTGGGCGAGAAAAATTCTCTTCAGATATGCGAACGAGAGATAGAAGGGTGAAACACATGAGGGCAAGCTCTTATAAAGTAATGAAGAAGAGTGGACACTTAAACGCATTGCTAATGTTGAAATGCGATGCGGCAACTTCGAAAGAAGCCACATGATCAGAGAGATCCAGGGGTCCTTTGTACGGATTTAAGGATGGTATTTTAAACTTATCTAGTGCTACAGCATCGGCTATGTTCATGGAAAAAATATTCTCCATCGTGAGTTGCTTTCTTGTTCTTCATGTTCAACTTTTGTGGTGTGAAGGGGATGACTCATTGTCAGTGTAATAAGTGAAGTCTCCTCCTTTGCTAGGGTCGAAGGTAGCACTCTGCTAGGGTCGAAGGTAGCACTCTGCTAGGGTCGAAGGTAGCGCTCGTGGATTCTTGTGATTTTTGTGTCACATGACTGAATCGGAGTTGGCTACTCGTGGTGGATGTTTGATGGCTTCTTGCACCATTCAAGTGGCCCTCGCATCGAACTCTACTATTTGTTGCACTACAGATTTTATGATATCATCCATATAGACTAATGCTACCAGTACAAGTGTTCAAAACTTTATGTTCCCTCCTATGTGGCATGTTCCATGCTCACCGCACCTATCAGGGTGATGAACCTTGATTTGCTCATAAGCACACACTAGGTTGGAATTGCAAAGCACAAGATCAAAGATGAGGGAAGTAGTCTGAGAGGCAATGACTTCTCTTTTTTAGAGTGATGTAGGGTCTTCTCCTTGAAGAAAAAGAAAAAATTTCCTTCGTTTTCCATTGAATTCTCTATTTATACAATAAATGAAGCGGGAAAACAGAGTCTCACATGTCCTCCCAAGGAAAAGAAGTTTCACGCTCATTATGTCTGGCTTTTCGAGATAATTTGTCAGATATAAGGGACTTGCGGACGGTCATTGATTGCTTCTTCCTGAACGCTTACTTTGTTACCGGTTCGTTGTCTCAAGCCTCCTCGAAAGTATAATCAAGGTCAACGACGTCTGCTACTCCAACACAACAAAAGAAGGAATTTGGATACAGGAAAAATGTCAACACGAATCCCATAGACATCAAATGATTCGAGGGGATTACACTGTTTCTGATCAGAATTCCATGCCAAAGATTATTAAACAATCAATCAACTTAGCTCGCTTGTTGAGACGACCGGTAATCTCATTGGACCTAAACGATCGGTTGAACCAGACGACCGCCGGAATCGATTAGGACGCGACCATTCATGAAAGTGGCGCTTATTTATTTATTAGTATTAAAGAGGTAGTTAAATTAACTACCCACGGTTAGAAAAAATACAAAGAATGTTCATTAATCATTGAGATAAAGGGATAATATTGTAATAGTATACTCAAGCTACATATGGTTATAAATAGGGGTTATTCTATGAATAAAGGTTACACGCTTGATTTTCAGAATTTCAACGTCATGTGTCCTCTTTCATATTTCTTCTTATTTTTATTCTTTTGTAATCTAACCTCTTCGAGCATGTATGCTAAGTCATTTTAGAAATCAACATAAGTACTCTCTAGGTTAGGACCCTATTCACCTTGTCAGGATGGAGGGCGCGTTGCGTTCAACGTCCTTCCACTAATTATTATTGGTTACATTTGTAGGCTAAAACAAGTCAGTCGACGGGTGTGTGATTCATTGTTTTTGACATGGCCCAAGACGTTTGAAGTGTCAGCCAAGGTCTCTTGGGTATGTGTGTACAAAACCAATAGACCAAATAATGAAGGGCTCGAAAGAAAAAGATGAAAATGCAATTTCCTACAATATCGCATAATAAAATTACTAATTCTAGTATAATTAAAGAAAATTAAGATGTTTAAGTTATCCAATGTCATCTAAAACAAGCCTAGTGCCTTTTGAAGCATAAATTTTAAACAAATCAAATGAGGGAAGCAAAATATGCAAATAAAGAGCTGCAGAAGAGTTGTTTGTTGGATTCAAGTAGTCTGGGATCCCATCCTTTCGTTGCATCTGACTTATTCTCCTGAATTTCAAAAACTTCAAACAGAAGTCGGCGCAAAATTTACGTTGATGTGTATAAGTGCATTCGTGTAGAAATGAAACTAGGGGCATTTACATGCATACCACGAAATCCCTATGAATTTACATATCTGAAACCTAAAGTTTACTTTTACATTTATACCGCCCAAATCTTTCATGACACATCAAAAATACAATTATATTGACTTTCAAAAAGTGAAATACTTCTCATGCATAAGTAAGGTGATATGTAAATAATTGAGTTTAGGTGTTAGATGAGCAAAAAATAAGTGTTGTGTACGTAAATCTTTCATGAAACTAATACGAGAAGCTCGATATATCACATATCTTCAACCAATTAAGAGACATTCAAGTTTCATACAGTTTCATGCTTCAGGGCAATCGCTTGAATGGCAAACAAGCTTTCTCTCAGATTAATTTTAAGAGCAACTGATATTATTAAAAACTACAAGTCTAACCAGCTTGAAGATGATGTTGATGTCAGACCATGTGCATGCACACCTACTTTTCATCTGGGCGGTATTCTCGTATTTTAATGAGCTTACATGGGCCTTAGATCAAGCGCAAGCTATCTTCGCATCTAAGTTGATGGTAAATTTACACCAAAAACCACTCCACTGACTGGATTCGGATACCATATTCCTCTACGAAAGATGACGAGACGATTATATGAACGTGCTCAAGAGCTTGAATTGCAAGGAAAACACGGATTGCCGAGAAAATTACAATATATGACTGAACGTAATCATGGAAAGAAAATCCATAAAAAATGGGACAGGCTTCCCGTCCTTCAAAACTAAGTAATAAAATAACCTCGTCTGATCCACCAGTGGCTCTGGGCCGTATTCTTAAGAGACGAGCCTCTGTGGAAACCGATGAAATTGCAAGCGTAGCAAAATGAGTCTGATGAAAAGGATCGCGGGCCGTCGGGAAAATCGCCAATCGAGGAACACCTCCTCGCATGGCCAATGGCGGCAAAAACCCTAAGGTTCGGATGTTTCCCGCCATCTCGAAGAGGAGAGCAGCCAGACGAACAACGATAGCAGAGTGAGAATGGTGTGCTCGCCTAGTCGACGTTTAAAGTTAGGGTAAAAATAGTGTGTTTCTCCTAAATAAAAAATATTTAGGAGTTCAGTAGCATATTATTTATTTAAGGGATTTAGCAATGAATTTAATTAAAACGCCTTAAATATAAAAAAATTAAAATTAAATTCAAAGTTCCCTTAATTCAAAATTTTTAATGTTCTATTGATTTCTTCGTGTTATATTATATAAATTTGGATTTATTAAATCCAACTATGAAGTGGATTTACAATAAGTGGCTCGAAAGCTCTGCAGAAGTTAGATAAATTTGACTTCGTTGAAATTGATAAATCATGTTTATTAAAAATCTAAGTTACAGCGAAACACACCTTAATATCATTTATCTGACATTCAAAACTCATGTATGATATGCACTCCGTGTGGCATCAATCTCCCCTTCATCTTTCAAAAGTGTTGGGAGAAAAAACACGAATACATATTTTCCTAGTTCATTTGTGGACTCCCTCACTTCTCACTTTCAATAGTCGAAGTCGGAGTTGTCGCGGAAGATACTTAGAAACTATGAGGTTTTATTCTCCCTCAAAATTATCATTCGCTTAAAGGGAATGTCTATTTGTTTTCTTTTGTTGTCGTTGTTTTTTTTTCTAGCCCACCGACCTCACTCTTTTGCGAGATCCCTCACTCGGAGAAGCCAGAGTTGGAGTCATAGTAAAAGATACAAACAAATCCAAATCTAAACGTAGTTTTTATTTTGAATAGCGTCGTTCTCTCTGCTTATCATCGCTATAAGGTAATGTCCATTTCTCTGCTCTTGTTGCTTGTTCCACTTTTTCCCCCATTTAGGATTTCTCGTTTTAAATTTTGTGCTCCCCTTGTTTCTGTTGATTGAGTTCAATGCTTAGCGATAATTGAGCATGCCAATTAAACTATTATTATTTTTTTTTTTTTTTGCACTAGATCATTTTTATTGTCAAAGTGCAGCTATTAGAGAATGTTCGCTCATCTCCCTCCCTCTCTCTCTATGACTTAGATTTATGTTCATCATTCAACAATGTCATAATGTCCTTTTTTGTTATTTTATTGGTTGTTTCTTATTTTATTTCTCTTTTTAACATATTTTGTGTTGTTGCTCTTTTTTTTTGTATCATGTTTTTTTTTCAAATTTGTTATTTGCATTTTATAGCATGCTTGAATTGTTACGTTGACAAAGTCAAATAAATATTGAATTAAAGAATAGAATCATTGAATTAAAGAATAGGTTGAAAGCATACATACATGCTTTATTAAGGAAATTAAGCAAAGTTAATGATTTTTATTGTGTGCAAGTTTGGTCTGGCAGTCTCAAGATGGCATTGATCCTCTATCTTCAAATCTTCTAGCTAAAGCAAATGCCAGTTTTGAAATCTAATTTCTCATAGATCACACTCATGAGTGAGTGTTTTTTTTCCCTAAGAATTTGAACATTTAGAAGCATAAATGTTGATTTTAAAAGTATGTTTTGCTAACCAAAATATTTCAGTCAATTGTTTTATTCATTTTATTGTGTTTTGTCATATTTTCTTTTAGTATGCAGAACTCGTGTCATTCAATTAGAAAGGTGGATTTAATTGTGGATGGAAACGAGTCATTCTCAATCACATTTAAATATGGTAGATATTGGATGAAAGCTAAAAACCGATCAAGAATGAGATGATGGTGAGAAGCAAAAAGCTATAATTATGATTCAAAAAGACAACGTGAATCCACATATACTAAGGGATGAGATGTTGAATTTTTATTTATGACTCACATTTATTTTAATAACTTATGAGATTTATTTTGATAACTTGAGTTATTTATTTTCTTGACTTGTAACTTATGTAATAATAAATGATAACTTATGTTATTTAATTTTATAACTCATGATAACTTAAGTTAGTTATTTTCTTAACTCATTACTTATACCATAACTTATGATATTTATTTTTATAACTCATAATAACTTAAGTTATTAATTATCTTAACTCGTGACTTATGTCATAACTTATGATAACTTATAATATTAATTTTGTAACTCATGTAATCCCTAAAATGAATAGGGTTTACTAACTTATGTCATTGATTTTAATAATAAAAATCAAATAATTTATTAAATTATCATAAATTCTATTGGTCAGTAACCCCCTTGATGGATGGTGGCTAAATAGAGCATAATTCAAAGAATGGGTCCCCTCTCTTCCTACACACCCCGTACATTTCCCTTCATCAAAAAGTATATAAAGTTTCGAGGGATTAGAGAAAGAAACTCCATATCTTCAAGATCAAATTTTATCATCATGAATACAGGTATGTGTTACTTTATTATAGATAGTAAAAATCATGAATTTAAAATATCTTGGTTATTATGTATTTTTGAATTTGTGTCATAAATGTTAAATATGAATTTCTAACATGCGGTATCTTGATTACTAAATTTATGATTTTTCATATAATTTTATTTATGTTAATGGTATTAAACTTTCGTTGTGAATTAGATCTTTAATTAGATCACTAATGTTAAAGTAAATTGATGTGATTGAAATTATTATTTATTTGATGTAGATGTTATGTTTAATTTGTTAGTTTCCAAAGTGACCAAATCAATAAGTTTAATAGACGTCAAATTAAATAAATTCAATTACTCAAGAATATGTAGTGCTTGTTATGAAATAACTTAACACTTCATTACGAAAATATTAAAATTCATTGATTATAAAATATTTTTAGATCGCTCAATGTTGACCATTTATTTTATGATCTTTGAACATAATTGTAGTCTATTTATATACTTATTTAAGATATGTTTATATATCTAAACATAACAGACATGTCTAATTTGAGTATAAAATAATTACTAATTATATTAAATTTAAGTTAAGAATCAATTATGTTTATTATCGTGTATTATTATATCACCCAAAGAAGATTTCAATATAATATTATTATTATAATTATTATTTTAATCTGATTTTATATGAATATCTATGTAAGTTTAATGTTCGAAGCATTAATGTACGAGCATTTCTTATTTATTTGTAATAACTAATCATGTTTCTTTTCATTCGCAAGCTACATCTGTTCAAACTTTCAATGGACTTAATTTCTCTGAATGACGTGTGCAAGTCCAGTTTTACTTTGGTGTTATGGATCTTGATTTGACACTCACGACTAAAAAACCATCTGCTTTAGCTGATTATAGTAGTGCTGAGCAAATATCTTTCTATAAAGCTTTAGAAAAATAAAATAGATTAAGTTTAATGTTTATGTGAATGAGTGTAGCGAACAACATAAAGTATACATTTTCTAACACTGAAAGTGCTAAGGAATTTTTGAAATTTGCTGAGAATTGTTCTCAATCTGACTCTGTTGATAAGTCCCTTGCTGGGACACTACTGAGTACGTTAACCAACATGAAGTTTGATAGTTCTCGTACGATGCATGAGCATGTCGTTGAAATGACAAACATAGCAGCAAGGCTTAAGACCCTGGGAATATAAGTGAATGAAAATTTTCTTATGCAACTTATCATTAACTCATTGCCTCCTGAGTATGATCCATTTCACATGAACTAAAATACTATGAAAGACAAGTGGAATGTGAATGAACTACAATGTATGCTCATTCAAGAGGAAGCAAGACTTAAGAAAAGGAATAAATCACTCAATTAATCTCATGGGTCACTAAATAAGAGTTGTAAATAAATCTGGAAAGATGAATGGAAAGGACAAACAAAGATCACTAAAGATTAATGCTTCATCTGCCCCAATTCACAAAGAGGAACATAAAGAAATTAAGTGTTATTTTTGCAGAAAGTCTGGAGACTATCAAAATGAGTGTCAAAAGCATAAAGACTGGTTAAAAAAGAAAGGTAAACCTTGTGTTTCTGTATGTTTCGAATCAAATTTGACAGAAGTTCATTATAATACCTGATGGATTGACTCTGGTTGTACCGCTTATGTTTCTAATACGATGCAGGGATTTCTTACAACCCAAATGAAAAGTTTGTCCTTATGAGAAACCGAGTCAAAGCACAAGTTGAAGCTATTGGAACCTGTCGGTTGATTTTAAATACTGAACATCATTTAAATATTTTTTAAACACTTTATGTCCATTCTGTTTCTCGTAATTTAATTTCATTGTCTTAACTTGATTCTATTGGATACTCCTTTAAATTTTGAAATTATTGTTTCAGTTTGTTTAAACACAATCATCTCATAGGTTATGATATTCTTTGTAATGGTTTATATAAGCTTAAACTTGATAACCTTTTCGCTGAAACTATCATGACTCTGTATCATAATATTGATACTAAATGAGGTTTTATGAATGAAAGTTCAACTTATTTGTGGCATAAACTTTTGTGTCATATATCCAAAAAAAGAATTGAAAGATTAGTAAATAATGAAATTATTAATGAATTGGATTTTACTGACCTTGGCATCTGTGTGAATTGCATTAAAGGAAAACACACAAATCACACACTTAAGAAAGCCACAATAAGAAGCACACAGCTCTTTGAAATTATACACACTGGTATTTGTGGACCTTTTGATGTTCCATATTTTGGTGGAGAGAAATATTTTATCACCTTAATTGATGATTTTTCACATTATGGGTATATCTACTTATTGCATCAAAAATCTCAAGTTATAGATGCCTTAAAGGTGTATATAGCTGAGGTTGAGAGACAATTACATAGAAAAGTGAAAATTATCAGGTTTGATAGAGACGGTGAGTATTATGGAAGTTACAATGAAACTGAACAATGTCCACTTCTATTTGCTAAATTTTTTCAAACTAATGACATATGTGCACAATACACTGTATCATGAACACCACAACAAAATGGTACTACAGAAAGGCAAAACCGTACTCTAATGGAAATGACTAAGCGTATGATGAGTAATTCTTCTTTACCCTCATCATTGTGGATGCATGCTTTAAAGATCATTGCATATTTGTTAAACATGATTCATAGTAAGGCAGTTCCAAAAGCTCATTTTAAACTGTGGACAAGAAAAAAACCTAGTTTAAGGCATTTGCGTGTTTGGGGTTGCCCAACAGAAATAAGTTTATATAATCTATATGAAAAGAAACTAAACACAAGAACAACCAATGGTTTCTTCATTGGTTATCCAAAAAAATCTAAAGGGTATAGATTTTATTGTCATAACCACATTATAAGAATTATTGAAGCTGAAAATGTCAAGTTTATTGAAAATGGTGAAGTTAGTGGGAGTTTGGAACCACATAAAGTGGAGATAAAAAAAATTAGGGTTCAAGTTCATTTACCTAAAATTTCTTCTCAAGTTGTTATTCTTACAATTGTTGAACAGTTTGACAACTTAGAAAAACAACAGATATACGATCAAATACCAGACAATGAAACTGTCTTTAATGAACCTACAATAGATGAACCACATGAAGTAGCACCTAGAAAGTTTCAAAGACAAAAACAGTGTGCTATTTCTGATGATTATGCGGTTTGCCTACACGAATCTGAGTTTGACTTAGGAGTCTATGAAGATCCAGTTTCATTATCACGAGCCATAAAAAATTGTAAATTCTTCTAAATTATTAGATGCAATGAAAGATGAGTTGAAATCGATGAATTATAACAAAGTATGAATATCGTTGAATTGTTTGAAAGTTGTAAAAGAGTCGGGTGTAAATGAGTCTTTAAGACTAAGCGCGACCGAATGACAATATTAAACGATATAAAACCAGACTAGTTGTTAAAAGTTTCACTAAAAAAGATGACATCGACTATAAAGAAACATTTTATCTGGTTTCTAAGAAATATTCATTTAGAATTATCATGACACTAGTAGCTTATTATGATTTGGAGTTACACAAAATGTATGTGAAAATCATCTTCTGAATGAGATTTTAAATGAAGAGGTCTACATGAGTCAACCTGAATAATTTTTGGTTGAAGCAAAGGAACACACGATGTGTAAGTTTAAGAAATCAATGTACGAACTTAAGCAAGCTTCCCGACAATGGTATCTTAAGTTCAATGATATCATCACGTCCTTTGGATTTAAAGAAAACACTGTTGATTGATGTATGTATCTAAATGTCAGTTGGAGCAAGATCATATTTCTTTTTCTGTATGTTGATGACATCTTGTTGGCTACTAATGATCTTGAATTATTATATGAAACCAATAATTTTCTCTCTAAAAACTTTGAAATAAAAGATATGAGGGAGACATCATATGTGATTGTAATTGAAATATTTCATGATAGATCACAAGAATTGTTAGGGCTATCTCAGAAAACATACATCGAAAGAGATCTTAAGAGATTTAATATGGAAGGGTGCTCAACAAGCATTGCTCAAATTAAAAAAAGGAAATAGATTCAATCTTATGCAGTGACAAAATTATGATTTGGAACGTAAACAAATGGAAGAAATTCTTTATGCATTTATTGTTGGAAGCTTAATGTATGCTCAGACTTGTATCAGACCAGACAATAGCTTTGTTGTCAGGATGTTGGGCATGTATCAAAGTAGTACAGGAATAGATCATTGGAAAGCTGTGAAGAAAGCTTTGGGGTATTTACAAAGAACAAAGAACCACATACTTACTTATAGAAGATCTAAAGATATTGAAGTGATAGGATATTTAGATTCAGATTTTGCTGGATGTGTTGATACTAGAAAATCAACATTTGGTTATTTGTTCCTTTTGACTGAATGAGCAATCTCATGGAAAAGTGCGAAGCAGACTATCATAGCTGCTTCCACTATGGAAGCTGAATTTGTGGCTTGCTTTGAAGCTACAATTCAAGAATTATGACTTCAAAATTTTATTTCAGGACTTTGAATTGTCGACAGTATTGTCAAGCCACTGAAAATTTATTATGATAACTCCGCAGCAGTCTTCTTTTTCAAAAACGACAAATAATTCAAAGGTGCTAGACACATGAAATTAAAATATCTTATCGTTAAGGAAGAATTTCAGAAACATAGGGTGTCAATTGAGCATATTAGCACCAATCTAATGATTGCATATCCTTTGACGAAAGAGTTGTCACCGAAGACATTTAACGAACATGTCGTGAGAATGGACATTACCAAAACCCTTTATTAGTTTTATGTTCTTTGTATTTTGGCACTCTCGGCTCAATTTTTCTGGTTTTTGATATTTATAAATTTTGTTTTTATCCTCAGTGTATAATTTATGTTGCATGATGTCCAACAAGATTTGTCTTTTAATAGACATTTTGGGACTATGAGTTAATTCACATTATGTTAAGTATGTAATTGATATTGTGATATATGGAAGGGATCGTGTCGATAAATTGATGCACAACTGTCATGATTCATATTAATTTCATGCTTATTAAATAATTTATGATTTAACCAATATAAAAAATGATTTATCTTACATTCTGTGTAGTATGTTATGCACTATTAAAATTAAGTGAGCAAAGTGAGAGAATGCTAAATTTTTATTTATGGCTCACAATTATTTTATTAACTTATGAGATTTATTTTGATAACTTAAGTTATTTATATTATTAACTCATAACTTATGTCCTAATAAATGATAACTTATGTTTTTTAATTTTATAACTCATGATAACTTAAGTTATTTATTTTCTTAACTCATAACTTATGCCATAACTTATGTTATTTATTTTTATAACTCATGATAACTTAAATTATTAATTATTTTAACTCATAACTTATGATAACTTATGATATTAATTTTGTAACTTATGTAATCCCTAAAAAGAATAAGGGTTATTAACTTATGTCATTTATTTTAATAATAAAAATCAATAAATTTATTAAATTATCATAAATTCTATTGGTTAGTAACCCCATTGATGGATGGTAGATAAATAGAGCATAATTCAGAGAATTAGTCATCTCTCTTCCTAACACACATCATACATTTCCCTCCATCAAAAAATACAAAAAGTTTCAATGGATTAGAGAGATAAACTCCATCTCTTCAAGATCAAATTTCTACAAGATCAAAATTTATCATCATGAATACAAATATGCGCTACTTTATTATAGATATGTGAAAATCATGAATTTAAAATATCTTGGCTATTATGTATTTTAGAATTTGTGTCTTAAATGTTAAACATGAAATTCTAACATGAGATTGATGTGATTTGTCCTTGACTTAAAGGACAAGAGAATGAGTTAGTGGGCAAGTGCCAGACTATATTCACGTTATGAATGCGGAACATCACCTAGAGAAGAATATAGTCATATTACCAATGATGTTGAAGTTATGCAAATGATTGCTTAATTCAATGAATATGACTGAGTTGAGGTAGCGGGCAAGTGTTAGCAACTTTCTATAGAACAATTTGACGAAGAGAATATATGTTCATGAATGTGGACGATGCTGACTCGGAGGCGACCATAAAAATACCTGTAAGAATTCATTGAAATTTTTTATTAGATATATCTCACTTTAAAAGTTATCACAATTTTATTAATAACATCAATATTTTTATTAATTATTATTTTGATGTTTTATATCAATATTTTTATTAATGATTATTTTAATGTTATCTCCCACTCAATATTATCATGTCAAAAAAAAGATAAGCAAAATAATTGAAGAATATAGAGAGTCACAACTAACATCTCTTTTTCTACCATGCCCAAATGTTTAACATATGTATTATTACAATAAAATTAATATCTCTTACGTGGCATTGTTGTCAAAATTTAATATCTTTTAAATGATATTGTTATGAGTTGTTAATGTGACTTATATTAATAGACATTTACTTGATGTTCCAGTAAAAACAACAATCAATGGGGGTACAACCAACATGAAGATGAACATTATTGGGCATATAAATATATGAATGATTTAGTAAATAAATACAGTTGAATAAAATGGTTGTACAAAAGGAATTCTTAAAAATATATATACAATAAAATAATCCAAAATTACATGAGAAGTCAACTACTATAATCCAACTTGTTTATACATAATTAAATGTTTAAATAACATATATTTTTAAATAACAACTAAAAAGGAGATGCCTGAAGTAAAAAATTGTGTTGTTGCAAATAAAAAAACATGCTTATACTTCTATATTTATCGAGAAAAAGTCAAGTATACACGAGCACAACTAATACAATATTGTTGCGCTAAACAAAATGATGCATTATATTTGTAATTAAACATGCAGGCTACTTCAAATACACAATTTACGCGTTGTTTCAAATAAAAAACATGATTGCACTCATAAATTTCTCGAGCACGGGTTAAAAAAAAAGAGAGCAACTCATACAACATTGTTATATAGAATAAAATATTGCGCAATTCATCACGTAAAACACTCAAAATTATTAATGCATGTTTTCTAAAGCACACTTGTGCTGTTTTAAGGAGAAAAAAACCACTGTCATGCTCCTAATTTTCTTGAGCAAAAGTTTAAAAATTCATAAGTACAACTAATACAACATTGTTGTACATAAGAAAATGCTTTATAATTTATTGAAATGCAACTATCAAGATAAACAAATGCAAGCTTCATGAAGTACAATAGCGTTGTTCTAAATAGAAAACCGGGTCACACTTCTAAATTCCCGAACACAAGTAAGGAAATCTAACAATACAATTAATATAACATTGTTGTAAAAATAAAATGTTGCATTAGAAAGTCCTATGTATTCACATATAGAACACATAAACTTTTAAATTTATCATTTATGAAGCACTGAGATCAAAATTTATTAAGTGATACTAAATGCCATAATGCAAAAGAATTTAGGTAGTTAGAAACAAGGAAAATTATTACAGTAGATGGTGGAACTACTCTCTTATCCTAGCTTTAAATATGATTCATCAATGATAAAATCGAAGGATCATCGCGAAGAAGGAAATGACACAGACGAATTTTATGGAGGATTTAAACAACCCTAATATAATGTTGAAATATTTACATGGGAGCATCTATGGCCAATAAACATTTTGGAATAGGCCTTACAATCTTCGATGATTCGTTCAATTAATGCTTCTTCTCATACTTTTTAAAATACAAAAATCCCTCTATAATACCATTCAACAAGAATGATAACCCCCAAATGAAGCAATCAGGTTACTGATACATTTAAGGGGGTGTTTGGTAGCTCTTTTTAATCATGATTTACCCTACATTAATGTAAATCCCACGTGATTCAAAAAATAGAAAGTTAAATAGGAAAGATAGTTAAATCCTTTTTTCAGTCCTTCGCAACACAGTCTAATTTTTGTTTAAAAAATAGATTGACAGTCGAATTTAATAAGTTGTTATGTAACATATTTAGAGCAGAATTTAACATGGATGTAGACTAAATATTGTCAAACAAACATTTTGGAGAAAATAAAGCCACAAATTTGATAAATTCGGTTTTGCGGATTTCGGCCGTAAATACTGGATTTATTAAGCACCGCGAATCGATTGATTTATGGGATTTAGGGGATAGAGCTATTGAGATTTACCTGGATATAGACAAAAGTTCAATGGATTTGTCGGATTTACATGATTTAATTGCTAGACAGTTTTCATGTTTAAGGAATTTATTAAATCATAATAATTTAGATCTCATTCATTGTCATACAACCCCTAGAGAATTTAAAGAAAAAGAGCTCTCATCACATAAGCGGAGCCAAACATCATGAAGTGATTTAAACTCGATAAATTACGGTTTACAGAATTTATAAAATTCTTCAAATATAATAACTTATTTGAAGTAGGGATATTGCTTAGTTTCTCTGTAGAGTGCTATTTACGTACGTCATACGCACACAATTCTGCGTGCACGTGGCATCCAATTACCTCATAATAGCTACTTTATTGGGGGTATTAACTCCAATAACATCTCAATAAACTCCTAACAACCCACCAATACATTCCGCAATTCGTCATTAATCTTTTTTCCAATCATTCGAGCGTTTTGTAAGGTCATTAGGTATTAACCATAATAACAACTAGATAACCCTCCAATAACCCTGGAATAACGGTCATACACACATAAATTTGTGCAAGCATGACATACATAAATATTTTTCCATTCATTTCCAAACTCTTTATGAACTGCTCGTAAGGATCTTTTGCCGGTGGTCATTGCCATCGCAATAGATCACTGTTATCATGTCACTACAGAGGAAAAAATATTACATCAGTACTACGCACGTAGAGGAAAGTGCGTAGCCAATAAAATCACGCCACGTATCCCGCGCGATGCAGAAAAAAAAACGGCGCAGTAACACGGGGAATATTCCCCCCGTGTTATTCATGTGTTATTGTGTGTTATTCATGTATTATTGTATCCTGGGAATATTCATGTGTTATTGTGTGTTATTCATGTGTTATGTGTTATTGTGTCTGAGATGCCCAAAACTATGTGTGATCCGGGGTTAGCGGGGAGCAATAGCGGCGAAGGAGCGAGAGACGGAGCTGAGTGCTTCGCTGTTTCAAAGGAGCCGTAAATTCGGAATTTTGGGTGGCCACCTTCAAATCAAGCATCGAACCGCAAAGCCACTGATCTCTATCGAGCTTCCCCCAGCTAGAAAACTAAGCAGGGCAGACGAAGGTCTCCAATGGCGTTCAGCCGTTTCCCCCTCCTTAAACCCACACTTACTTCAGTATCTACTGCTTCTCTCTTTTCAAGCATCCCTTCGTCATGCCCTTCCTGTACGAGGAGCCAGCACCGAACTTCCACCAGCCGCCGTCTCTGCACTATGTCTTCTAACTTGCCTATTCAGGTTCGTTCTCTCCCTTTTCCTCCAATCATGTCCTCTTACTCGACGCTTTCCTTCATTTATCCCCTCGCTGTGATACAGGGCTCAATTAGTGGAGACCCCCATTCCTCCGCCATAGTCGACGGTCTTCTGGATTACCTAAACGAGTCGTGGACGCAGTTCCACGCCACCGGTGGGCGATGCATCAATTAATTCTTGATTTTGGTTTATTTTTTTGATGTTGGGTCAGTCTATAATGTGCTTTATAGTTTCATTTTGTTCTTTTTGACAGCTGAAGCCAAGAGGCAGTTGATTGCTGCGGGGTTCCAGCTTCTGGACGAGAATAGTGACTGGAACCTACAGCCAGGTGGCCGATACTTTTTTACGAGGAATATGTCTTGTTTGATTGCCTTTGCTGTTGGAGGCAAGTGAGTAATGCTTTTTTATTTTATTTTTTTTATTTATTTTTAATGGCGATGCTTTAGCCTCGTATAAAAGTGTTTTTGTGAATCTGAGGAGGGTGTTATGTGCAAACATTATCTGTTTACGGAGTTTGCGGAGTCATTGAAAACTGAGATTGCTGAAAATGATTGCTATGGCAATGCCTAGAAACTAAGAGTAGCAAGGCTAAGAAGATCTAAGGGGCTGTTTGGTTGCAAGCAGGATTTAACTTGAATAGGATTTGTTAAATCCGTCCTACTAGTGGAGTTAGTAAATTCAGATTTACGGGCGAAACAAAAAGAAAGCCGGATTCAACCATCACTGGATTTAACTTGCAGAAATTTATATGTTTGGCTGGATTTACGCTAAATCCAGCTTGAATCCTATTAGAAAGGTGCTACCAAATAATCCCTTAAGATTCGTTTGTTGCTCACAAATGTTTTGATGTCTAAAGTTGGACATTCAACTGATGAAAATCCGATGAAGTACTCTAGTTTTCTGATGCAACTAGTTTGAAGTTATATAGACTTATTGTATAAAGCTGTTCAAATCATTTATGACGTAGTGAAAAGTCCATTTATTCATATGCCTTATTTATAAATGATTTTACGTGCCTTTATTTTATTTTAACATGAAAGGGATCACTGGTCTCTTGATACATTTTTTCAATTAATTACTGAATTAAGTATCTTTCAAATGCTGATCTGAAATATGATTCCATTCTAGCATATAGCAGGAAAGATCCAGCGAAAACTTTTAGGAAGCATCGATGCTACTGTCTGGCTCGAAAAAAAAGGCTTCATTTTGATGGAAAGGCTTTCTTTTTCCAAATTTAATCATAAGTATATCAAACACAAAGGGCACAAGCAGATTCCCCAAGTGCCCTCTTTTGAGATAATATCTCCAACTTACAATTTTATTTATTTAGGGGCCATCTGGGATCACTTTTGATTTTTTATTTTTGTGTCTGATTTTTTTGTTTATATGTTTACTTAAAATGAAACATGTTCGGTATGTTATAACTTAGTTATTTTTAAAATACTCAAAACAACATACAAGTGTTTTTCAAAGCAAATTAATTTTTTTTTAAAGATAAAATATAAGAAGTTATGTTATTAAAATTGGTTTAAATGTAGAAACTTAGAGAACTGTGAAAATTATCAAACGACTCGCAGAGAGTTTAAAAGAACAATACGTGACACTAAAAATTCAGCTTTTAATGATCTATATAATAGATTAGATACTAAAATGGTGAAAAATATATGTATAAACTAGCCAAACAAAGAGAAAAGAAAAATAAAGATTTAACTCAAGTTAAGTGTATTAAAGATGAAAATCAAAAAGTGCTTTTATTAGAAAAAAATATTCAACATAGGTGGTTGAGTTATTTTGATAAACTTTTTAATGAAGTTTCTGAAAATAAAATCGACCTTATTGATCTTAATATTGTTAATAATAATAAAATGTTTCATTTTTACCATCGCATTAGTAAAAAAGAAATTGAGGAGGCTTTAAAGAAACCAATGGTGGAAAGTCTGTCGGGCCTGATGATATTTCAATTGAAGTATGAAAATGTTTAGGAGATTTGAGAGTTTTCTGACTTACTAAAGTCTTTAATATTATTTTAAAAACTAAAAAGATGCCTAAGGAGTGGAGGAAGAGTATTTTGGTCCTCATTTTTAAGAATAAAGGGGATGCACAAGAGTGTGCAAATTATAGAGGAACTAAGTTGATGTGTCATACTTTAAAATTATGGGAGAGGGTAATTGAACATAGGTTAATTCATATTACGAAAATTTCTCATAATCAATTTGGATTTATGCCGGGCAGGTCTACTATGGAAGCCATACATTTATTGAGAAGGTTGATGGAGAAGTTCAGAGATAATAAAGAAAATCTGCATTTGATTTTTATTGATTTAGAAAAAGCTTACGATAAGGTTCTAAGAGATATCCTTTGGAGAGTTCTTGAGAAGAAAGGTGTTGATATGATTTATATTCAAGTCATTAAAGATATCTATACTAGAGCTGTTACTTTTCGAGCTGAAGGAGGATTGACCAAATATTTTCCTATTTCTGTTGGATTATATTAGGGATCGGCTTTAAGCCCATATCTTTTTGTTTTAGTTATGGATGGTCTTACTGGACATTTACAGGAGGATGTACCTTGGTGCATGTTTTTTGCTGATGATATCCATCTTGTGGATAAGACGAGAGAAAAGACCCAGGAAAAACTTGAATTATGGAGGTTTACATTGGAGTCTAAAGGCCTTCATTTGAGCAGAACTAAAACTGAATACATGGAATGTAATTTTACTAGTAGTAGCTCTAGTGAGAGAAGTGTAACTTTGGGTGATCAAATTATTAAAAGGTATGAACGATTTAGATATCCCAGGTCTGTTGTTCAAAGCGATGGTGATATAGATGAAGATGTTAATAGTAGAATTTAAGTTGATTGGTTGAAGTGGAGGAATGCTTCGGGCCTTTTGTGTGATAGAAAAATAGCGCTTAGACTGAAAGGAAAATTTTATAAGATGTTGGCGAGGCCTGCAATGCTCTATGGCGCTGAATGTTGGCCTTTAAAAGAGAAGCATAATACTAAGTTAAGTGTTGCCGAGATGAGAATGATTAGGTGGATGAGTGGCTTTACACTTAGAGACAAAATGCGAAATGAATATATACGTGATATGGTTGGTGTAGCTTCTGTGATGGACAAAATTAGAGAAAGTTGTCTTAGATGGTTTGGTCACATTAAGCGTCGACCATCTAATGATCTGATTAGGAGAGTAGATGTTTTAGATTCGACTTATGTTAAGAAAGACAGAGGTAGACCTAGGAAGACTTGGGCTTTTTGCATAAAAAAATGATCTTAATTTATTAGAACTGAATGAAAATATGACACTAAATAGGACGCAAGGAGAAAAAGGATTCATGTAGGCGACCTCACGTAGTTGGATTAAGGCTTTCTTGTTGTTGTTGTTTAAAACAAAAAATAAAAACATGCAAAAATTGCACTAAACAAACATAGTTTTAAAATAAAAAAGAATAAAAAAAAAACAAAAGTAATCCCAAATAAGCCCTTAGTTATGCAACTAATTGCATTTAGATTAGCATTTCAATGCTTGCCCCTTTCTATTATCTATCTATGCGTCATCTCTTTTCCGTTGAATAGTTCCATTTTCACATTGGAAGCACACACATCATAGTCAAATTGATTATTGTTCAATTTTTCTTTGAGTAGTTCAGAATTATCGTTTAGCTCCTTCTAGAATGTTTGAATGATAACCACTTTTCACTGTCTTACCATGTTAATTTATACTCATTATTCGTAACATAATTTAATGCCTCCTTTGGTATTTACACATGTTTATGGTAATCATCATCACCATCATCGTCATCATGATCAACCATGTGGTAATAGACTGCATGTTTTTGATCATTCTCACATTCTCATCAATAGTTTATCCAAACTATGCAAGTGTAGTCATCTATTCTTTTGAATGTGGATGTATTGTTGTTAATTCTTGTGTCACTAACCTTTCTTTTTTATCTGAAATTCATTTTTGTATTTATTTCCTTCCTTATCCACCGTGGTGTTGGCTTCATACTTTCTATGTCTAGCCCAATATTCATTTTGCCTTTAGTCTCACCATACCTTAAGATGACCGGAAAAATGCGTTTTTAAATTTCAGTAAAGCCATGAATGTTTTTGCTTGTGATCTGGATTCATGTCCCATAAGTGATGTGACTGCTGTAGAGGAGGCTCTCTAATTTAATTTTAACTTTGATGCAATACTATGTTTATTTAACTTTGATGCAATATTAAAGTGCAAGTCTTTCTCAAGAAAACGCCTGCTGCAACAATTATTTATATACTAACAATGCTTTAATAGAAAAATGATGAAATTTAATATCAATGATAGCTGTCTGGCTTTCCTATTAGAAAATTATAATGAGGAACATAGATCATATAACAACACAATTCATTCGTATTTGATGTAAAAAGAAGAAATTCGGGATGTTTAATAGATCCAAATAACACCTATCTCAGTTTCAAAACAATCATGAAATAATAAATTCTGGCATTCACATACATACCACCCAATTCCTATGTATTTACTTATCTAACATCTAAACTTTACTTTTTACAATTATTCCACCCAAATCTTTCGTATCACATAAAAAATACCATCATTTTAACATTTAAAAGTGAAATACACATTTTCATGCATATTGTAAGGTGGCATGGATGTAAAGGTTGAAGTTTAGGTGTTCAATGTGTAAATACATAGGAATTAAGTAGTATGTATGTAAATCATCTGATAGAAGAAGATGAAAGAATTAAATGATAAAGCTAGTAGACAATGAGATCAACTTGTGCTTGAACTTCCTCTCTCACGGATGTTTTGAAATATACAATTGATTAGTGATCAAATTCAGTGAAATAAGGAAGAAGGTCCTTCACATCCGAACTAGTACTTTTAATCTTTCCATCATTTGTTTTACTATCTTGGAACACATTTATTTATAGATGGACTGCACGGAAGTCCCCCAAAATAAAGGATGGCCATTCTTCAGAATTGCAGGAGTTCTCACAATTCCAATCATTGCCAACATTATAGTCTACTTTAAACTGAAACTGACTCATTCATGCAAAATAATAATATGGAATTGGATACTGGTGTAACCAATCATATTTCAATGCCTTCTAACTGAGGTTCTAAGAATTCTTGTGAATACAATACTCTCAGGGCTTGTTTGTGATGAATTTTTTGTTTTTTGTTTTTGCTTTTTCTTTATTCTTAAAAACATGTTTGTTTTCGGTGTTTTTAACATGTTTTTATATTTTGCTTCTAAAATTAAATTTTAACATGTTTTGGGAAATACTTTAAACATCTTCTAGGTGTATCAAGTATTTTTAAAAACAATCATATCTTAATCAAACATGTCAAATATGTTTTGTTTTAAATCGAATAGTAAAAAAAAAGAAAAAAAGAAAAAAAAGGAACACAGAAGTGATCTTAAACATTCCTTAAATTATTTGACCTAGAATGCTCCAAAAATTCTACGAGCTTAGTTGGAAGTTTCCTTGGTTTTCATCCTTTGCTCTAGGTTGCTCTTCTTAATGGTCCATTTGGGTCTTCTAACCAATTTAACATGCAAAAGCTAGACACAAGCAAACATTTTGGTTGGTGAGCGCAAACTTCAAGCTTCTAATCAAACAAATAGTTTCTCTGTTTTTTTTTTTGTTCAATTTCTTGGGGAGCAGAAAATACGACAGCACATTTCCATTTTTTTTGGTCCTGAAAATTGCTCTTTTACTTGTGTTTAATCTTAACCTGCTTGAAAAAAAATAATTTTTTTTTTGGAAAATTTACATAGATACCACTCAATTCGTATGTATTTACATATCTAACACCTAAACTTTATTTTTACATATATGCCACTTAACCTATGCATGAAAATATGTATTTCACTTCTTAAAGTTAAAAAGGTGATTTTTTATGTGATATAAAGTTTTAAGTAGTATAAATGTAAAAGTCAAGTTTAGATGTTAGTTAGGTAAACATATATGAATTGGGTGGTATGTACGTGAATGCCTTTTTTTTTTTTTTTGCCAATGTAATGGACCTGTGTTCCCATTGGCAGGTATAGGGTTGGGAATGGGTTTCATGTTGTTGCTGCACACACGGATAGTCCATGTTTAAAGCTGAAGCCGAGGACTGCTTCTTTAAAGTCTAACTACCTTATGGTGAATGTACAGACTTATGGAGCTGGCTTATGGCATACGTGGTTCGATAGAGATCTCAGTGTCGCAGGACGAGTTATCATGAAAGCTGGTGATGATTCTTTCACACATGAACTTGTAAAAGTGAAAAGACCTATTTTGCGAGTGCCAACATTGGCCATACACCTAGACCGGTTTGTGTTTCAATAACTATCTTTCTTGTACGTTGTACTTTTCATTATTTTGTTCTTTAGCAACTTGATAAACTTAGGGCTTGTCTGGGATAAATTTTGTTTATGTTTTTTTTAAATTTTTTAATTTTATCTTTTAAAATATATTTATTTAGTGTGTTTTTTCTATATTTTTATTTTTGATTTCTAAAAGTAAATAAACATATTTTTAAAAGTACTCAAAATAAGTCTCAAAACACTTTGTTTTGGATGTTTTTAAAAATAATTATATTTTAATTAAATAGTTAGACATGTATTGTTTTAGATCATAACATAAACAAAACAAAATAAAAATAAAAAAGAAAAGTTAAAAAATAAAAGTGATCCCAAACTGTCCTTTAGAATAAAGAAATACATAATCTAATGTTATCTATTTACTGTTCAACGAATCATTCACAATGTGCCTTTTTCTTTGACTTTCAATGTAAATGTTGTTGAGCAAACGATGTTAGAAGAAAGTTCCGGTGATTTTTTTGCTATTTGAAATGAAATGAAATGATAGAGTGCAGACATATACTCTTGAAATCTTAAATGAGACATGTTGTTGAGCAAACGATGTTAGAAGAAAGTTCTAATGATTTTTCTGCTATTTGAATTGAAATGGAATGATAGAGTGCAGACATATACTCTTGAAATCTTAAGTGAAACATGTGTTATGTTTAACTGCTTGGATTAGTTACTGACAAATTCACAAGTTTTTTATAAAGTATATTGTTAATATCATGTCCCACGTTCTAGAAGAAAATTTTTGTTTTTTATTTTATATGTCAAAATAAAGAAGGAAGATTTACATAAATACCACTCAATTCCTATGTACTTACATATCAAAACCTAAACTTCAATTTTTATACACAGACCATCTTACATATGCATGAAAAGGTGCATTTCACTTTTTAAAAGTTAAAATGGTGGTATTTTTGATATGATGTGAAAGATTTGGGTGGTATAAATGTTAAAATTAAAGTTTAGGTGTTTAATATGTAAATGCATAGGTATTGGGTGGTACGTATGTAGATGCCTCAATAGGGAATGATGCTTTTGCGGTTTTTAATATCCAACTCTTCAATATTGTTTGGTAAGAGATATTATGATAGCTGACCACCATAGATTGTTCAACTTACACTGATTTCATGATCTCCAATAGGTTATACAGTCGTTGCTAATTGCAGTCCATGGTCGTAGGAACTCACACTGCTTGACTATTTACATCTTTGCCATGAAATATTATGATATCTGACCACCATTACTGCATTAGATTTTTTCAGCGAACCATTTCATGGTCTCAATAGGCTCTGCAGTCATTTCTACACGCCCTCTAGAGTTTTAGGAAATCACATTTCCTGACTATTTAGATCTTTGCTGTGAAATATTAGAATCATTTACGCTGTGGTTGCCACAGATCAAAATTTTCTTTTCTAATGTACTTCCCTCAATTTAAGCAAAGTTTAGATCCTCTAAATTTTATGCTTTTCAGTTTCCTTTTTTTGTTTTTTTTTTTAAATTTTTAGAAAATCTTATTGTAAATTGCTCTATTTTTTCCTTACCTTCTCATCAGTTAGAAGGATGCTGTGATGGGGTTGCCATGCAGGACTTTATCTATCTCACTTTGCACTCAAGTTTTCTGAAACATTCAACTTCTATAAGTCTTGAATGGCAACATGTTGAATGGGTAAGCGATAGTTTGTTAACCAACAAGCCCATCTCTTAATCTATTAGCATGGATACTTTAAAAATGGCAAAAACCTGCAACAAACTCCTCATCTTTGAATATGTCTACTTATTTTCATCTTTAAGAGTGGAGAAGTAGATCTTAATCGATTTATTTTGTGTTTTGATTGAGCAGAGGTCACTGCCAAACATAGAGTTATTTGAGATGAAATATTGGTTGAGATGTGTGTTATATGGCTGGTTTTGGTTTTAAACTTTAGCTGAATTCACAGTTTAATATCAGAAGCTTATTCTACAAAATAATGTTATTTTTTTTTGGATTGTGCTAAAGAAATTGGCGTTATTGGTGCCAAGGAGACAAAATTATAACTTATAAGGACATTTAAGTCTCTATCGTAAATTTTGATTTGTTCTTTAGTGTGAAGGTGTGGGCTTCGAAATTTGATGCCTTGACCCCTCTTGAAAATGATTGACGAGAGAGTTTAATTGAGGTTTTGGGTTTTTAGAAGACATTAGATTGAAGATAAGTGAATGTCCAAATATTTTGCTCTCATTTTGCAAGGATTTTTTAATCTAAAGTTTGAGCTTTCTCATAGTCGCAGCCTCCCATGTTTAATTACTCCTCCCGATAACGGAAGAACACTTTCAATTAAAGCTAGTCACTAGGTCGCTGATCACTTAGTATATAGTAACACCAATTTAAAGTTTTATTTTGTGAAATTTGATTGAATCTTAAATTGTAGGAATTCATGACCATGAGAATAAAAATATATTGTTGAGGAAATGATGTCAAACCCTATCATGATCCCATGATTTCATTTTTTTGGGCTGTCATGGACCTTGATCTATTTCGTCAGGGGACTGCTTCTTCCCAATGATTCATTTTTTTGGGCTGTCAACAACTATGAGTTGCTTCTTCCAAGTGACTGTTATAGACCTTGAGTGAATATTTGTCTAAGGAGAGTAATCTAAATCAACTTTAGCTTACAGAGGGTTTTATGCCCAATCAAATATACAATATTATTCACATCTCAAAGGACAAAAAATCATTGGGGAAAATAAATGACTGTAATTTAATTGTGTCATTTGACTGTAAATTATCATGTTAACGATCTCAGGTCATAACCATTTTTTTTTGTGGAGCCGGCTGGCTAAGCCACTCAAATAAAGGACATGAGCTATATTTTTACTATCACAAATTTTTTTAAGAGTAAATATAGTAGTATACTTGATAAAACCCTAGCTCTATGTGAGCTAAGATCAATCTTAAATTTGTCGCCCCTCGACAAATTTGTGTGGAAGGTGGATGGGTTTTATTTTTTGTTTAATGATTTCTATTTGATTTTGAATATTTAATGATTTTGGATTTTAAGTTTGAATTTAAAATAAACATATTAAAATTTAAAGGTATTTTTGAAAATATTCTCATTTTGTTGAAGTTCACATTCAACACGACCATCATAAAAGAGTTTTAATATTTTATCTGAGCCTTGTCAATTTTGCCATATTCAGAGAGGACCGCGCTGAAAAATTATTTTAATTGAATTTATTCAGACATATATAAAACTTAATTTTTGAAAATAGGCCATTTCGATGGAAATATTAGATCAATTCAGTTATTATTGGAGAATTACTTGATTTGAGCCCTGTCAACTTTACATCATGCTCCTAAATTATCAGATTTATGATTGACACATAATTGAATTTAAGCATTTTCAACTCTATTCCGCTTATAGATAGGGCTGTCAAAGAAGCTCGTTGTTCGCGAACAGTTCGTATTCGATTCGCCAGAGTGTTCGTGTTCGATTCGTTCGATAAGCAAACGAGACGAACACGAACAAATTTTTTTGTTCGGTTTGTTAAATGAACCAAACACGAACAGTGATGCGTTCGTTTGTGTTTGAATCGTTATTGTTCGAAATAAAAAAAAATTAAAATAAATATATATAAAAAATTATGATATTTTAAAAATAATTATATACTTAAAAAATTTGTTATATTTTAAAAATTAAATCTTGTAAATTATAATGTACAATAATTTATTAATAATAATATATTTATATACTACCTAGCAATATAGATATTTTATTTTTATATAATATAAGGTATATAATTCATATAATATATTATATTGTTATTTTTATATATTAATATACAAAAAAAATAAAAAAAAGCCTTTTATTACCCTAAGGAGGAAGCCCTAACCCATGTTCGCCCTTACCCCTCTCGAAAGTACGCCGCTCTTTCTTCTCTCGAAAGCATGTCGCTCTTTCTCCTCTTAGTTTCGGCTGCTCCTTCACTCTTTCTCTTCTTAGTTTCAGCTGCTCCTCTCAAATCGTGAAAAGCTTCCTCTCGGTGTGACTACGAGAACCCTCCTTCTCGTCTCAAAATCGCGACTCTCGGTGGGAGCTTAGGGTTGATTGGTTGTGTTCGTTCTCTAATCTCTACTTCTATCTGTCTTCAATAAAGTGAATTTGTCCTCGACGAGTCGGCGTTGGATCGACCACTCTCGGTATTCTTGCTTCGGTGCTTGGTTGCTTGTAAGACTACTGAGTCGTCTTCTTTGAGCATATTTTCTGTAATATTTCATATTATCTTCAGGTTTGCCTCTTAACTTAAATTTTAAGAAATTTTTTTAGGTTTATTTGAATTTTTTGAGTGAAACCTAGGTTTTGAAGTTTCTAAAATTTCTTTATGAGGCCATGTAGGGATTTTATGAGTTAATTTTTGTATTATTATTTTTTTTTGCATAAAACGTAGGTATCTTGTGTCATAAAGACATAGTTTGGATAAGATCCAATGCTTAGTTGGAAGCTAGTTGGATAATACAGTTGTGTGCATGAACCGAGAATATACTATTATGGATTAGTTGGCTAAGATGGCTTCTTATAGCGACGCACTAATTTATGCTTTTCTTATGGCATATGAAATCTTCGATAATGAATATGCCGCAAGTCAAATCTTGTGAATAACACAAAACTATCTTTCGCTTGTTTGCATCACCTCTGGCTTTAAGGGAGATTTTCCACTCTAATCAAGTGATGTGATTAGATGGATTTGAGGGTGCCTCGGAGTATGAGTTATGTTTTGATTTTTTTGGGAGTTTAAGAAGCAAAGCAAAATGTTTAGAGTTCTATTGTCCTATCTTTCTTTCACACTTCAAATATCTTACAGTCGAATTTGCGTTGTTTTTTAGAATAATGATAGTTATAATCATATGTGTTATGGTACTTCATTATTGATAATATGTAAACTTGTTACTAACAAGTTGTTAGTGAATAAATGATATTTATTTGAGATATTTATTTGATGAGACATGTTCACTCGTAAGAAATGATGCATATATTGACTTGAAAGCTAATTTGTGGCATTGCAAAAATGGTTTAGCAGCTATATGATATATTATTAGTATAAATACATATGTGGAATTATACAATGGTTATATTGTTTACATATGAGCTGTTTTGAGCACTGTTTTGGAGACATTAAAAACATTGTTTTAGGGTTGTTTTGAGCAATGTTTTGGAGACACTAAAAGCATCATTTTAGGGCTGTTTTGTGCACTGTTTAGTAGAAATTAAAAACATCAGTTTAGGGCTGTTTTGAACACTCTTTTGGAGACATTAAAAGCATCGTTTTAGGGCTATTTTTAGCACTGTTTTGGAGACATTAAAAACATCATTTTGGGCTTGTTATACTTGCTGTTTGGAGCCTTTAAAGTGCTGTTTTGGCTCTTTATACTTACTGTCTGGAGCCTTTAAAGTGTTGTTTTGGTTTTTTATACTGGCGATGTGGAGCCTTTAAAAGAGCTAATTTTGGGGGAGGATTTTGGGAATATTCTTGTACAAGCAACAGGCTAGATTTAGTGGCTTTTTTATTTTTTATTCCCTGTCTATGTTGTTTTAAACTTGTGGTAGAAGATAAATTGTGTTAGCCACATGACGTTTCAATTGTTCATATTAAACTTGCTATGCTGTTTTACACTGAAGGAACTTGGAGTCGTTTCAATTGTGCAAATTTTAAATTGAGGCTTATCATTTTATTGCAGCAAAAAAAGCTAAAGGCAATAGATCTAGATTAATATACTTTATAGTTGACACCATTCAGTGCTTTTTGACATCATTCAGTGCTTTTTGTATATTACACATCATTGAATATTTTCTTTTTTTGTATAGATATTTACAATGTCAAATATTGAACATTCTCAATCTGTATAAAATAACGAACAATTGCCACTTGCAACACAAGAAGGAATCGATAATTCTCAACCTATTAAACAAACTGTTGGAAGCAATATTACTGAAATACAAGGTACGAAAGACAGGAAGAGAAAATCAGCTGTTTGGGAGTATTTTATAGATATTAAATCAAATTCAAAGGGGGTTGAAGTATCATATGTTCAATGCATTTGCTGTGGAGTGAAAATCCTTAAACCAAAGTCAGGTACAACCTCACAACTTCTTAAGTATGTTAAGGAATGTGCTAAGATAAAAACAAAAAATCAACAACAAGTTGACTTATCAGACAAGAGACAAAAATTACTGAACTTCTTGCCTCCCGAAGTTCAGGGTGAATAAGAGATTTCTATTTTTTATGATCCTAAAAATTATGATCAACAACTCATAAGAGAGGTGATTGCGAAAATGATAATTGTACATGAGTACTCATTCATGATAGTTGAACATATTTGGTTCAATATATTGTTAAAAGTGTTGAATCCTAGCTTTCAAAGTGTTTCAAGAAACATAATAAAAAAATAATTGCATGAAAGTTTAAGAATGCGAGAAAGATAAACTTAAATCTCGCCTTAAAGATGTTCACAGGGTCTCATTAACTGTAGATTGTTGGACCCCCAATCAGACTATCAGTTATATGTGCTTGACTGCCCATTACATTGATGAAACATGAAATATAAGGAAAGTGATTATCAAATTTATTGAGTTAGAACATCCACATATCGACACTTACATTTATGATGTTATTTGTGAGTGTTTGTTGGAGTAGAATCTTCAGGATAGAATATCTACAATTACTTTAAATAATGCGAGTAATAATGACGTGACAGCTAGTTCTTTAAAATCGAATTTTCAATCATGCGAAAAACTGCACTTCCGTGGTTTTTTTTTCATGTAAAGATGTTGCGCACAAATCATCAACATAATGATCCAAGATGAGCTAAAAGAAGTTAATGAAGTCATCAAAAATATCAGAGAGTCTGTGAAGTATTTGAGAAAACCCCTACAAGATTGCATAAGTTTGTAGAAGTGACAAAATAATTAAGAGTTGCAATTACAAAGTCACTGTCCATTGATGTTTCCACTAGATGAAACTCAACTTTCAACATGTTGAAGTTCGCATTTATTTATCGCAATGTTTTTTATCACAACGCAATTCGAGATGGTAACTACAAATGGTTGCCTGTTGATTCAGAATAGGTTAAATATGAAAAAATCAGAAAATTTCTTTCGGTTTTCAATAATGTTACAAAGATGATCTCCGACACTCTATATCCTACTTCCAATATATTCTTGCCTGCAGTTTTGCATGTTAAGAAGATTTTGATGGAGGAGTAATTCTCAAAAGATGATTACATGAGGAATATGACTATGAGTATGCAAATCAAATTCAATAAATATTGGGGGGAATGTAATCTTCTTATGTCTATTGCAGCAATTTTGAATCCTAGACTAAAACTAAAATTTATTAGCTACACATTCCCGAAAATATACGCACATGATGAGGTTGAGCAAAATTTTAAAACATTTCAAAATGCCTTGTGAGAAATATATGCAGATTATGTTGTTGATTGCAATGTTTCCAATGAGGGATCTTCATCTGTTATTGTTCCTACGAGTTCCTCAAGTCATTTTGACGCAATGTTTGAGTTTCAAGATTATGTTGTAGTTTTTGGTTTTGTGGAACCATCGAAACCTGATTTACAAGTATACCTTGAGGAGGATTATTTGTGTGTTCTAATGAAAATTTTGATGTGCTCGATTGGTGGAAGATGAATACATTGAAGTATCCTCAACTTTCAATTATGGCTTGAGATATTCTATCAATACTTATAACAACGGTTGCCTCAGAATCAACTTTTAGTGCAGACGGTTGGGTGTTGGATGATTACAGAATTAGTTTATCCACTAAAACTGTTAATGCATTGATTTGTGCATCTAGTTGGATCTACTCAACAAAATGCAAAGATATTAACGGTAATCAAGTATACCATCTTTTACTTTCTAGTGTATTTTATTTATTCGCAATGGTAGATATTGATTTTTATTTTCTTTTTTTTTTTCAGCAAGAGATTCTTGATGAGGAAAAACTTAATATTTAACTTCCAAACATATGAATCCAACTTAGCCAAGTCTTGGCTATACAAGACCTATCATTGGATTCATTGCTAAGAATTTACTTTATTATCGTAGCTCTTGCATTGAATCTCTCGTTCTCTGTAAGCTTGGGTCTTTTGCTTGTAACTATATCATTGCAAACAGAAGACTGTTGATTGAAAGATTTTGTTGATCATGTGGGTGAAAGCAGTAAACTTTTTTGGATGCTTTTATGTAGTTTCATTTCAAATGGATTATTATCCTATTCTTTCATTGTCATTATGTTGAGGTGAATATGTTCTTCAAAATGTAATTATCATTAACCTGAAAAGCTTGTTTAGAATACAAAGTTGAAGATGGGTATTTTGCATAACTTCATTTGCATCATATGAATGATCTTCCATCCCCGTATATAAATAAAGATGAGTAATTAACTGTTAGTTCTATTATTTTGATAAGTTTTAGTACAATTAACTAACTTCCTGTGAACAAAATCTTTTATTTCTTCTCTTCTGGCTTCTGATTGCTCCTGATAATAATATGAATTATCTACACAGAATAACTTCACTTGCATCATCATGCATGACGAATGGGTATAATTTTTTCTTTTTCTTTTCATGGCAAATGGAAAGGCAATTTGGCCCGTCTTAAAGTATTATTTTACTCCTTCATTACCATAGCAACTCCTGTATATAGTTATTTAATCTTGATCTTTTACATTGCCTGAAACTAATTTACTTGGAGTGAGAGGTCTCTTCCGCCATTCAGCCTTCCAAAATCCTGTGTTTAACATTCTTTCGCAGCAGCCAAATTTGAAGGACTGCCACTTATTTGAACCCACAATGAGCTTATCTTCATCAATCCAACATAGTTTTTTTCTTTCAATAAATACGTAGCCAAATTTGATGGAAGCCAACATAGCCAAATTTGATGGAAGCCATACTACTATTCTATTGATTTATTTGGAACCTCTTCTTTGCAGAATACTTCATTTTTCCTTTAATATAGCCAAAAACTAATGTAATATTTCATGTCTTTTAACTGTCTCTCTTTATGTCGGCTCTTCTACAATTTCCCTCCATTTGAAGATATACAATTTGAGAGATAGTGATTGAAATATAATTGTTTTCTTATTTTGAGAGATTTTTTTTTAAGTTTAATATAAAATGAAAATAGTTCTGTACTTCGTGCCTTTGAGGAGGCAGTTGGGTTTTGATAAAATGAAATTAGTTATGTCCTTGTGTAATCTAATGTTCTAATTTACTAGTATGTGTTGAATTACTGAAGAAATATTTTTTCTATCTCTTTTATTGTTGTTCTGAATCTGTATTATTTTAAACGGAAAAATCAGAGTATATTAGAAGGTTGGGAGTATCTCCTGAGATTTTTGTTTATTCTGTTGAGATGGCTTTCAAATTGAAATTAAATTGTCATTTTTAATTTAAAACACTTGTAGCTGCTTTATGCGAAATCTATTTTAAAATAAAATCATTTAATTTTTTGCAATATTTTAATTAAAAAGAAAATTCATTTTTTTTATTTATATTTCAAAATTTTATATGCCATGGAGTGTGGGTCAATTCCTCATAATAGAGAAGGCTTGTCATTGTACATTTAACCATTCAAAACATATAAATAAAATTGAAAATTTTCGAACATTTTGAACATTTCGAACAACTCAAACAATTCAAACGATTCGAACAATTCGAACAAATTGAACCGAACACAAACAATTTCGAACACGAACAATTTCGAACACGAACTATTTCAAACACAACTAATTTCAAACGAACCGAACACGAACACGAGCTCTGTTTGTTCGTGTTCGGTTCGTTTACACCCCTACTTATAGAGGATCAAATTCATAAATTATTATTTGTATTCATTTAGATAGTCTTTAAAGCATAATTTTGAAAATAGACCATTCGGTTGAAATTCACAATCAACACGATCAACATTGATGTATGATTGAAATTTACATCTTGATTGTAAATGATCGAGTTTAAGATTAACATATGATTGAATCTGAACCTTATCAACTCTGTCTTGTTTATAGAGGATTGAGTTTGTAAATTATTATTTGAATTTATTTAAATAGACTTTAAACATAGTTTTGAAAATAGACTTATCTTGTTGAAATTCACAATCAACACGATTTTTATCACGCTGTTTGGATTGTTTGATTTGAATCCCATCCAATTTACATTTTGGTTGTAAAGGAGTGGTTTTAAGATTGACACATCTCTGTCCTGCTTACAGAAGTTCATGTTCATAAATTATTATTTTAATTTATTTAATTAAACTTTAAAGCATAATTTTGACGATATACCAATTCGACTAAAATTCACAGTAAATATTGCTATAATTGGGGATTTGAATGCTTGATTTGAACTTTGTCAATTTTGTTCCATTTATTGAGAATCGAGTTTATATGTTCATTTGTTATATAATAGAACCTATCAATACTATCTCGTTCTTAGAGGCTCATGTCTATGAGTTAAGCTCATTATTGCATTGTTTGGAAAATATAATGGCATAAAAATATCATGTTAAAATAGATCCTTTAATAAAAGATTTGATGATTTATTTTGGATGAAATATTCACCATTTCTTATATAGGACTGATATTCTATTATTATTCAATCTCATCAACTTTAATCTTCTCACAAAAAATGATTAAACTGACTAATTGACACATTCTCGTCAACTTCAGTCTCACCCTCAAGTCGAACGGAAGTCATATATATCTTAGTTTATCTGATCGAGCCTCATCCTCAAGTCTTGTGCTTATCCCTCGGGATAGATACAAGGTTTGAGGTAAAACGCTCTTTCATTTAAACTATGAAAAATATGAGGTCAGTTTGATTTTCATATTTGATTTTAAACTTAAATCTATATATAAATTAAAACGTCCTTCCGAAGGAGGCGACGAGATTTCGGTTCCGGTGACCGACAGCTTCTTACGGGCAACTCCCCCAACCCTCACCTTTTTTCTCGCCGACAGTTCCTTACCTTAATTGATGACCATACTCAAATGACATGGGTGTATAACTTAAAAGATAAATTTGAAGCTGGCGTCACCTTCAAAAACCCATTCCTTCATTTTGATTAAATTCGAAATTTTAATTCAAGTCCTTCAAACCGATAATGTCCGTGAAATTTTGAATTCTATTTTAGGTGAGTTCTTGGTAAGTAGGGACATCCTCCATCATAGTCATGTATGAACATTACTCAACAAAATGTAGTTGATAAGAGAAAAAACTGACACCTTCTCGAAGTAGCTCGCTTCATTATGTTTCAATTTAATGCCTGAAAATTTTTTTAAATGATTTTGTGCTTACTGCCACTTATCTCATCAATAAAATCCTCACAAAAATTCATAATTTCAGAACTCCATTAGCCATCTTAATGTCTTGTTTCCCTACCGATAGGTTCTTCACCACTTTTGAACCCAAAATTTTTGAGTGCATGACCTTTGTTCGAAACACTACTTCTAATTATAGTAAGCTTGATCCTAGGTCTATAAAATGCCTTTCTCGGATATTTTGCCACTTAAAAAGGCTATCAGTGTCTTGATCCTAACACAAATAAACTCTATGTAAGTGTTGGTGTCCTTTTAAAGTTCTCAACTTCCCTGTCATTGCCTCAAGTAAGGGGAGTTTGATTTCTTGGATACTATTCCTTATCCGATCCATGTGTGTATTTCTCCAATCACTATATTTGAGGAGCCCTCTATCCTTCTGGATCTGCTACCTATCAGACAATCAGAATATCCTCGCATTCTTCGTGTCTATACTTGATGCACTCATGTT
>NEWO01000269.1:1174833-1227501 GCA_003013225.1 Phalaenopsis aphrodite
GGTTTAATAAATGATGCAGAAATGATTGCTGTTATAGCCTAATATTTGTGTAGATTCTTTGATCTTGATAGATTGTTGGGTCATGTCAGGGCCTCTGTTGGTTGATCATTATTTCTTTTGTTGCTTTCCATTGCTGCAAAGATTTTGAAACAACAGGTCAAAGCATTCGGTTTACTTGTAAAAGGCCTTAGGATGGGGTAGATTTGTTGATACTCCTATAGAAGGAGCGCAAAGTTTCTTTCTTGTCTAAGGTTGCGAGCTTGCCCTTGCCGAGCGGACTTGATGAGTTACTTAAACAATTTGAAGGAACTATCTTGAAATTCAGAAGGAAGATTTACATACATGCTACTTAACTTTTGTGTTTTTATTTCTAACACCCAAACTTCAATGTTTACACACATACCCCTCAAATTCTTCCTAACACATAACAAATATCACCATTTTAACTTTTTAAAATACACATGTTCATGCTTAGGATTTATATGCTAATTTGGAAATAATTTGGGCATCATTTTGGAACAATTTCGACACTGTTTTGGGGTGCTTTTGCTTGCTGATTTAGAGAGGCTTACACAATAGTCTGATTTTATTGCACTCTTTTGGAGCCACTTTAGGTGTAAATTTGAACTGATTTTATGCACTGTTTTGGAGCTACTATAGGTGCTGATTTGGGTTGATTTCGATCGCTGTTTTGGAGTCACTTTATGTGTCGATTCAGGCCGATTTTGTGCATTGTCTTGCAACAAACTTAAGTACTCTTCTTGAGAGTCTATTTAATTACAGTTGTTGAAAAATTTCACATGTTTTTTTAGGTTGATTCACTTGCTATTTCCTCTTTTGATTTATTATTTTTGAAAGTGGATCAACCTTTTCTTTTTTGTTTGTTTTATTTATTTTTAAATGGTTAAGTCAGAAAATAGGAACTTCTGATTTAATTAATTGGAAAACACTTATTTGAGGGTCAAATGCCTTAAATCACTTTAAACACAAGTTAAAACATAGGCTTCTAGATTTTTAGGAGCACACCCTGGGTGAGAGCCCATTCACCTAGTTCTCAGTGTAGGCTTTGTAGAGCTTAGACACAGACCCTAGGTGAGAGTCCGTTCACCTAACCTTCAATGTAGGTTTCCTAGACTTTAGGAGCACACCTAGGTGAGAGTCCATTCACCTAGCCTTCAATGTAGGTTTCCTAGAGTTTTAGGAGCACACCCTAGGTGAGAGTCCATTCACCTAGCCCTCAGCATAGGCTTCCTAGATTTTAGGAGTGCACCCTAGGTGAGAGTCCAGCCACCTAATTCTCAGCATAGCCTTCCGAGATTTTAGGAGTGCACCCTAGGTGAGAGTCCAACCACCTAATTCTCAGCATAAACTTCCTAAACTTTAGGAGTACACCCTAGGTGAGGGCCCATCTACCTAATCTCTGCAGTGTAACCTCCTAAGACTTTAAGAACCTACCTTAGGTAAGAGCCTATTCACCTAATCCTCGAATGCACAGTGAAACTAGACACTTGACCCTGATTCACAAACTGACTAAGACACTAGACATGATGCACCGAGACTCGACAATGCTTCCTTAATTAAATCAACAGTGAAATTCCCTCAATGACTTAACCTATAATGAAACCCAATGCACCGGGATTTGAGCTTGGATATTACACTCAAATCCTCCTGGCAATTGGGGAAATTTGTTAATGCCACATATGAATCATCGGACTAGGATAAGTCTAGGGTCTAAGTGGCGAGGGCGATGATGCCATTGCTTATGTGTGCTTAAACGAGGGATACGAAGTGGGATTATTAGAATAGTATCTCCTACCTCGAGGACCTTCTATAAGAGAGAGGAAAGGATCGAGGATACTATTCGCCGACTCTTGATGGGATTGTTGCCCCGACGCTCTTAGGTTGTCAGTAGTTCTAGCACGATTAGAGTGACTAACCTGTGGACTACACGGCTTTACAAAAATATTTACGAAAATAAAATAAAAATCCCTTTTGCATGTAAAAAAGAACTTTGCATAAAAAAAAAGACTTAAATAATAACTTTTGCATGAAAATCTTTCTCTGAAAATTTATAAAGGTCCACGACTAGTCACTTGGATTGAGGTTAAGGACTGCCTTCTATAGATTGTCGGGCCGGTAACTCCTGTTCAAGATCGGGAAGCACACAGCCCAGCTCTGAGCCCCCACTTTTACCAATGTCTTATACCCAGTCCTGATCTTTCATATGTGGGTATATGTTTCTTTTGCTTGTGATTTTTTTACTACTCGTTTTTATGACTTTCATGCTGGGTTTTCTTGTTTTATTTAATTTTCTTGCAAGTTTATTAAGATCTGCTGCAAATCATGCTATGCTCGCAACATTAATAATACAATAGTAGCAGGTGTCCAGGTACGTTTTTACAGTTTTTTTTTTACAACATTTTACTTTATTGCAGTTTACCTTTCAAGTATCTTTTATTTACCTGCAATTTGATTATTCTATATGCAAAACCAAACTTTGACCGCAACATTAATAATACAATAGTAGCAGGTGTCCAGGTACGCTTTTATAGTTTTTTTTTTACAACATTTTACTTTATTGCAGTTTACCTTTCAAGTATCTTTTATTTACCTGCAATTTGATTATTCTGTATGCAAAACCAAATTTTGACACCAAAACTGTGAAATATAAACTATAATTTTCAAACACTTTAACCCTGGAGCCATCGCGACGACAAGAGCTTGGATCCAACTTTGTGGGCAGCACGACGAGGAGCTTGGAGTGAGCAACAAGGTCTTCAACATTATCTCTTCCTAGCATAATAACAACTCATAGGATTTCGAGGTAGCTCGTCTAGCGTGACGTAAATCCTCACACTCCCTTTTTAGGCTCTGTACAACCATGTTGTGTAGCGTAAGTCCTAACCCGCCTTAGATTCTGAGGTTTTCGTGTGATACGACGTTAACCCTCATATCTCTGCGGGTTATTTGCATAATCAGGTATTATGCAAGTGTAAGTCCCAAATAATAAAACTGAAAAGATCAAACAGTTAATTAACATCGTCTCCAAAATGTAGCCACACCGTAGGATAATCCGGGATGTCACTGGAGATTCTCTTCAGGATCTATGACATCCCCTATCTTTTCTTTTATTTGGACTCCTGAAATAACTGTTCCTATTTGAGCCACTCCCACTTGCCTTTTTCCACGTCCTACCGTGAAAACTTAAACCTTGAATTCTTGAAGACTAGAACCACTGATCATTATCGAGAGTTTTCTCATGTGATTCCCGTCACTTGGGATGTAATTAACTATAGGGGCTTGCCTCTATAGGGAATTTAGAACCCAGATAAAATAAACCTTATTTAATCTTTGTATTAGATAGGAGAATTTGTCGGTCATATATAAAAGGTTCGCAGACTAAATGGATGTCACAAATCTCTTAGTTTGCAGGATTGGGTCTATCGCCGAGGGCTACACTTATCTTTTGGGAGGGTGTAGTATTCGCGGTATCAGACACGATTATGCAAACTATTGGACAAATGAGATCCATTTGGTCTCATTTTTCAAAAATTAAAACATACTACTTTTAAAACTCAAACTATATACCTATTATATTAAATTAAGTTTCAAAAATTATTTTCATATACCATATTTTCATAATCAATCGAAAAAGTTGACCGACAGGTTGATGGTTAAAATTGAGAAGCGCATATATGACTTAAAAGATACATTTTATAAAACAATAATTAGGTATATCATATTATATTCATTCAAGTCTTGGGCAGTAAAAAGGCCATTGATATTTGTGTTGATCGTGAAAAAAAATGAGAATGTTAAGATTGATGTATGTCAAAATTTGTAATGCTAAATTAAGGAATGATTATGTTAGAGAATGGTTGTAGTGCTATCTTTTGAAGATAAGATGATTGAAAATTTATTTGGTGGTTTAGATTTGTACAGTGGTGAGGCCTGCAATGTTCTATGGTGCTGAATGTTGGCCTTTAAAAGAGAAGCATAAAACTATGTTAAGTGTTGCCGAGATGAGAATGATTAGGTGGATGAGTGGCTTTACTTCTTTGAGACAGAATGGGAAATGTATATATCCATGATAGGGTTGGTGTAGCTCCAATGATAGAAAAAATTAGAGAGTGTCGTCTTAGATGGCTTGGTCACATTAAACGTCGAGCATGTGATGATTCGATTGGAAGAGTAGATAAGAAAGACAGAGGTAGACCTAGGAAGAGTTTGATATATTGTATAAAACATGATCTTAATTTATTAGAATTAAATGAAAATATAACACTAAATTGGACACAATAGAGAAAGAGGATTGATGTAGCCGACCCCATTTTGTGGAATAAAGATTTTGTTGTTCTTGTTGTTGGTGGTGGTTTAGACTTGTACAATGAAAGGTAGAAGTTGAACTCATCAGAATTGTAGATAAAATAAGTAAAAGAAGATTAGGAAGGATGAGTGGCAAACCTAATGTAACATGGATAGAAGTTCAAAATAGTTTAAGAATATGTTCAAAATCTCAGGCAACGCTTAACTTGAAAAAAATGAAAAATGGGATTAAAAATGCCAATTCCAAATAAATTAGATATGGATAATGATGATGAACATAAATTAGCACTTCCATTAGCTTGTTTTCGTATTGTTTCTTTTGATTATTGATTCACAACACCCTTGATCTTGTGTTACTCAAAGATTTCTTGTGCGGCTCAGTTACATTTTCTTGTGGCTTTTCGTCTGAAATTTATTTTGCAAACTTTAATTTTAATGTAGCTCAGTGAACACTGATGGTTTTAAACCCAATTTGGAAAGCCACCTTGTTCCACTGCTTGCCATGAAGCTCATAGATGACTCTGCAGACAAATCTGTTCAACCATGCTCTTCAAAAGCTGCTCACCATTCATTGCTTTTAGAGGTATCCATCTCTACCATGTCATCACACTCTTTGGCTCGGGAATTCTACTTCATAGTAGTTAACTGAAGTAGAATGATAGCTAAAATCTTGAATTTTGCTGTTTTTCACGTTGGAGTTGTTTGTGAATTTTGTTGGGGTTTAGTTACTCAATGGGTTTGTATACTTTGCAGGTTCTGGCTAAGGAGCTTGATTGCAAAATTAATGAAATTATAGACATAGAGCTAAATGTTTGTGATACTCAACCTAGCTGTCTTGGAGGTGGTAAAAATGAATTTATATTTTCTGGGAGACTTGATAATCTTGCTTCCTGTTATTGTGCACTGAGATCACTAGTGGATTCATGCAAATCAGAATGTGATTTGGCAGATGAGACAGCTATAAGAATGGTAGCATTATTCGACAATGAAGAGGTAATTCTTTATATTCACATTTGTGCATTGAAAATCGTCCTTCTGTTTCTAAATCTATAGTTTTATGCTGCCAAAATTTGTCCGCATATAGTTTGATTCCAAATGCTATTTAACGCCTCCTTTGATAAAGAGAATGGGAGAAGTGGGTAGGCTTGTATAGGTAGCATAGGAGATGGAAGATGAGAACAACGGACATGCAGTGCTTATTGACCTCCCTTAATGGCTCTTACTCCGCTATGTTTGCCTTTGTCTTCTTTTTCCTTGTGTTGAATTCTTCCTAGTGGATTTATGTGTTCTCCATAGATCTGTATTTATGAAATTTAGTAATTATGTGCAAACCTCCAAGTTTATAGTCGCCAGAAACACAAATGTGTGGGTTTATACGAATAAATTAAAAAATGAAAGATAATTTATTTACTTTTTGGAATTTCAGTTTACTTTTTTTTTTTCTTCTTTTAATTTTGATAAATATGCCTTTGATGTTCCTAAGAGAATAGATCGTACTTTATTTTTCTATGGTCCTCCTTGGTTGGAGTTTTATCTTTTTTAGTTTGCACTAGCTTTTTGTTTTGGCTTTTGCTTACCTGGTGTACTTTCTGATTGGTTGTCTCAGTATCTTCAATTACTGAACTTCAATACTCTCCGTTGTTATGGTTTTGAAGCTATATGTGATTTATACGGCCTTCGGTGATACTAGAGTTTAACCAAATAACAATGAGAAAACATTATTATTGCTGAATTCAAATGAGAAATTATAACCAAACAAACAAAAAATTGAAATTGTAACAAACAAGTAGCACAACACACGTCTAGGATGAATCTAAGGTGGTAGTAGTGGTTTTTAGGGGTGTAAAAGGCGGCAACAAGATAGGGAAGTGGAACAGGTGGCAGGTACAACAGGGAAAACAACGATGACTTGTTGTCCAGGGTGGCAACAAGTAGGGAAGTGGGTTGGACTGTAGGGAAGAAAACAGGAAGACAATAGCTGCTTGCTGTCATGGGCGGCAGAAAGTCTGGAATTGGGGCAGGTCTGTGGATAAAACAATAGGAGGCACTGTTTTGGGCAGTGGCGGCAAGGAAGGGGATGGCGGGAAGTGATGCGGGATGGAAGGGAAGAAAAAAGGGAAGATAATCACCACCTTGAGAGCGAGATACAGTCGGAGCACCACTCCAACCTTTGGATACAACCCTAGACTAGAAAATAGAGATGACGGTGGCTGTTCCGAAACAGACACACGAAAACTCTAACCCTAGACACCAACAAAATGAATAAATAGACCTAAGGTCACCGGAAGTGGGCCCCTCCCAAAAAAAGAGGTGCTATCCCTAGCTAGGGCAGACCGACCCTATTAAACCTGACCCGAACCAGTTCAAGCATGCAAACGGGCATTAAACACCCGTTTCAGTTGATGGGGGTTGAGGAAGCTTCAACCTCATCCGTCGAAGCTTGTCTCATAGAATGAAGCCAGGTCAGTCACGCTTAAGGTGGAGAGAATGTTGTTCCCCTAGAAGCACCTGTATCTTACTGTAAGATGTTTTGTTCCTCAGGGCACTTGAGAAGGGTTTCGTAATTATACATACCCATCCCTGCCTGTCCAACCTTCCGCAAGTACCTTTCTAAATTGAATTGAATTTTTGTGCCAAGCGTACTCTGTAAAATCTTCCAAAAGTAGCCCATGGTTGGCTCATTCCCCTCTCTAAAGTGTAGACATAATGAACCTCCCCTAATGGTGGCAGTCTTGGCGATAAGCTATTGATCATGTTATCCTAAAACTCTCCCCGTAGTGGTTGCTTTGTGTATGTTATCGGCTCTTTTGTCTCACTACCCTATGAAATCACCAAAATTGGTCACACTGGAGCCTCTTCGCTTGCAAGAGCATCTATAACTTTGAACTATATGGAAGTTAGGAGAAATATGCACTTTCTATCCCGTGTAAATGAGTGGGTGCTCTTGAACTCATTATGCTGTGTTCTGTGATCAAAATATCATGGTCTACCCAACAAAATGTAACTTGCATCCATGTGCACAGTATCACACCACAATTGATCTTACAGCTGACCTGCAATAGAAAACTCCACGTTGCATCTCCAGTCAATGCTAAACCCTTGACATCGGAACTAATGTGATGAGTTTTTACTTCCCCAACACTGCCGTACTTTAGAAGACGTTGGGCTTCCTAGAGGTCTCTTTGCTCAGTCCGATTTTTGTTCACTGCAAGAGCTCTGGTAGACCATTTAACCAAGTTCAGGAATGTGATTGAGAATGCCTCTAAGTAGTGAAACTTAATTTATCCACCTCTGTGTAGATGCCACATTATCACTACTACCTCTATTGATGATAAGGCTGAACACCTTTCCTTTCACCATGAACGAGAATAAAAGATATTGTGGTGCAACCACTATTGATCTCTTGTAACCTTAGTTTGAAAGACCCGTCAAACAGACATCTCGCCTTTATCAGCTGAAAGTTGGTACTCCTGCACATCCTCACTATCTCCCGTGTCTTTAGCACCACTATCCGCTTTTCCTACATCTCCTTGCTCAATTAGGAATAAACTCTAATCGTATGGCAACTAGAAGCGATGTGTCCAAACCCATAACATCTAAAAGCACTGTAGTGGGTATACTGCTCCTCTCGGGCAACTGGAAGCATTGTACTTTGTATACTACTCCTTTTTGGCTTTTTTCCACTCAGATCAGTTCTATCATCTTTCTGGACAGTTTTCACATCTTTCTCAGGTGTGCTTCTGCTGATACCTTCAGCTATGGGTGATTGTCTGAATAAATATGGTGGCTGCTCTGCCGTCACTTCACCTTCAGTGCACTGTCTAAACACCACTAAACATCCAATATGACTGTACCAGGACAACATTGCTAATGGTTGACTTCAGGCCTCCCAAATATATATGGATAGTGTGTTCTTCTAGTTTTGCCAACTCACATTTCAATATGTGCTGTTCAAACTTTATTATGAACTCGTCCACTGACAACTTTATCTGCTTTAGGTGGTGGAGCTTCAATGACATGTCTTGACAATGTTGGGGAAGAAATATTCACAAAAATGCGAAACACTGATTGGATCCAAAACAAAACTTACAACAAAAGCATATATATAGTAAGAAAACATAAGAACATCGAGATTTAATGTGCAAAAACTTGAGAACTGGAAAAAATCACGCAACCACTTCACACTAATATATCCACCACGAAGTAATGTACAAATTTCACCAAACGCAAGCCTCTCTACAACTTGGAACACTCGGGTTTCTCCCTCTTTTTTTTTGCACAAGAGAAATTGCGAAATCTTCAACACATAGACACTTCTCACACGTTTCTTTCTCACAACAAACAAACAAAATATAAAGTCTTAAATTGCAGAAATTCAGCTACAGGCATATAGGCGTCGCACTCTGGCATTGGGTTTTCCAGGTGCACCATTCCAGGGAACGTTTCAGGCGCACTTGCACACCTTTTAGGCACTGGGTTTCTTAGTCCACTGTTCCTAGGCGTCTATGCACCCCCACTAGAGCTGGGTTCTTGCTGCCAGTCACTACGGCTTCTCTCTGGGCACTGAGGCGTAGCTACCAGGCTCTAGGGCGCTTAATTGAGCGTTGGGCTCCCCTCCTATAGCCCATTCAGGCTCCACATATAATATTCTCTCACTTGGAGACTGATTTCAACCAATTCATCTCCTCCAGATCTATACCATCTTCATAGTAACGTAATGTAGTGTGGTTCTACTTCAGTCTCAACCTTTTTGAACTCCAATTGAAGCCAAATATAGCTTTAGTTTTTTATTTGTAACAACTTTAGTTAACATATCTGTAGGATTCTAAGTTGTGCATCTTCCGTAAAGATAAGAAATGAACGAATAGAGTAATACCTTAGCTGAATGTGCTTCTTCCTGACCTGAAAAAGACATTCGTAGTTAGATGAATGACACTAATACTGTCACTGCAAAGTTTTCCATTTGTTTGTTCCTTGCCTAGTTCTGCTACAAACCCTGTATCCAAATTATTTTTCTGCTAGCCTCAGTGATAGTAACATACTTCGCTTTTGTAATTGATAGAACAACAATCTTTTGCAACCTGAAAACCCAATTCACTGTTGTGTTTCCCAAAGTGTAGATATAACTTGTACTTCTTACAATTAATATCTCATGTCAGAGCTGAATCTATATGTTCATGTTTCTACACTTCCAAAATAAAGTGTCTTGTTGACCGCTTCTCTTAAGTTTCTGAGAACCATTTCACTGCCTCCCAATTATGTATAACTAGATTACTCATATACTACTAACTACTCCCACTGCATGTGCAATATTTGACCTTATAAATATCATCACTTACATCAAGCTTCGAACTTGTGAATCACACAAAGTTGTTTGATCTGTTTTAGACTTAGATGATTCTTTATTAGATAGCTTAGAGTCACTGCCCAAGGGGTGCAAATTAGTTTTGTCTCACTCACGTTGAACCTGTGTAGGAACTTCTCAATATATTTTTCCCTAGACTACTTCAAAGCACTTTCACTCTCGTCCCTACTAATTCTCATACAATGAATCTTTTTGGTTGGATCTAAATTTTTCATTTCAAATTTATTTGGTAATTGCTCCTTCAAGTCCCCAATTTCCCTCATATCTATTCAAGTAATAAGTATGTAATCTACATACCAAAAAAAATATACTATAACAATCATCAATATATTTAATGAAGCAACAATAATCTGCCTAACATTTTGCGTAACCAATATCTGACATTAACCTATCAAATCTCAAGTACCACTGTATTAGTGTCTGCTTCAACGCATAAAGACTCTTTTTTCATTTTATAAATCATATATTTTCTTTCTAAAACTTGATATCCCTGTGGTTGCATCAAATATGATTTCTCTTCTAAGTCACTATATAAGAAGACTGTCTTTACATCCATCTGTTCAAACTTTAGATCTACTAACCCAAACCAAACCCGGGAACTAACAATTTCAACAATGAAAAAAAATTTTTAAGTTAAGCAAACCCGTTAATTTGCCAAAAACCCAACAAAAAAATACAATTTCACTATTGAAGAAAATTTCTTAGTTTAGTCAACTCGTTTATTTTGCTAAAACTCCATCACAACAAGCCTTACCTTGTAGCGCTCGCTGACACCTGACTCTTCTTTTAGCCTGTAGACTTGTCGTGTAGTGTCTTTTTGTCATCTGTAATTCTATCAATTCTCATGTCTGATTTGATCTTAGAGACCACATGTCGTCATTCATGACAAACTTCAACTCCCTTGAGTTTTCATTTTGGGTTTTATCGTCTTAACACTCTGGTTCACCACTATCAGTTAACATTAAATAATATGAACAATGAGAATATCTCTTTATCGGTTGTGTGATTTTACTGGACCTTGACTTTCATAGCATGTATACGAGTAACTTTTCGCGCTTCATTAGATTGAGCACCTTTACCTTTTTCATCTTCCTGATCACCATATCTTCTATCTTAATATATTTGGAGAGCTTTTTAGAAGTAATTGATGAATAATCCTGAATTCTTTGTCTATTCCTACACATCTCCATTTCATTGAAAGTAATATTCTTGCTTCTAATGAATTTATCATTCTTATAGTCTCTGAATTTGTACCCAAATTCATCTGAGCTATATCCAATGAAAGTACACTGGACAGATTTTGAATCAAATTTATTCTTGGATCATGCACCAACATGAATATATGATGAACAACCAAATAGTTTAAGGTGAGATAAATTTTCTTCTTTGTCACTCTAGACTTCTTCAAGTAAGCCTTCATTCAAAGGTACTGACGGACCACTATTGATCAGAAAATTGTAATGTTCACTGCTTCTACACTAAAATGGTTTTTGCAAGCCTACATGCAAAACAAAAACTCCGAAAAACCCCGGTAAGGATCCAATCAAGCCCCTCGAAAAAGCAATTTAGTTCGGGGGCCATGGAAAAATGGAACCAAAAGGTCGAATCCCCGTAAAATAAAAAAATTTATGAACCTTCAGTCATGATACTCGTCACCATTAGCTAATCTGAGATACTTCAACTTCAAGCTCGTTTTATTCTCAACCATGATTTTTCAGTTCTTAAACTTCAAATACATTAGATTTATGTTTCAAGACACACCCATATATTTTTGGTGTGATCATCAATGAAAGTGACAAAAGATTGAGAACCTCCAATGGACCGAATTGGAGTAGGATCCCATACATCAGTATGCATTAACTCCATCTTTGATTCAATTATAGAAAAAAATAATAGTTTTTTTGCTCGTCTTAAACACAATCATCATAAAATCTAGATCTATGATTTTAAACCCTAAAGTTTGTTTTGAGAAATGAGGGATTTCAAACCTTTTTCACTCATATGACCAAGCTCGCGGTGTCATAGACTTGCATCATCTGTTGTTCTAACAACACCAATAGATTCATACATCTCATCAATTAGATAAATGATGCCTTCAATTTTGCCTCCAGTCATTACCATTTCCCTTTTGGTCACCTTCCACGAATCACTTGTGAAAATAGTCACATACACAAACCTTGCAATTTTAGTCATAGAAATCAGAGTTATCTTCGAAGATGCAACATCTCTAACTTCATTTAGCTCTCAGATTGATTTATTTGGCAATCTGATATCAACATCATCGTTTCCAACAATATTGGAGACCTTATCTACTAAATGCATATTCCCTATATCATCTTAATTGTAGCCTTTAAACATCTGTTTGTTGGGTCAAACATGTAATGAGGCAACCAAATCCACTATTCTTGATTCAATACTATCTTTGGACATAGTTAGGGAGTCAACTTGAATTTCATATGTGAAGACATTTGTATAGAACTTTATATCTTGACCTCCACCATCAACATTTCTTGGAGTTTTGCGGTCCTTCTTGAAGTAACTTTTCTTCCTGCAGTTACAACATTCATTTTTGCCATATTCTATTAATGCTTAAATTTTTTTCTCCTAAACTTGAATCTTTCTTTGCCCGTGTTTCTGTCCATATTCCTTTCTCAGTTTTCAACATTCAGAGCAGAATTTGAAGTTTCACCGCTTGTCTTATTGCGAACTTTTTCATTCAGCACTAACCCAAAATGTCATCAAAATTTAACTTCATGAAGTGTTACTCACCGCAGTAACTAGTTCATCCCAACTATCTGACAATGAAGATATGATTAACAGTACCAAAACATCGTCATCGAACTTTATTTTAACCTAATACAATTGATTAGTCACATTGTTAAAATTATTCAAGTGTCGACCAATGAATTATCATCGACTGTATTCATATTAATTAAATAATATTTTCATCAGAAAAATTTTATTTGAAGCCGACGGATTGTCGTACATCCTTGTTAGCGCAGCCATGAGATAAACCATAGTATTCTCATTTACAATGATTAAAGCAACAATTGACAAAAGTGAATCAACATATCAAACCTAGTGCTATTCAATTAAGAACTTTCCATTCTTCTAGAGTTATCAATTACAGCTTATTGGTGATTCCTTCTTGTGGCAAATACAATTTTTTTTATAAATAAATCTTCAAATTGTATTTTTTTCAGAAAACATAGTTCAAAACATTGAACTTCTCCAATTTGTATTTCACTTCGTCGCTCACTGCTCTCACTCGATCCAAAGATCTTAAGAATATCTGACTCTGATACCACTTGTTGGGAAAAATTTATACGCGAAAATGTAGAACGCCAATTCAAGAGATCCAAATCAAATCTTAAAACCAAGCACACAAAGTAGGTACATAAGAATGCACAAGAACATAAAGATTTAATGTGAAAAATCTTATAATGGGAAAAAAATTGTAGAGCCACAACACACCAAGAAATCCATTATGAAGGAATGCGAAGAAATGTATAGATTACACCACACCTAATCCTCTCTATAATTTGGAACGTTCGAGTCGTTCCTCTCTCTTTCACACAAGAGAAATCACAAAATCTTTCCTTCAATGCCTAGACACTTCATTCACACTTCCTTCTCGTGCCCTAAAAAATGAAATATAAAGTTTTGAACTATAGAAATACAATTACAAGTGCCTTGGCATCACCCCTGGAGCTCTGGGTTTCTGGGTGCACTGCTCTAGGGAATGATCCGGGAGCAGCAATACTCTTCTTGGGTGCCAAGTTTCCTGACACACTATTCCTGGGTTGCTAGGGCCTCAACTGACACTGGGCTTTTGCTGCCAGGTGCTAGGGGGCCTTCCACGGTGCTAGGGCGCTAGCTGTCAGGCTCCAGGGCACCGGGGGTAGGTACTTCCTCTGTATCTCATTTTTCATCTTCTCCCAAGTGGCGATCTCGCTCCGACATTCTCTTTGTCTCTCTTTTGATTCTCTCATCACAAAGAGGCGCTCTTCTCCAGCTTTATGACAACACGCTTCACTCTCCTATCAGTTGACACCTCATTGTACTAAAAAATTCTATCAACAGCCTGCAACCACTCAATGATGCCATCAAGATTGATTCTCCCATTGAAATCCGATAGGCCTATCTTCACTCTCACGTTTCTCTATTCACTAGAATTCACTACATCCCTCGACCTTCTCTGACAATAAATCCCAAAGCGCCATGGCCTTTCATCCTCTTCATTTGAATACGGAAGGGGAAGGGGTTCAAATTTTCCTCTCTCTCTCTGACTCTCACTATCACCATCGAAGGTAATCTTTCCAATAGTTCTTTCCTCAAGTTCAGCAAGCCTTTGCTGAAGTGGGTGGATTTCCCGCTGCATCTCTTTCATTGTAAGTTCCTACGACTTTTGATACTTATTTCCTCATTGGAATGGCTAGGGTTTAGGTTTGAGAGATGAAAAAGGGTGAATGAGGTTGATTTAGGGCGGAGAAAAGAATTTTTTGAGTGGCTGATTTGAAAAATCACCTGCGATGAGATGGTTTTGGGTAGTGTTTGGGCTAGGTATGGATGGATTTTAGTAGGCCTAGAATAAGACGGGGATTAAGTTATTTTTGATACCAAATGATATCAAAGTTTCCTATTAGGGGTGTGGAAGGGCGGAAACAAGATAGGGAAGTGGAGCAGGTGGCGGGCTAGACAGAGAAATTAATATTGACTTGCTATTTTGAGTGGAGACAAGTATGGAAGTGTGGTGGACTGCGGGGAAAACAACTGGAAGGCAACATTTACTTGATGTTCTGGGTGACAACAAGTCTGGAATTGGAGCAGGTCTGTGGGGAAAACAGTAGGAGGTACTATTCTGGGCGGCGACGACAAATAAGGGGTCAGTGTGAAGCGATGCGTAAATGAAGGGGAAGGTAGGTGGAAGGATAATCACAAACTCAGGAGCGAGATATTGCTGGAGCGCCACTCGAACTCTTGGATATATCCCTAGATGAGAAAATAGAGATGTCAACAGCTCTCTCAAAACATCGCATGAAAACTCTAAGACACCAACAAAACAAATAAATAGACCTTGGATAACTTGGAGTGGGCCCCTTCTAAAAGAAGAAGCGCTACTCCCAGCTAGGGACGATCGACCATCACAAAACCTGAACAGTGCAATTGGGCATCAGACACCTGCATCATTCGGGCTACAATTATGTAATGTTCCCTTTCAGTTACCGGGATATGTGGAATCAAACAGTCGAAGAGTGGGAGAGGAAACAAAGAGCTGAACAAGGGGAAGAGGAAACGAGGGAAATCGAGGAAGCTGAAGAAGAGGAATCGAACAATCGGGAAGATGAGGCGAGGAGTCAGTAAAGCTAAATGAACATCCCACCAAACTATAAAATCTGAGATCAGGCTATAATCTCCGCATTTAAAGCTTGGCCGAAATCACGTGTAAAATCATTTTATCCCGTGCTTGCTCACCTTCATCTCCCTAGCGCGTAGTTTCTTGCGAAAACCCATAATGTTTCATACTTTCGTTTGGTCACTGCTGCCTCACTCGTGCTTCCGACTATAATTCGCTGATCATATTCCATGCATTCTCTGCCTTACAACTTCCGTTAGTTAATTTATTGCATCAAATGTTTCTCTTTTACCTTTTCTTTCTCAATTTACGTTTGTTATCTCTGTAAGTTTCAGTAAGTTTCTTGTCTCATGAAATTCACTGCTAGAATGGCAGAAGAAGCCATGAGGGCACCATCTTCAATGTGATGCCTCATCTTCATCACAGTAGATCGTAGGGCCTGTGTGCGAATAGGACCAACAACAATGGAATGTTTTCATGAGGGGTGCTCTACTTCAATCATGCGGCCCGAGTGGGTGGTCGACTCCATGGCCGTCGAGATGAACGTTGGGCTTGAATCGGATGGGGTTAGCAAGCTCAAGAGGCTTATTTCTTTCATAGATAGCCTTTTGGACGATTATAAAGCTTGAATGCGTTTTTATTTTTCTTGAAATAGGATGCTAGAGCCATGAGCTCTCACTATTTATAGCTGTGGCATACATGACTGCAACTGCTATGCCAGATTCCTATTTAATTGTGTTTTCATAACGTAAAACTTGCATCGACTGAAAGATCTTTTGCAATCGAGTTCAGTTCCTAAAGCGATATACAAGTTTTTGCATCATTTGCTTTTATGCCTTTGTCAATTCATCTTGTTATCATTTTCAAAAGCTTTGCAAGTATTACAAAATATTTTTAAACAGAGTACATTCAAGTTATGGTATTTTACTAATAAACGGCGGAAATAATTTTAAAGTTTAATTGTTTCAAAGTAATTAGGTGGTATGTATGTAAACGCCTTTTTTTTGTAAGATTTGCATGTATACCACTCAATTTTTATGTATTTACATATCTAACATGTAAAGTTCAATTTTTACATACATGCCCCCTTTTTTATTCATGATAAGATTTGTTTCACTTTTTAAAAGGTAAACTGGCTGTTTTTTTGTGTGTTATGAGAGACGTGGGTGTTATAAATGTAAAAGATAAAAATTAAGTGTTTGATTTTTAAATACATAGGAATTAGGTGTTATGCAGGTAAATACCCCTTTTTTATTTATTGGGTATTTTTATGTATGCGCATATCTCATACCTAAATAGAGGAATTAGGTGTTATGTATATATTTAAATTTTTTGGAGACTCATACAGGGGCCTTAGAACCTCTGGTACACTCCAAGTCTAGGCAGAAACAGTTGGTATCGTGGTTGTCGATCACATGATGTGCTAACTGTTATTCCTGCTGAAAATAGTGCAAATATTGAACTTGTATATATACAGGTATTTTATCCCTTAGATGACTTTTCTTGTACATCCATGACTGTTTAATCATGTTTCACAAACATAGCATCCACAAATAAAATTTCAAATTAGATATTACATGTATCAATTGGAAACAAAGTACGACCCGATCCGGGTTTGATTGGAGTTGGATTTGATCAACTTTGATATCATCGGGCTCATCTTATTGAGATGATTAGTTCGATTATAAACTTGTTGAAATCGAGGCTTGAATAATTTAAATTTGAATTTGAAAGATTATTTTTTAAAAATGCATAGAGATTCATGCTTGATAATATAAATTTTTTTATGACACATCAATATGATAATGCACATGTATTTTATTACAAAATTTTAAATAATTATATAATATAATTTATTTGTATTTATTTTACAAACAACCAAACAAACTCAAGTATTTCTAATACATTGTTTTTTATTTTACTTTACATGCATATAACCAAACAGGAAAAATAATTTCATTGTATTTACTTCATAGACAACTAAGCAACCAAATAGGGCATATTACACTGTAATTATAATACACTGTATTCTATATTACTCTGGATTTTTTTTTTACTGACAACCAAACAATCCCTTTGTATTTTTTCACATTTACTTTCTACTATATGTAGATTTGGATTCCGTTCTTGCTTCCTCATGCACTAAGTTATATGTAACAAGACAATATTCATGATATTTTTTTTTTATTCCGTTGTCTATATAAGGTTTCATATAGATAAAGATCCTTGCTTACCATATGTACCAAATCTGACATAAAGTGGCATACCTAGAATATTTACCGACTTTTTTATTGGAAGAAATTTAATACTGATTTTCTTGCATTGGATAATTTTAAAGTCAAAGCTTAAGATTGGTTGATTGCTTATCAATTTATTTGGATAATCGTTCAAGTTAACGGAAAAAAATACCTCCTTTATAGGAATGAAGGAATTATAGCATGACTCTCCAATTCTTTGTAAGTCCATTTGGGGCTAGCTGAACTTCGTTTCATGTAAAAATTCCCTCGTTGAACAACCACTATTTAAAAAAAGAATTAATAATGATGGGTTTATTATGAAATATTCATGGTCTGTATTGATTTTCGTGTTTATTTTGTGCATTTGGGGTCTATATAATTAAATAGAAAGCAATTAACTAAAGTGGCTCATTTCAGTGAATATCTTGCTAGGTTTTCTGTGCTAATGAAACTTGACATTCTTATTCTTTGACACCGAAGTATACGTTTCTCATTTTAAAGTATACGTTTCTCATTTTATTAAACTGTATAGGTTGGATCTAATTCTGTACAAGGAGCTGGTGCACCTACCATGTTCCAAGCCATGAAACGAATAGTTAGTTGCTTAGCTAATGATCAAATTGGTGAGGGAGCTTTTGGTCGCACAATAAGGTCATCTTTTTTAGGTATTTCATTGCAATTTCTATTTTTCAAAATTTGATTCGGACTCATTATAGCTAATTCAGATATTTTTGATGTTAAATAGAATGCAGAAAATTTTTACACCTCATATGTTGATCAGAAATATATTGACACGCACATTTACAACACCTCATTTTTTCCCTTTTTCCATAAATATCTTACCTGATTATTTATACCAATTTGCTTATAGAGAATGCCACCTAAGAAATATACTCCTTTGGATATTAACTTGATTTAAAACCGTATGTGATATATTTTAAAATTTTCAGATATCTTCCAATTTGTTTTAATATTTATTTTATGATGATGAATGTTAAGATGGATGTGATAAAATTTGGAATGATAGAATATATATAAATTTTGTTTGTAGGCTTTTTCATTAGAACAGATGAAGTTCTATGAAAATCGGCTTAGGCGGTTCGGTAGATCAACGATAAGTGAGAGTTCGATAATAAGAAGGGTAGATAGAACTGATCTGAATGTCTGGAAATGAATTGTGGAACAATTTGTTATAGAATGTTGGACCAACTCGCATGAAGTTGTATAAAAATTGGCTTTAGGTGGTTTTGGAGATCATCCATAAAAGCGAGATTTAATAATAAAAAGGGTTGATAGAACTAGCATGAATGTATGAAAATGAAATCGTGTATAACAAATTAATGTGGCTAAATTTTTTTTTGTAAAGGTTAATAGAAAATAGAGTTAACACCATGTTCAATACTAAGTGGGAATGAAGAGGGAGAAGGTTTTATAAAACCAACCCTTGCGAAAATGATACTTGGTATATTATGACCATGATTCATGAGGATGTATATCATAGTTTAGTCAAACAGTGTTTGATTTATTCATCATTATGACGAAATTAATCTTACTGTTTTAGTTAGGCAATATAATATGATAAATAATTAATTTGTACCTCACTCTACAGCTTTAGCAATAACATTTGCCAGAGGAAACTTTCTAGTGAATGAATGGGTACCGTTGACGCGAGACGCGTTTCTTCAGGGTTGCGGATGCTGAATCTCTCGTTTACCGCGAGATAGTGGATCATCCCACGATTGCAGGATGCAGTCCCTATCCAACTTCTACAAAATTTTATTTTCTTTTTTATTTCATTCCCATTTTCCTATTTTTTAGTTAGGTCTTTTTTATTAGGGGACTTTTAATATGTTGTAATGAGGCTATTTGGCTTTTTTTTATGAATTAAGAGATGTTTCTTTGAATTTTGCTCTTCTCAGTGTTGTATTCTCTTTCTTTTGTAATTGGTGTATTTGTATCTTGTTTAGGAACTAGTGATGAAATCTCATTACGACTGGTATCTTGCCTTTTCCCTTTTCACCATTCAACTTGTGGATTTCAAACAGTACAACCGTTGACGGCGTCGAAGTTGTTGTCCAATAGATTTATCTCAGCAATCTATTCTAAATGTCGTTGATCACACATGTTAGCCTTCTCTCCCTATTCCATAACCACCTCCAAGTGAAATTTGCTTTCTAAGTTCCTTCTAGGAGTCCTTGAAATGTTTCATCTGGTATCAGAGCTTGATTTACCCTAAATTTTTATGCATTTATCTTTCCTACATTTAAACCAAGATTCCATACAACCTAACCTAACATCCTCATCAAATTTTTTTTCTTAGGTCATTTCTACCTCAGTTTCTTGCCCCAATCCTATATTTTCAAAATCCAATCATTCTACATTCACCAAAAATCCATCACCATATCTACCACCTACCTCTGACAAAATCCAATCATTCTACATTCACCAAAAATCCATCACCATAGCTACAAAATCCAATCATTCTACATTTTCAACTCACAACCGACAACCGACAAGGGAGAGACGTTAGTGATTCAAGTTGAGCCTAGCCTAGGAGATAGACTCTAGCCGAACTAGCATTGGTTGTCCTAGAAGATAGAGAGTTTAAGGAGCCAATACTAGAAAAGGGCAGCCCCGGTTGAAGGAGTTGTCAAATATCTTGAGTGAAAGTTTTCCTCCTGGATGACTACCGTAGAGATTTTTAGCATGTTGTAGATCTCATTCCAAGATTTTGTTTTTGCTAAATCGACATGTTTATTTAATGCACCCAACTGATTATGAGAAGTGGAAGAAACATGTTACATATTTAATGGCTCATGAGAATACTCATCTATATACAATTTCTCGCTTTGGTTGTGTCAGAAAAGATGTATATTTATTCTATTAGGATAGACTTTGGAAGGATGTTTGTGTTTTAAAGTTGTTTGAAATGGACATTAGCATAAATTTTGCGGTGGGATTGCCTCAAGCATAGCAAGATGATACTTTTCTTATGATGTTGGTAAGTTGATTTCAGAAGTTTCGTGGTAGAAAGCAAAACTCTTCTTTTGGAGAATGACACGAGAAGTGTTTCTTCAGAAACGCGGGTGCGGGATCTCGCATTTACCACGAGATCGCAGGATGCCATTTCACCCAGGAGCAGTCCCGATCCAACTTCTGCAATATTTGATTTTCTTCTTTATTTTTTTCCTATTATATTATTTTTCAATTAGGTTTTTTCTATTAGGGGACTTTTATGTATGCTAAAGCAAGGCTATTTGGTGTTCATTTTTTTTTTTCTAATTTTATAAATTGAGAGAAGTTTCTCTGATTTGTTTTTTTTTTCAGAGTGTTGTATCATTTTCTTTTGTAAGTCGTGTATCTGTATCTTGATCAGGAGAAGGTGGTGGAACCTCCTCACCGCCCATATCTCGCTCTTTCGATGTCCTAATTGCTGATTTTAGCCGGGACATCTGCCGACGACGCCGAATCAGCTGTCTAACAACAGATTTTTTTCACACGGTCCATTCCAAATACTTTCGACCTCACATATTGGCCTTCCCTCACTATTCAACAGCCACTTCCCAACGAATTCCGCTTCCCAAATGCCTTTCAGGAGTCCTAGAATGCTATCAACTTTGATAGTGATTATTCTGTGGAAATTGTACCTTCCCTTATGTTCAACAGAAAAAATAAAATTTACATTGAGTAAAACAGTGCTTCATTAGTGGTCCATTTTATAATGAGATAAGTTTTGAATGCAAAAAATAAGGAGTGCTCCATCCGATCAAGAGGACCTAATATGCCCCAATTCTTTCTAAAATAGATTCGAATATCTGTAATAACAGGTTGTCCAAGCTTCAAGTGACCAAATTTACAGCATAAAACTTAAGCTTCCAACATCCTTTCGACAATTACATGCTTTCAAAATGAATGCATAAAATAGGCATCGATTTATATTGAGAATTTATCACAAATTTCACGGACCTTTAAGTTACTGCTCATCTGCTTAAACAATTGCATACATATCCGACATGGAACTTTAAGTTAAGTTCAATTCTTTTGCTCTGATCACAAGTAAAACCAAAACACATCGTTTTGCACTTGTAATCTAAATTAATCTTGATCTATGGTTCCAAGTTGATTAAGGTAGGTCCCCTAGGATACTTAGAATAGGCTCCACATAGTTCAATCAGGCTTAGTTGTACAATAGTGTTGACTAGGGTGAAAATTCACTAGTTTGGCTATATGATTCATATGTTCTCCCCTATGGTCCACTTGATTAATGTAGGTTTCCCCGTGACATTTTAGTGTGGGTTTAATTTTATTGGTTTTATATGCTAACTCAATGGGTGAACCGGAGGATGACTGATTAACTCAGTCTATTGTATAAGCTAGGCCTGAGCTAGGATCACAACATTGTATGAGTTTAATCACATTAGGTGTGTATGATACCTAGCTGGCTGAGAAAAAATAGTGGTATAGTAGAACAAAATGTTTTAATGTGAGGATAGGTAATCATCAAAACACGAAAACGTGTTTTGAAGTTAAGTACTTGACTAGATGTTTGATTAATAAGGTTTGTTGCAGTAAGAATTGCTTCTTCTAAAAAATATTTTGAAACTTGATGGGACATCATAATTAAGCGGGATATTTTAGGGAGATATTTGTTCTTTCTCTCAGCTATACTGTTTTGTTGTGAAGCATCAATACATGAACTCACATGAATACTTTCTTTTTTTTGAAAGGTATGACCCAAGGATGGAGTTGAGATATTCCTTTGCTTTATCAATTTTTTGTATCTGAATTTTGCATTGGAATTGTGTATGTCATTGAAGGTTTGAAATATTCGGGATGTTTTAAATTTCTCCTTCATTGGGAATACCTCAGTAGTTATAGTGTGATCGTCAATAAATGAGACAAATCATCTGGTGTTACTTAGAGTTTTCACTTTGGAAAGTCCCCAAACTTCATTGTGGATAATGATAAAAGGGTTTGAGGGTTTGTACTGGGTTAGAGGATAACTATTTCTAGTGTGTTTAACAAGTTGACAAATCTCACATCAATAAAAATTAGGTTTTTTATTGATAAACAAATGAGGATACAACTTAAAAACATAATTGAAATTAGGATGACCCAAGCGAAAATGTTATAACGAGACCTGATTTTTGATAGACATAAAATCGACCAACTCGAAAATGGAGGTGGGTCATTTGTGTGTTTAGAGAGAGACTTTTCTTAAACTGGTATAAGTTTTGATGCATTTCTACACTGCCAATCACTTTTCCCAATTCCAACACATAAAATTCATAAGAATTCACAAGGAATTTAGTTATACGTTTCATATCATGAGTAAGCTTACTGATTGAAATTAAATTGCAGTTCAACTATACAAATTGAGGAATGAGTAATACTTTGAGAGAGCTCTACATCTTCTTTCCCCGCAATGTAGAAGCTTTTTGATAGCTGACTAGAGCATTGATGTCTTTAGATATATGATCAGAGGCTCGTGAATCTATAATCTACGCTTTAAAATTTCCATTACTGACAAGATGAGAGAATGATATATTATCTGGGTGGGTTACGAGTTAGGTTACTGCTTTGAATTATCTCCCAATAGAATTTTTCAGTAGTTCAAGCTGTTCCTTTGAGCATGGTTAAGCCGACCCAACCAATGTGGTAGCAACATTAGCCTTTTTTTCTCTTAATCTTTCCTTCCATTACTTGGTTTCAGTCTTCAGGCTTTCTATGAAGTTTTCAATATTTGTTCTTGATATGTCTAATCTTCTTGTAATAGTCACATGTGGGACGATTTTTCTTGTGCTTTGAGACATATGAGTAATTATGAGCAATGTTGTGAAAACCGAACTGGGCATGGAACCAGAAGAATTAAATGTTCAAGGTTCAATGTTTTAATCGGGGTTGAACCAGATTACATAATATATATTTAAAATATTTTAATATAATTTAAATAATTAAATAATAATATATTAATATTATTTTTATCTATTCAATAAATAAAATTTTAATTCAAGATAATAATATTGAATATTTTCAACAATATTCTAAATAAAAATTTAAGACGTGATATTTATCTTTTTTTAATTTAAATATCTTATTTCTTGGCATGCAATTAAAATCAAAAGGCTAAAATTGAATAATATTTGAAATGACCGGTTCTTTAAAATCCACTATGGTTCACCGATTTTGACCAATTAAATCTCGGTTCTATGCTTAAATAGTTTTGAGCTTGGACTGAATCGATTGAATGATCAGTTCATCGTTGAACCGTTTGAATCCGCCGGTCCTATCCATATTTTAAAATCATGATTATGAGCGTACAAGGCCGAGCTTTCATTACTTGGTGATCCCTCATTTTTAGCCAGCATTAGCTTCTTTTTGCTCTTTTCTCTCCCGACTTTAGCAAATGATTCATGGGTAGGTGGAAGAGACTTTATTCCCAGGATCCTCCTTGTCACCTCATCCAAATTTTGAGTTAGTCCTACTAAGAATTGCGTGACACTTAGCTCTCCTTGACAAAGGTCTTGAAGCTTGATTTCGATAACTTTGCAGTGTTTTCAGTGTTGGAATATGTTTCCCATGCAACCACCCAGTTTCTTTGGCATTTTTGTGGAGTAAAAAATTTTCTCCCACTTCAGTGGTCATCAAGTTGACCAACCAAGACAACCATATGATCGATTCTTTCATGTGTAGTGTTTGGGATCAGTGATTTCAGAAATTATGCCTTCTTCCGTGAGATGTTCTTCTTTCTCTTTACCACAAATATAAATAAACACTGGGTGGGACTATTGAGGGTAATTATGGTCATTGAGTTAATGATTTGTGATAAAGTTAGAGAATTTAGGAGTTGTCTTGACAGAATCCATTGTCTCTGATTCAGAATTATCCTCCGGAGTAGAATTTGAAATTTTCATCCTATGCTTGGTCATCAACCCCAAAAGTATTTAGGACTGCTTCTAGTTGACTGCAGTGGTGAAAGTTGAGTGCAGTTCCTGCGGATAGATGGAAGTTTGCTGTAGGAAAGGAAGAAACAAACGGCTACTCCTGTTGTTGCTTGCTGCTGGTGTTGCTCATGCTGTTTCTTACCGCCACTGTTTTTGCTGCTGTTGCTATTATAGGAAGATTACAATGACTGAAGAATGCAGAGGAGGGCTGCAGTGAGAGTTCCGGGAGGAGGAGAAGATCAAACAGGGGATTTATGTTGCAGAGAGGAGCCGAGAAGGAGGCCTGCAGGGAAAAGGGTACACACGGGGAGGAGTTTCACAGCAGAGATGAACAAATTTTGGCTGTTGTAGGGGAAAAAAGACGCGGGGAGGAGTTCCGCTGCAGGGAAGAGTAGATTCCGGCTTGCTGCTGCTACAGGGATGAACAATTCCTCTGCTTGTGACCGACATAGGAGATTTTCCGAGTTGGCGGAAGAGATAGGGACCTGCAGCAGAGATCTAGTAGATAGATTCTAGGGTTTATTTTAGAGTCTTTGATACCATGTAGAAAATATGGCTTTAAGAGAAATAATTTCTATGATTGTATTATTTACATGTAACATGCATATGTATATATATATATAGGGAAAGCAATCCCTCTAATTTAGAAGTTACCAAATATATGTAACTTAAATTAGGAAAGGAAAATAAATAATTCTGAAATTAAAAATAAAATGACATTGAATCGGAAAGGAATAAATAAATCAAATGTTTCCTAAGTTGTCCCAATAAAATCGTCAACCAGATTTTCTCAAAGTTTTTTAAGTTGTCGGCGAGAGAGAGAGAGGGAGATTTCTACACTCACAATGTTCACCTTCTAATATTTTTGGGCTTATACCCTAACCAATGATTTTGCAACCATATCAAAACCAATTTTGTTTTTATTCTTTAACTATTATTGATAAGAAAATCGTAAATGTACCGCAGAAGTATTATTTTTAGCTAGTCATATTAATTAATTTAACTTATAAATGACAATCAGGGTCTTTCCTTTAGATGCTCGAAACATTTTTCTGCTCGAAGACGAACTTTCAAAGAGATAGCGTAATATGGTAATATAGAGCGTCATACTGCCATGAATATTAAGAACAGTATTCTTGTAGATGCTTGCTAGTAGTTTTTTATTTAATTGATTTTCAGCCATATATTTTCATGTAAGTTCGTTGATGAAAAAACTGTGGCTTGAAAAGCATTTGTTTGTAACTTTTTATACTTGGCGCTTATTCAAATTTAAGCTATTAGTTCTTAATACGTCATCAGGGTAAGTCCTTTGCTTTTCTCAGTCTCTGCAGACATGGCTCATGGAGTGCACCCAAACTTCCTAGACAAATATGAGGAGCACCACAGGCCAGAACTACAGAAAGGGCTAGTTATTAAACATAATGCTAACCAACGCTATGCTACAAATTCTGTGACTGCATTTCTCTTTAAGGAAGTGGCAAAAATTCATAAAATTCCAGTTCAGGTAGTGCTCATTGAATTATGATTTATCATAGAATTTACTATGTTTACTTGAACGTCACTATTCTTTGTAATGCATTTTATCGTGCCACATAGAAATTGTATTTGTTGAGGAGCTGAAGGTCTATATACTCATTTTTGCTACAATCTTTCCATTTTGATATTTTCCATTGTGGCAAATATATATATTTTTTCGTCATTTTTTTTTTAGGATGATGGGATTCATTAGCCATATCATGTTTTTATTAATGTAGAGTAATCCTTGGAAGGCCATTCCATGAATTCCTTATGATCTGTCATCAGCATAATTAAAGTTGGTACACGGTGTAAAAAAATTCAATTTTACAAATCGATTTTAGAAATAGAGAATACAAAACTTGCAAACTTAGTATTTATAGCGGTAGGTGCATGACTTTTGTTGCTACAATAATTATGTAATGCCAACTTTTACACTTTATAATCCTTATGGAGCTAAGCTGAATCGAAAAAAGAGAATTTGTTATTAATATGTGATAATACAAATTTGCTGGTTTAACCCAGAAAAGACAAGATTTTCATAGAGCAATCATAAGTTTAATTGGGCTACAAAGGAGCTAAACCAAGCCAATTTTTTCAACCTTTTTTAGAGTTATATTTAATGATGGCAATTTTTTTATTTTTTGTTAGATTTATTATGTTCATATATGTTACTTTTGAATTTAATTTTATGTTAGGTTTAAATTAGATGAATTTAAAATTTGGGCTCATCTTTGTAACCATATATTTAGAAATGGGAAAAAAACTTCTATAAATAGATATTGATGACTAAATTTACTCCTAAGACCCAATATATATATATATATAAAGATCCATCACGATGTCGGCTGCGGTCGAGAGCTCTGCTAGGTTTTTCAATGGTGATTTCCGTCGCATTTGATTATGTTGCTCGAAGGAGAGGGCTCGCACCTCGCCTCTGTTTCGTCTACTCTTGCTCCTCATCCTTCGCTTCGTCCCGACGTTACTGCGTCTCTTCGACGCCGACGACTCGCGTCTGAGTATGTTGCATCTCGCTCGTTTTTGTCGCATCTGATCCTGTTCCAGCTCGCGTCTGCGTCGGTGTATGTTGAGTCTGCGTCGTTCTTCTGTTTCGACGCTGATGTTCGCCTCTCCCTGCCCGACAGCTTCGGTTCAGTTCGTTTGCGTGTCAGGGACCTCACAACAGGAGTACGCCGACAACCTTCCAACAGGTGGATCTCCCTGCTCAGATGGCACTCCCTTCCTCTTTGGTCGAACCTGATAAAGCCTCCTTTGGTGGAGTCGGTGGTTGTCTTCTCCTCGAGCTATAAGGATTCTCATGATAGTACATGTGATTGCCCTTTTGTTAGAAGGGAAGTAGGAAATGTGAGAAAACATCAATATTTTTCTCTGGCTTAGAAATTTCAATCTGACTGAGAAATTCAAGTTTGCTCTTATTGAAAAATTTCAGTAGGGGCACCCACTTATGAAAGTTATCAGAATGAGTGTTAATGATCTTAAACTAGTAGACAAATCAAAAGTGAGACCCAAGGATGAGAGATATGTGTTGATTCAACTAATCTTGACTGGGACTACACCCGGATTTTCTCCAAAAAATATCTTAATATTACAGGCAAGTCAATAAAGTTACTCAAGTGGTCTCCTGATTTTGACCCAAATCATGAAACTCCCTCTGTACCGGTATGGTTTAGTCAACCTGGTCTCAAGCTGCATTTTTTTCATTATCAGGTTCTCTANGGTCTCAAGCTGCATTTTTTTCATTATCAGGTTCTCTACTCTATTGGGGTCATTCTTGGGGACCCTATGAAGCTAGATCTACCAACTTTCAATCTAACCAGACATTCTGTGACCAGAATACTTGTGAAAAAGGATATTACTTTATTTGATGTTACTGAAGTCTGACTGGGCACAACTCATAATGGATATTGACAACAAATCGTCATGGAACACAAATCTTTTTATTGTACCCATTGTAAGATGTTTGGGCATACCCTTGATAAATGCAACAAGCTCCATCCTAATTTGAAATCTAAGATTCAAATGAATAATGATGAGTCTAACCCCACTTCTCTGAACATATATGTTCCACCTGGGGAGGATACTACCACAAGATAGGAGGTGTCTGTTGCCCCTGTTGACACCCCCTGGCACAATACTGAAGGACTATTACCTACAAAGGATAGTGCTCAGACTTATAAGAAGGAGAACCTCGCAGCTCCCCATCTTCAGGAAGTATCCGGTGTAGAGGCAACTCATACTTCACATTTATTAGAACCTATTGTGGGTACAACGATTGATAATCGTTCTGCTACAGCTCTACCATCTCATCAGACTGACTCTTCGGATGAGGAATGACAGGTTTACACTTCCAGGAGGAAGAAGAAGAATGTACATCTACTTGAGCTCAGGATTCTATGGATGATATTTTGGTTACTTCGGGTGATGGTACACACCTTACCAATTTGTTAGCTGGATCCCTTATGAGAACTAGAGGCAGAGACATGACTAAATTGGGATGACCCTTACTTTTTCCGCGCCTTGGTGGTTTTTGGCTTTTTTTATTTTTATATATACCTTTTTTTTTAGTTTTTTGTGTGTGTTGTACTGTGTGGGTTGGGTGCCTATTTTTGGGCCCAGTTATACAACATATCCGTATTCTTTTATTTTTTATTTTTTAAAAAATATATATAAAGATCCAAATTACACATGCACATCACTCCAAGTTGTGCAAACAAATTAATTTAACCACTCCCTCCAATTTTAGCATCAAAGCAAACTCCGCGACCCTTCCCCCCACACCCCCCCCCTCTTTCTTTTGTCAAACTTAATTATCCATGCTCATCTCCATTTCTTATCGAGTAGACATTGCTTGCAAATTGTGTCAGTGCTTGTCATGTTTTTTGTTCACAATTCCTATGTCGTCTTTCACAAATTTTGTGTCTCATCTTGCAAACCTTACTTTGAACTTTGCATCTCCTATCAATTAGCCCGCTATCACTCTTTTTAGAGTTAGAACTCAATTATTCATGCTGGAATTTCACTCCACCTAGTCCAATGATTTGGAATGTCAGTCATTGCAAATCAATGATCAGACATCGAATATCTACTATTTTTGGTAATATGGCTATTTAAAAATTAGCCATATGTCTTATGTCACCTCTAGTCACTATTTCTTGGATGCCAAGGCAACCTATTGGAAGAACTACAGTTTTAAACTGAGACTTCAAGAGGTATTTTCAACTTGCAAGTTTTGATACCCTCATATTATCTTAGTTAAAAGTGCAACAGTATATTATGAAAATCAATATTATTTTGCGCCTCAAGAAGGTTGTACTAACAGATTTGAATTTTACTTATATAGAACTATTCAACAGTGTTCCACTAATTCGTCTTATGAAAAACCTTAGATCCATATTAAGTAAGCTTATGATAAGTGATGCAATGCAACAATCGAACTCAAACATGCACTTTTACTAGATTCCATGCAAATCCATTACATAAGTTTTACATTTTTTTCTTGCCCCAGTAATCTTTGAACTTTTTCAATTCAACAGTATATGCTTGAAATTAATGATTTTTCTCTATATGAAAATGGTACTTACACTGTCATACTCCATTACCTTTGTATCTATTTTGTTTTAATTATGCTACATTATTTGTAGTTCTTTTGCACGCGTTATTCACTGATATCAACAAATTATTTTCCATGATTAATGAAATTTCTACAAACGTCATGCATGTTCATTCTAATGTTTGGGGCAATAATGGTAAAATTATACCTTAACTTGTATCTATCATGTACATTTTATGCATTCTACATGGAATAGATTACCCATTGTTACCTCAAAATCTTATATTTTTAAAGAGCTGGCTTTTAGTGTGTTTGCACTTGCATTAGTTTCAATTATGAATGTGAATCATAATTTTTATGCTGAGTTTTGTTACCTTATAAAAGTCCCTTGAGGTTCCATGCATGTTTCTTACAGTTGCCTTTGCATAGCGATTATGCATTCGCTGCTTCTTCAATTCCACTATCACCCACCATATGAATTTTGGGTGACCCCTGATAAACTGCATCATATCTCGTGTCCTTTTGAATGCATATCTCAGCATAAGACTTGGCGAGAGTTGATTGTATCACTGAGGTCTTGATAATGTTCTTCAAACCAGTTGTAATTGCATCTAAAATATTTGTTGATTAGATTTTTTTCAATTCTATTAGTTATCTGAATTGAGGAAATGAGTAAAGTGCTAAAATGGTTCCCTGGATATTTACACGGGGCCATTTTACTCCTAGGGTCTATAAAAGTGCCAAACTAATCCCTAGAATATCAAAACTGACTATTTTAGCCCCTATAAATAAAATACGGGGACTAAATTAACATTTTTGTAGACTTTGGTGCCATATTTACCTTGACAAAAATCAGAGGATCATTTAATACCTTTCTCTTAAAGAAATATTAGAATTTAATATTTATGCAATTTTTAAGTTTAAAGCCCTAAATCAGGTAATATATCCTTAAAACATGTAGTTTGTGTGTGTGTGTGTGTGTCTATATATATTTTTTATATAGAAAACTCAAAAAGGCTAATATATTAACCAGAAAGAAAGATACAGATACAATGTGTTAGAGGGCCCAAACATGACACCCTGCCAACACCAAAACCACAAGAAGTTCCAAAACTAGAAAATACATAAAAGTAAATTAGAGACATAAAAAAAGTCTAAAAATGTTGAAATACATAGTATCCGGTGGCTAGAGAGCAACTCAATTTGGTTGTCTCTGCCTCTGATTCTAGGGAAGGAGCAAGCTAATAAGTTGGTAAGATGATTGACATGCCAGTAGTAACCAATGTATCATCCAAAATGTTCCTGAGCTAGAGTCAGCCTCCATTCTTTTTCTTCCTCCTGAAATAAACCTGTCGTTCCTCTTCTGAGGATTGGCTCACCTGATCTTGTTCTAAAGTGTGTTGGAGATGTGCAGATTGTTGAACATTAGAAGCAACTACATGTTGTACCGGCTGATCTGTTATTAGATCAAAAGAGCTCTCTCGTGTTTCTTGACATGTATGTGAGTCTTCTTCAATAATAGTGGGTGGTATAAACATAATTGGATTTGTAGCTATAGTATGTTATTCTTCTTCAGGAACTGCGGTGTTGGGAAGAGGATCGGGTTGCATCTTCTCAACAGGGATAATAGGTGGTTGTTCTTTAGCGATACTCAGTCTTAGATGAGGATGCAAACGATAGCAAATAGTAGACTTGTGGTCAAACATACTACAATGAGAGCAATAAGGAGGGTGTGATTCGATTTTAACCTTTTGTCAATACCCGTTGTGAGTGGTTTCAATCCACACCTCATCCGGAGCTGGTTGAGTGATATCCCTCTCAACTAACACACAAGTCACAGAGAATCTGGTGACAGCAAGCGTAGGACTATCAACCCTGAGAGGCTTACCGTAAGCAGTTGCTAAGGAGTAGAGAATTTCCAAGTTGAACAGATGTTATTTTAACCCTGAGAATTTAATCCAGAGTGGAATGTTAGGGGACTCCGCTTTTGGGTTAAAACCAACAATGCACTTCAGAATTTTCATATAATGGTTGTCGATCTTGATAACTTTCCGAGAAAAGATGCGAGTGTAATCGATATCATGAGACAACTGAATCAGTATGTGTTGACGGTCAAGTAAATCAACATTTCAACTGCCCAATAGCTTCATAGTCTCAAAATCTTTCTAAATGATCTCCAATTTTGGTGACCATATAGAAATTTCCCCACTAGAGCAAAGCGCCAGGAGGACGCGAGAGTACTGGTTTCAACCTCTGTGAGAATAAGTGCAGGTTTCTCATTTTTTCCCTTAATTTTTTTATGAAGGTGTGATCGCCACCACCTTCAAGAGCGTCGTGAAAAAATTGAGAAACATTGCAGGACTTGTCAATATGAAAACCAAACTCTGAACCGGAAAGAGAAGCACGAGTAGGAATAGAAATGTCGTCGGCAACTGCAGTGACATAGGAGCGGATCGTAGATGCCATCTCCAAAGCAAGCTAAGGAAGCCGCTGGAAATAGGCTAGCAAAACTGCCGCCTACGAACGACGCGAGCAGTCGAGCAGGTCGATGTGGCTGAGTAGTCTATCGGCCTTGACGAAGAAGACGCCGCAGACGACGAAGGCTACGATTTCGTCAAGGCATGACGAAGTACGACGCAGAAACGACACAACAAACGGAGTCGCGAAGCCGAGAGAGGCGAAGTCGAAGCAGACGGAGTCAAGCAGACAAATTCGACACAGACGAATTCGAGGCAGAAGAAGCGCGACGAAGGAACAGACGAAGTCGAGCAGACAATGAAGTATGACGAAGGAGCAGGCTGCGATTTCGATCCGGCGAAAAGATAACAAGGGCTACTCGGGTTGCCATGAAGACGCGACGGGAGTAAACCCTAGCAGAGGCATCAAGCAACTCGTTCTTAGGGATCTATATCAAGGACGCATTAGTTTCTTTCCGTAATAATCTTAATGCATTTTAGGCATGCATGGAGCCTTGAGTTTATATATGTGGTCTCTAGTCTCATGTTATGAGCCACTTAATATATTTATAACATAATGATGTTTGGTTTGCTCAAATTCTAATCGTCAGCTTCTTCTCAATCTTGTCTATCTCCTCCCAGCTCTCTTTTTTAAGGACCTGTTCATTTCCATGTTTTATCTTCTTTTATGTTGTTTGTTATCACATGGAAAGACCTAATTCTCATATGATTATCTCACACAAATTCTCCTAAATTTATATGGGACAATGACACCCTTCTATTGATCTAGATTCTGAATTCTGTTTGTTTGGTGGCTTTCTTAATAAAAAAGTAAAATGTCTGCATGAGAAAAAAAACCTTTATATTCTTAAATCCATGCAGGTGACTCTTCTGTTGGGATGGAGTCTCAGCTACATTTCACTATAGTTGCGTTGCTATCTCATTGTAGATCTCTGTTAGATTTGGGATTCTTGCGGGGTTCTTTCTGAAATATAAGAAACACTTAAAATCTTATTTTTATTTTGAATGATGAATGATGTTCTAACACGCTGACTTTGTGTAGGAATTTGTTGTAAGAAATGATATGGGGTGTGGTTCTACCATTGGTCCTATACTTGCATCTGGAGTTGGAATCAGAACTGTAGATTGTGGTATCCCTCAACTCTCCATGCACAGGTCCGATTTTTCTCATCTGCTTAGCTACTACAAAAATGGTTTACTTTCTTTATATAGCATTATTATTATTATTTTTTCACCTTTTTTAAAGTTGAACTCAGAAGATTAGGTTCACCAGATTCCTAGTTAATATGTATTGAAAAACATGAGTCATTCATTATGCAAAGCACGCAAGTTAGTTTCCAGTCTACCATGCTGAAGATCACCTGTGATAGTGGGAACCTAACATGATGAAGTTTGCTTTAAAGTTCAAATATTCAGGGCTTTATTATGACTTGCTGATAAAATTGTTTTACGTAAAAGTTCTACTCGAAGATTTTAACCGGCTTGAATGAGCCCTGCTTATAACCTGTTATTTAGATTTATATACTAGTAGCTTGAAGATTACCACCAAGACGCCGTTTGTATAATTTGCAGAGAAAAGAAGTCCTAACAGATTCTGTATCAGGATAGAGAAGTTGTGTAATGATCATTCACGGATGAAAGTATGAAAGGAAGGAATAACTTTGATCTCCTTTATGATGAAAGAGAGTTGTTATTTGACGTGTGAGATGAGTATGATATGATGATCTTGTCTGTGATGACCCATGTCACTGTGGAATCCAGTCACATGCGTCTTCTCTTTGTGTTCTCCTACACATCCCAGCCTCCCTTTACACAGTCAATTGGCGATCTGTTTGTGCTTGATGACCGACATGAACTTGTCCTTAATGGAAAATAAATAATAATAATTAGAGTGAGGTACATGCAAAATATTGATATAAGGATTGACATTATTCTAGGATTCTTAGAATGTGTTTAAGGATCAGATCTAAGGTGGAGATATTGGGGAACGAGGGCATTGCAAAGTTGGTGGAGACTGGAAGTGAAATAAAGAGGTTTTCCCCTACTCTATGTCACCCTTCTTTATGTCACCCTGCAGCCAGCCGACCCCAACCCCACAATTGCTACAGCCTTTCCCCTTCTCTACCAAGATGTTCCGCCGCTTTCCCTGCCTGTCAGCGGTGCAGCAGCCTTCCCCCTGCCCACCAATTGTGTCGTAAAGCACTCCAACTGCACCTGCTGCTTGGACTGCCTCTCACACCCTCAAACCTTTGCCATACTTGCTCTGTCTCCCCACCTGCAACCACCTACCTTCCTAACTGTTGTTCAACAGCCAACGACCACCTTCGTCATCATCCTACAGTGTCTTTTATTGTTTATGTTGTTATTGTTTTAATTGTTAAGCGACCTTGGTTGTAACCTATTTGTAATTCAGCAATAATAGTAGCCATTTTATTTATGATTTGGGTTTTCTCCGGTATCATAGTGGTTTGTGCCCATATCAGCATGAAAATAGATGTAGTATAAGTTTATTAGGTTGGTGTAGAAAGAGAAGAGATCATGCGGTATAAAACAGGGTTTACTACACTGTTTAGGTATGCACCATAATTGTTATCGACCGCAGAAAAGAAGTCTTATAGGCTTCTTTTTGGATTAAAGGATTTGATTAGGCAGTTGTTGGTGTCACTGGTGATTGATGATAATTTTGTATTAGTAGCACATGCTATAACTGTGAACACTAATACTCAGACTCAAATGATGGTGGCGATGTCGTAGTTGATTTAGGATTCTAAATTATAATCCAGTGGAAGTGATACTATTGATGTGTATAAGTACTTGAAGATGTTTTAAGATTGCATCCATATTTTTGAAGGGAACTGATTGTTAGATTGAAGAAAACAATTGACTGATACAGATAGAAAACATACTAGACACCATGGCGTGTCTAGATGAAAGGAGAGTGCCACTAGCTACATTTGTGCTGGATTGAGAGGCAGAAATGTTGTGGCATGGACAACATTAGGATAGGCTTTGGGACACTCCAAATATGATGGTAAATTGGGAGGATTTTGTGGAACTTTTTAAAGTGATTTGTGTCTCTATTTGCATGAAGATAGATGTACGATAAATAGACTAGATTGGTGCAGTGAGAGAAGACAATTATATAGTATGATGAAGCGTTTACTATACTGTCGAGGTATGCATTATAGCTAGTATGAACCACATGACCTGTAAGATCTGAAACTTCTTTGTTTTTTTCTCGTGCTAATGAGTTGCATGCCCCACCTCTTGTTGATCACATGAATAACTTGATCGCTCAAATCTCACGATCACACTCACTGCATCTTTCTCGATCTTGTCTTCCACAATCTTTCTTTCCTTTACTCCTGACACCCAGCGCCGACCATATGCCGCCTTGCTTACTATATATGAGACCGAAGGGTTAGGGCATTGTCTCATCTCGCTTGCCTCCTCCTACAACAACGGATACCCCTTGAGCAAGCCTCTCCTCTTCTTTCAAATCCTTAGCTAAAGTCAAAGAACCAAATCCTCCTATTTGATCTATCAAGCGTTGTAAGCCTCTCCCTTCCCCTTCATGGTTTGTTCTTTTAAAACTATTGTATTATTTTATTTATAGCCACTTATACATACATATCTTTAGATTAAATTTTAATTTGGTTATTTGACTTTTACGATAAATTTTGTTAAATTTAACTTTAATTTGGTTCACATTTTTTTTTGAAAAAATGTAGCAATAATAATACATAACTATATAACTATACATACATACTTATATATAATAACAGGTCGTCTGGTTTGCTAAAAATGCAATGCCATCTAAAAGGTTTACAGAGTATTATTATAATAATATCTGAAATATTTGAGTTGAGCGTAGGACTTTATATTTTTTTGGTTTGGTTTGAAGTAGATTGAAAGTAATGTATGTGTTTGGGCAAAGGGCAAGCAACGATAGGTCGTGGAGGCAAGCTGCGGCGGGCGGCGATGAGTAGGTGGTGGCAGGAGGACGACGAGCGGTGAATAGTAGGCAAGCGGGCGAGCGGGGGCGGCGGGTGAGCGACAGGGGGTAGGAGGGAGGCAGGCGACAGGCAAGCGGGCGGCGGCTGGTGATGGATGTTGGCGGCGGTGGCGGGTTACGGCAGCGAGTAGGCGACAGGCTGGCGGGCAGGCGGCTACCGACCGACAGTGGGTGGCGGGTGAGGAGTGGTGGGCGACGGCAGGCAGCAGATGACGGGTTGAGAGCGGCGGCCGGTGGCGATTTGCATATAACATTTTACATGAATGGTGTAATTCTAATTCGGCCAAATCGGTTAAATGCTACATTCAAGCAAAAAGAAATACGGTTTAAACTTCAAATTCATTAAAATTTTACGTGTATTTGTAAATTTTTTTACCGAATACAGAATTTTTTCCAATCTCTGCAAAAGATTACACTACACTACTAATTTACTCAACTAAGCGACCCCTAAATGAAATGTGAAATCATTGACAAACATTAAAATCCATACATGTATGTATGTATGATTGCATTTATGTTGATATTGACGTGTGCACGTGTGTATGCATGTATGGATAAATGTATGCATGTATGCATGTATGCATGCATATATGTTGATATGCATGTATATATGTTGATATGAATGTATTTGTAGATGCATGCATGCATGTATGGATGTATGAAAGACACCTATGTCCTCTTCGATCTACAGTTGGACTGTTGTTTTCAGCTAAGACTGCTACCGAACGATACCTATGTCCTCACAAATGATGTCAGCCTCCTATATTTTCGTTCCCTCGCTATTCCACAACTACCTCCCTACAAAATCCACTTCCCAAATGCCTTCTAGGAACACTAGAGCGGTGTCATCTGCTATGAGAGCCCGACAAGCCCTAGATTTTTAGGGTTCTATTTTTTTTTTTATCCAAATTCAAAATTCCTAAAAAAGAAAAAAAGTTCCCACCATACTCAAATCATTCCTACCATAATTCCTAGCCCTTAACCTAAAAAAGAAAAAGAAAATCAACTTTTTCACCTCCACTAAAATTTCATCATGATGCCTATCATCAAAACCTAAGCCCTTAACCAATTTTGATTTACAATTTTACATCCTTCGAAAAATTGATCGGGAGGAAAGGACGCCATCCTGCTAATGAGGAATCCTCAATGAAGTGTCCTGGAACTTACCATGGAGGATATGTAGTAGGAAACCTTTCAGTTGTAGCAGAGGTTTGTTGCATTTCAGCGAAGACATTTCGATGAGATCACCCGTTGCAGCTACTGTGACTCCTCTAATTGAAAGGAGGAAGTGAATTCCTTCTATTGGGCAGTTTTAAGTGATGAAAAACCATTACCTCAACAATCTGACATAAAATATATGAGAAGCCATGAACTTGGAGTAAAGGTGGATTTACTGGATTTCGACGATCACATGGATCAATATGAGTTTATCGAGTTGCTTCAAACAACAAACCAATTTTTTTAGTACGAAAATGTTTCTCAAGACGAGAGTTAAATTGACAGCTATCAAACTCAGGAAAAAAATTCATTTTGGTGGGATAATTTGAAGTGTGTTCGACAGTGAGAATGTAAGAGTAAGATCACGTGGTTTAAGATGAAAAGGGAAATATGGTGAAAATACCTTCCCCCGCATTACTTGCATGGCATATTCCTAATGGTACACAACTTATGTCAGAGAGACACTTCTATGGAGGAGTATATAGCTGAAATTAATCAACTCGTACTGAAATGTGAGTTATTGAAACTAGAGGGGCACATAGTGGCAGGATATTTTAGAGATTGAGGTAATAATGCGACTCAACTACAATCTTATTGGTCTCTACTTGTTGTACAACTCCTAACATTGAAGGTGGAGAATAACATTACCAAACGATTGCTACGCTTTACAGGCAGAGTTGAGTCACAAAATCTGGTAGCAAGAGCATGTTTAGTGGGGCATCCATGCTGACCTCATCTGAGGAGAAATTAGTTTAGAGTGGAGAAAATGTGGAGCCCATCGACACCCTCAAATCTGCCCCATCCAAGAAGTGTGTTAAGCATTATGGTTTTGGGCGCATTGCATTAGATTGTTCAAACAAGAAAATGATATTTTTCACTGAGCATAGTGTCATAGTGGAGGCAAATGGTGACAACCTAGAGGAGAGGAATGAAGAGTACCAGCTTATTGCCGGTGAGTGAGGGAGGCTAGTAATTCAATCTAAACCCATGAGAGAGACTCCAACAAGATTATCATTGGTTCTTCTAGAGGGCATTGAGTTTGAGAGGTAATGAGAGTTCATAAATAGTTTGAGAATGTGTTGCTATAAGCTACCTTTTTGTTGGTGTTAAAATGAGTATAAATTGGACTGACATTAGTTTTCCAAGAAGTCTGAGTTTGAAGAGCTAATGCTTGATACAAGGCACTGGATAAGTGAATTTTAGGATTTTCAGACAAACAACCTACCTCCTAAGTTGCACTATCGAGGCAGGTCCAATATATCAGAGATGATAAACTTTTGGGCTATTCTAGAAAGTTATATGGAGTAATTTGGATATTTAATTCAGCTGTAGTGTCGTCCCAAACTGATGACCAGATAGGAGTGATGATTCACAGTTTTGGATATCCCCTTAGGTGTCTAGTGGGAAGGACAATCGATAGTGCGATCCAGGTTCCAAAAGAAAAGAAGTTTCTCTTAGTCCGGGAGAATGACGCTGGTGTTAAGCCTTCCTGGGGCACGGAATGCTCGCGATTTTGTAAGATGCGGATACCAGACTTCACGGAATTTGGGAGTTAGGCTTCATGGATTGTGAGAATCGGGCTTCACTGAACTTAGAATCACGTGTTTCTGCAGGATCGCAAGGAGCCGAGATCACATGGCGAAGGGACGCTCAATTCACGTTTTCAGCAGATTATTTTATTCCTTTTCTTTTTTCTTTCTTTTTTTAGTTTTCCTATTTCATTATTCTAATTATGGTTTCTTTATTATGGACAAATTTTTTTATTATGTTCGACTTTTTGTTGCTTAGGGGATTTTGTTATGTTTGTGAGTTTTGGAGATAGAAATATATGATTTCTACTCTAAGGAGTGTTGTATTATTTTCCTTTTGCAAGTTTTGTATTTGTCTCTTGCTTAGGAATAGATGGTGGAACCTCCTCGCCGCCCGTACCTTGCACATTTATCGTTGGACTAATGTTTTTAGCCAGGACATCTGTTGAATGACGCCTATCCCCTTTCAAACATCGTTGGTCTTGCATATTTCGTTTCCTTGCTATTCCACAATTATCTCCTCACAAAATCTGCTTCTCAAAATACCTTGTAGGAGTTCTAGAACGGTGTCATCAAGGGCATGCTAGTCGGACAAAAGGCATGGCCAAATAGTTTTAGTTGCCTTTTGCAAGCCACTTTGGATTAATGGTTAAGTGCTTTTTCTTTCAAACAAGTGATCTTGGGTTCAAGGTCTTACATATATGGTGTGTGCGCATGCATTTGCATGTATGTGTATGGAGGGAAAAAGTTGTTGTGCCCTTTTTGTGCTTTTGTTTTGAACGCTGTTTTATTAACGTTATCTTGGGCTATTCAAACTCGGTACTTGCTGATTTGTAAGTCTAATTTGGAATAAATGGTAATTTATTGTAGTTCATTTAATATTAAATTGAATGTTGGGATAGAAAAATGATTTGATGCTTTGGCTATATTAAAGGCTCAATAGACCATGCAAAATTACCATAATTGTGCAAATTGTTTTCCTTCTAAAATATCTCACTTTAATCTATAGTTTTTTATATCTGATTTGAAAGCCTTACAGAGTAATTGAGAATTTGTTGTCTTCTGAGAGCTCTTGAAACACATAATATTGAATGAAGCTTTTTTTTAAGAAGCTCTTTCATCTCTTTTTGTACTTAAAAGGGAGAAAAAATTTTCTATATTATGTTGATGAAGAAAATGTTTTGTTTTTGCTTGAGTTTTGAAGATCTTGTTAGCTGTTCATAGATAGTTGCTAATCTAGAGTTGTTTCTGCTATGTTTAGACGGTCATGAACTTTTACTACAACTCATACCTAAACATTCATATCTAACCACTCAAATCTTTAATATCACATCAAGAACACCGCCATCCCTATCTTTTTAAGAATGAAATACACCTTTTTCCTGTATAGGATTGTAATTTTGGTTTTGTATATGTAAACATAAGAATTGTGTGGTTTTTATGTAAATTTCTCTGAATTCCATTTAAAGCTCTTTTTGTCTATTTTTTCCCCTTTAGAGAGAGTGCTTCCTGTGATGAATTCCATGTCTAAAACGCCCAAGTTTATGCACGCATGAGTGATACTTAAGTATTAATCTCTATTTTTCTGGCTACTGTATAACTATTTGCAGCGTGCGGGAAATATGCGGGAAAGAAGACGTGGATACTGCTTACAGACACTTCATGGCCTACTTCCAAAGTTTCTCTACCATAGACAGGAAACTAAGCATCGATTTTTAGGTAAAATTTGCTTCCATCTTCCAATGCAGGAGAGAATGTTCCATCCGGACTCCGGACACAAATTTGCTACCGGAGTCCGGTGAAAACTTGTCACGTGTCAAGTGGGCCCCACTATAATACGCTGGTTATGAGTGGTTTTTAAAAGATGTGGGGCCCACTTGTCATGTGAATGTTTTCGCTGGACTCTAGACGTAAATTTGCGTCTGGGGTCCGGATACAATAATTTTTCCAAACGCACCGCTTCATTAAACTTAGGCAGTGTATGACAGCATAATTTAAAGAGGATTTTGCCATGAATTTAGCATAAATCCATCCAAACATAAAAAACCGAAAATTAATTCAAACGTTCCGATAAATCTAAATTTTTCGAGTTCCTTCCTTTCTTCCTGCGTTCGTCTCTTTTAGGACGAATTATGAGATAGATTTAAGAATTTCTTTCTGCCGCGGTTCGCGAGTTCATCTCCATCATATTGGCGATCATATTTGAAAAATTCTATTCAACTAAAATAAAAGAATAGGGAAATTTACATACAAACCACACAAGTTGTACGTATTTACAAATTTGTTCCCAAAATTTGTTATTTACCATGTATTTCACTTTAAAATAAGACATAATGATTGTAATGTTTTTTATGTAATATATAAATATGAATGTTAAGACATTAGATATGTAAAGATATTGGAATTTTGTGGCTTGTATGTAAATGCTCCCAAAGAAAATTATCTTCTTTATCTAATCCTTTCAGAAGGTATTTTTCATTACTGCAATTGCTGAACTGCCGCTGAAGGAGCCGCAGAGATTCTTATATCATGCAGCCTTCAAAACAGAAAGCAGTGGCAGATACATGGAAGAAAGTAGAAAGATTTACATATATACCCCTCAATTATATGAATTTGTCTGTCTAACATTTAAACTTCAATTTGTAAATATATGTCATCTTATTTATGCAATAAAATTTGTATTTCGGTTTTGAAATGTTAAAATAGTGGCATTTCTTATGTTATATAAATGATTTGAATGGTATAAATGTAAGAAAAGTAAAATTTTGGTGTTGGTTATGCAATAACATAAGAATCGACTGGTATGCATGTAACTCTGCACATGACAAATGCAAGTGACAGGTGGTGCGACTGAATGGCAGGTACTGAGCTTAAACTTTAAGCACTGTTTATTAATATTATTTGTTTAAACAATAAATTTTGCTGTGAATTTTTTTGGTAGAATTGTTATAAAAAACTCTCTTGGTGGAGAAAAATTTGTGTGCGTAAGATGTATGCAGCGCTACGTACGTCAGGTAGGTTATAGAGAGGGCATTGAGGGTTATATCCGCGTTATACCCCCTGTAATTTATTTGTAACTTATAAATTTCATGATTCTGTTTTCATATATTTGTAAGTTACAGGTATGTTATAGGAGGTTATAGGGGATAAAATCGGATATGACCCTCAATACCCATCCTGTAACCTACCTGACGTACGCAAATTTTTCTCCTATTGGTGTGGAGCTCTCTTTTTGTAAGGATGCCGCGGTACAGGTACGGACTCCAATTAGCTCAAGTCAAGTAATTAATATTTAATTTAATAAATTTATAATTTTTTAAAATTAAACCCATTATTATACACTTTTTGCGTGGGGATGATTTTAATTAGGCAATTGTATACAGCTTTGCTTATGGTCGCCGTAGGAAAATTTTTAGTTTTAATATTTATTATGTGAGTTCAATTTTCAAGAAATTCATTAAATAATATTTACTAATTTAATATAAATATTTATACTTCAGGATAATTCATTTTTAAACATTTTGATTTTGAATTTAAATTAAAATTTTAGTGCATGATATTATTATTATTTATCTAAAAGTATGAAAATAAGAAAGCCATTTATTTATGCTAAGTGAGCCAAGCCTACTCTATGGCTTGGCTTGATAGTTAGCTATTGAGTTGAATTCATCGAGTTAGACAAGTCAAGTTTGAGCTAACTCATTTTTATTTAATAAACACTTAAATATAAGTATAAATTATTAAATGTTATTGCAATTTTTTATAAAATTCTCGTGTCCAAAAAAAATACTTTATTTCTCTAATTACATTATTCCTCAAAACATGTTTATTTAATTTTTTGTGTTTTTATTTTTATTTTGAAATTAAATTAATTTATTTTTAAAATTTTGAAAAAAGAAACTAATGTTTTGAGTGTTTTTAAAACAATTGTTTTTTAATTAAATATGTGAAATATATTTTATTTTAAAATAATATATAAATAAAATAATATTAAAACAAAATTAGAATGTAAAAAAAAAACTAAAAATGTTCTTGATCATTTCCTTTCTTGTTCAAAATGCCTTGAGGGGTTATTTGGTTGGCAGTTAAAGGAATGTAATGCGTTCATTTTGTAGGAATTTTAAGATTTTAGGTGTTTGGTTGGATGAATTAGAAATTTGATGCGAATATGAATGAGTTTAGAATTTGTTCGCTTGTCGGCACCATTTCCCGCCATCCTCGTCGGTTGTGATCAATGATGGTTGTTAGTTGCCACCATATTTAACCATTGTTGTCGGTTGCCACCATAGATAGCTGCCACTGCTGTCGGTTATCGACAACAAACCCCACCATTGCTAACCATGCAGTTGACTTCCGCTGTAGCCAGACGCCCACATTGAGCCAACATTGCCAAACGTTACCATCGGCCGTCGTTTCTGACCGCAAACGACATCTATCCCCACCACCTCATCAGCCACCACTAACTCTATTAACAGAAATCGCCACCAATCGCCACAGCCATTGTTTGTCGTCGCTGGCCCCCTATTCCCGCCACCACCGCCGCCAATAATTTATGTGAATATCTCAAATATTTTGAAATGCATTAATTTCTACCTACTTAAAATCATATAAAAGATTATGAATTCATTTATTTTATTTGCACTGCATTATTTTTTTCATCAAATTAAACACCACCTTAATCTTCGCGAAAACAAGCCATATTTGTGTGTTTGTTTTCATTAGAATGAATTGTGCTGACCCAAGTCAATTCAAATTCAATTAGCAATCAACCTGATAGTTGGATCACTGAGCTTGATTTAAACAAGATAATATGTGTCAACTATGCAACTCATTGAATCGCACCCAAGAAGATTAATTATATCTTATTCGTAAAATGATTCATTTATTGATAGAAGAGAGATTACGTAGTGATGATGATATTACGTTGTTGCTCATACTTTAAATGGATTTACACTGGGAATATATTTTTGGTATTTTACATGAGTAAGTCTGTCGTCTGGCTACTTTTTGACTTGTTTGATTGATCTTAATCCGTTTCGGATCCGACTTAGCTTGACCAGTATTAATTAGCTGTCTGGTACGTCCTCGTTGCCACCCGTAGTCCTTGATGAGGAATTTCAGGGAGCGCCCTACAAAGAGAATATTAACTCAAGATTCCAAACGTAGAGCTACGTTCGGATTGCAATAATTAGGAATATTCTGCTGTGTTACAAAAATATTATATCTGCGTTATTTGTAAAAAATGAAGTATTATTCGAGTAATATATAGTGTTATTCAATTATCTTGCGGTGTTATTAAAATATTCCCTCATGTTAATTGATTTGGGGCTGAAGTGTTCTTAGAATATTCCCCGCGTTACTTGATTTGAGACTGTGTTATTATAATAACATAATGTAAATTGAAATAACACGGTGAATATTTCAATAACACCATAAAATAATTAAATAACACCATATAATATAAAAATAATATTTTATTTTTTATAAATAATAGGGATAAAATATTTTTGGTGTAACAGAAATTGATTACCAAAACTTCGAAGTTTACTTTTCTACCTCCCCAAAAATCACCCAAAGCCTTTAAATATAACAAAGTCACGGCTCTGCATCGCCGACGATCTTCTTGATTCTCTCCTACTTTAGATCGCAGTGGGAACCATACTCCGGGGGAGGGAATGGGAAACTCCCAATCCCCTGCTTCCAATCGTCGCTTCGCGACGGCGAGCAGGTAACTCCACTCGCTTCCTTCTCTTTCCATTGCTCGATCGCTTTTCCTCACAGATATGGAGATTTTTGCTGTAAATTAGGGCTTTTACTCATCAGGAGCTCGAAGATCTTAAATTGCTCTTCACATCCCTCGCCGCCCAATCCCAGAGCAATTCCAAGTACATCTCTCCCTCTGTTTTTCAGGCGAGAGCCCTAATTCCCATCTCTTTTCTCCCTTTCTGTTTTTCCGTTGCAATCTCTAATCTCCCTTTTTTCTTCGAGTTTTGTAGGCTTATTTTGGCATCCGTGGACCTCTTGCCAATCGGTTGTTTGAATTGGTGAATCAGAAGAGGGACAATGGCATGATCATTTATGAGGATCTGGTTATCTCCAAAGTTAGTTTCTGCTTTTCTCAAGTTGAAAAAGAAAATCAAGTAAATTTTATTGATAGATATGTCTTGGATTTCTCCTGTGTGATAGGCTGTGTATGAGAAAGGTACTCCGGATGAGATTGACGAGTTCATTTACGAGTTATGTGATGTTAATGGCGATGGCCTCTTGGAAAGGTAGTTCTACTGTATGCCTTCTACAGAAGTTGCTTCCTATTTGCAATTACATACAGACCACCCAATTCTTGTATTTACATATGCAACACCCTTTTTTTTTTTTACATTTATACCACCCAAATCTTTCATATCATATCAAAAATGTCATAATTTTAACTTTTAAAATGTGAAGTAATCCTTTTTATGCATAGGTACAGCGCCATATTTGTAAAATTTGAAATTCAGATGTTAGATATGTAAATACATAAGAATTAAGTGGTCTATATGCTTATTATTTTACTCAAATTGCTAGCGAACAGTGAAAAATTTTCAATTTTAGGTTTTAGAGGCTTATCATTTTGATGGATTAATTTTACTGGTATTTTTATATATCCCTTAACTTTTTTGTGCAGTTTAATCTAGAAAAAGATCACGATTATTTTTCGGGGCATTTGCATACATACCGCCCAATTCCTATGTATTTATATATCTAACACCTAAACTTTGCTTTTTTACATTTACATCATCGAAATCTTTCATATCACATCAAAAATACCACTATTTTAACTTCAAAAAATTGAATTCATTTTTGTTTTTTTTGGCATAGGTAAGGAGGCATATATGTAAAAATTGAGGTTTATGATTAGATATGTAAATACATAGGAAATAAGTGGTATGTATGTAAATCTTCCTTTTATCATGACATCAAGCTGAAATGAAGTATTTATTTACTTTGTTCTTTTAGTTTTTGTTTTGCACTTGGAAGCTCTCCACTATTTTCAATTTTATCCATTTATATTACTTTGCAGTGTTTTGTCATGTTTAAGCTGGGATTTTTAAAAAGGCCAAAGTGAAGATTAGAGGTAAAAAGAAAAAGTAATTGAAATCCTAATGATGAAAGGATAATTTTAGGTGTGATCTTGAAGCTGTTTTGGATTCAATCAGTGATGCTGTTTTCAATCCAAAGAACACTCAAACAGCCTTGGGCTCATCAAAGACTTCCATGAAAGCATTTTTAAGTTCTGCAGAATTTTCACAGGAAGTTGAAGGAAAAGCTGGGAGTTTTATGTCCTTTGCTGATTTTAGAAACTGGTGTAACCATAAACCATCTGCCAGAAAGTACCTTGGAAATTTGTTGAAGCCACTGGATGCAGGTGAGTTCATTTTTGATTTTGGAGCATTTACATACATACCGCATAATTCTTATGTGTTTACGTATCTAACACCTAAACTTTACTTCTTACCTTCATAGCACCCAAATCCTTCATATCAGATAAAAAATACCACTATTTTAACTTTTAAAAACGGGAAATGCAACTTTGTATGCATGGGTAAGGTGGCATATATGTAAAAAGTGAAGTTTAAGTGTCTTAAATACATAGGAATTGAGTGGTATGTATGTAATTCTACCTTTTATTTATTTATTTATTTATTTTTGTGCTGGTCTTAGATTCAAATTGTTTATTTCTTCTTAACCATTTGATTTAGGGCCATTGACATACATACCACCAAATTTCTATTTGATAGTTTTTACAATGTTTTCAAAGTAAATTAGTTGGAAGCTTCCTTTCTCTTATTTCCAAAAGGTTAGTTGAAAATGAGTTGTTTGTACATTAGTGACAAAAAATGGTTGTTACTTACATAAATAGGTCTCTACAAGAAATCTATCACCAAGAAAAATGAGCCTCGAATTTGGATTATGAGCTATTTGGTTTGTTGAAAAAGAAATGCAAAGTAAAAAGAATGTATTGTATTTGAAATATTTTATAGTTGTTTGGTTCATTATAAAATAAATACAAGACTTTGTATTTTCTTGTTTGATTTGAACAAAAAATAAATTCAATTTAAAATAAATCTATTGAGGTGGGTCGGTGAGTAGTCAGCGGCGTCAGCCTCACTTTACCCAAATTCAGTGAATTCCAAATACATTGAAAATAAACTAAAAAGTGAATTCCAAGTACATTGGAGTTTTATGGTGTATTTGCGTATCTTCCAATCAAATGTTTCAATTTTTAGAACCCCCGCAAAAGATGCAGTGCACTCCTTTTGCTGCGACTAAACAAACCCAAAAAGATTGAAGATTACTGGGAAATTGTATTAGGTTTTGGAACGAATCGAGCTTAGACTAAAATCAATGAGTTGACTAATGAGCTTGTATCAATTTGGATTTAACTTAAATGGAGTAAACTTGGATCGAATCAGGCCAACTAGAGATCAAAGAAAAATTTATATTTATGCCTATTTTCATGTAAGAATAAATGCACGTCTAATGGATATTGTATAATTTATCTATATCGTGCTTGTTGTTGGTTTGACTAAGAACTATCTTAATAAATTGAATCGATCTTGAATTGAAATAAACAGGACAACTTTAACTTAAATCATGATCAAGTCAAGCCACATTATGGTAATGTTGATTCAACTTGAGATCTGTTCAAATCGACTTACGATTTGGCATGGAGATTAGATTTTTCAAACCTAAAGAAAAACATTGACAATCCATGATCTCTATAGGTTCGGGTCCAGTCCCCTAAAGCTGGAAAGGATGATGCAATTTCTGGCATTTTGGAGAAATCTTATAGAAGCCACAAATGTTGAATCCGTGCCTTTGTCTTGCAATTTTGTTTTGGAGTTGTTCTGATACATAAAGAAATTGTAAATATGGTCCACGTAAGAAATGATTATGTTTCCTTCGGGTCCCCTGTCCAATAAGAACCCCATGCTTCATTAGCCCATACTGCTTTAAAAAGAATGTCTATGGTGAAAAAGATAACTAATTACACGATAACTTCAATAATCCTAACTCTAATACTCTAGTTACATATAAAGATAACTAAGACAATGCAAGGATATAAAATCTTATTTGAAACCAGTCTTATTTTCTTCTGAAAAGTTATAAAAACTTCTTCAAAACTCCTGTAGCCTGAAAATAAAGACTTGAAATCTTTGTTATTGGCAGAGGATGATTTTCAACTCTTCTAATGTTATGATAAACTCTGGAAGGAAGGAATCTTGTAACTCTTCATTCTTCTTACAGTGCAAGACCCTTTGTTTGTTAAATAGGCACAAGAGTTTCAAGAGGGATGGTAACTTCTAATTGTCCTAGTTATATTTTTCAAGCCATATGTGCAATTTAGAGGTTTATAGGTAAATTTACCAAATCTATGTGATAATAATTCATGATTGACAGTTCATTGACAGCTAGTGCATGATTTATGCATGCAGGATCCTACTTAATTCATTTATGGACGACTCCCAAAATAAACTTTTTTTTTAAATTAAAAAAAGAACGGTCCCTCAAACATAATTAGCATAATAATGCATGAGATGGCTCTGTAAATCTACAGGAAGATCTGACTGAATGACCCATCATCCATCGGCATCACTATGTTTAAACTCCGCCAGATTTAGAAGAATTACACAACTTGATAATAAAATCAACCACCCTGATATCTGCAATGCAGTGTAGATTAAATCAACTAGCAAGCTTGAAATTATAAAATGTCAGTGAAATTTAGCAAATAAAGTCTTACATCAAGAGCTATTATCTGAGGGCAAGTGATAGCTTTAGCGTTGCATTTCAGACCGCTGCCACACTTTTGTTTGAGGAAATGTTTTTTTAAAAATTTTTGTGGTGAGAAACTACTTTTTGCAACTAGAGCTGCTAAAGTGTGGCGGTGGTTAAAGAAGTTGTTATCCAACTTTTTAGAAACAGTAAATATTTCTAATAAGTTGATTTTCCTATCACATTTACAAAAGTTGCAGTCGCCCCAAACAGACTTTAAATGTTTAACATAATGCGGTTAAGCTGATAAAAACGGAATTATGACTAGTTTGACATGATCAAAGATCAAATTATGCAGGTCAGCAAAAGAAGTATTAAAGCAGACATCTAACAGAGATTTGTTGCGAGGGATCATCATAAAAAATCAAACACACAGAAGGGGTTTCATGATTTTTGGAATATGATTTTGTCATAATCCATAAACCCTCAACTTGCAAAGAAAGGATTGAAGTGAATTGAAATGTGGAAACAAAAGATAAAAGCGGTAATACTGTGCTTAAGAAAACATGTAAAGGGGTTTATGTTCTTTCATCTTTTCTTCCATTTATTTTTTCTTGGATTAAATTCGGATAAAGATTAAATTAATGTCTAAATACCAAACAAAGAAGACAACTTGTTGTTTATGAGCTTATTTTAATTTTTCCATTATTAAACTTCAACTCTTCTGTTTTCTTGTTAATTGTTCAACTGTCAACATATGTCCTTCTAGCCGGTTCTTTTAGGTTCTAAGATTTGGCGACTTTTATAGGGCCGAGACCTTCTGAAATATAATTATTTTATGAAATTTCGTTCTTTGCTCATTTTCTTTCTTATTTGTTTAAATAATCCAATTTCTAATTAGATATGCATCTCTTGGAGGATCTTCATATATGTTGTATTCTGGTTTGGACTTGGGGCTAGCTTATTTTTGTATCTTGAAGTTTATTCCCTAGTTTTCTCCCTCCTGGAATGTTGTTGTCTTTTCCTCTCTCAAGTGGTGCACCTGTAGCTTGCCTAGGAGTAGGTGGCGGATCCCCCTTACCATCAATGCCTCGCCGATTCGCTATTCGACCACTGTTTTTAGCAGAGACAGCCATCGAGCTCCTCCACTCGCAGGTCCCACCTCCTTTACCCTCCCACACGTCGTTTATTCACTGTTCTAAAAAAAACAGCCATATGAAATGCCATTGGTTTCTGTTTACAGCAGGGATTGGCTTTTGTTTCCCCTACGGTTCATTGTCACATCAATGGTCACATTGATTATCAGTCGCCACTCATCATCCAACTCGCGGTTTCCATCCTGCAACCTCCTCAACACCTTTTGTGTTATCACATCGTCTAGGGACTCTAGAACAGTGTCATTTGGTATTAGAGCTATTCGGATATTCGCTTGGAAGAAACGAAACGCCATGCTGCCAAGAAGAAATCCTCAAAGAGGTGATCAAAAATTACCATGGAGGACATTCAGTGGAAAATTCTCTAATTACAATAAAGGCTTGTTGATTTTGAAAAAAAAAACTGTATAGGTAAGTCATCCACAGCCACAATGGTGACAACCCAGGCAAAGCAGATGATGTAAATCATTTCCACCAAGAAGCTTCCAGTGATGAAGAGCCAATACTTCATCGATTTGGCATTGAATATAAGAGAAGAGAAGGTGATTTTAGAGTTAAGGTGGACCAACTAGATTTTTACGGCCGCATGGACCTAGAAGATTTTTTTGAATGACTTCGGACAGTGGAACGAGTCTTTGAGTACAAAGACATACCCATCGACAGAAGGGTAAAATTAATTGCCATCAAATTAACATTTATGGAATGAGTCTTTGAGTGCATCTCTATGGTGGAAAAATTTGAAGCTCCTGCACCCGCACGAGGGGAAAAAACAATTACTGCATGGTTCAAGATAAAAAGGGAGATGCAGCTCAAGTATCTACCTGCATGTTACAGGCAGAATATGTTTCTGAGACTTCACCACTTACAACAGAATAATCTTTCAGTAGAGGATTATACTGTTGTGTTTGAGCGGTTTATGTGGAAATGTGAACTTGGTTAGATATCTATTAGTATTGAGACAATCTATTAGCAATATGGTCCAATTGCAACCCTATATTACCGGATGTTCAAATCTTCGCCTTGGAGGTGGAGAAACAACACCACAACATCCGGTCCACTCCGCCATACAAACAAGATTTGATCAAATCAGATGGCAAGAGCACACCAACCAGAGTTCCTAGTTGAAGAGAAGCTAGCACAGGAGGTAATGACGACTGACCAAACCAGCACCACCAAGATATTCCCAGCCATAAAATATTTTAAATTTTATGGATACGGGCACATTGCATTCGATTTTCCAAACAAGTGGGTGATTTCTTTTACCGAACAGAGTGCAGTGGAGGAAGCAGAGAGTGAAGACTCCAAGGAAGAGAAAATGAAGAGGAATACTAGCTACTTTCAGATGACTGTGAGATGCTTGTAGTTCGATAAGTTTTTTGGACTGAGTCTAAGAGGGATCAACAGTGGCTCAGACATAACTTTTGTACCTGTTGTATTAAGGAAAAGTTGTGCAAGCTCATCATAGATGGAGGTGGTTGTGAAAATGTGGTCTTTACGCAGATGATAGACAAATTGAGTCTCACTATACAAAAACATTCTCAATTGTACTTCCTAACTTGGTTGAAGGGAGCTTTGTGTTGACAAAAAATACCTGGTTGAATTTTCAGTTGGAGATAAGTTGCTGGATATTTTGTTGCGTCGATCGTGATAATGCGATTTAGGTACGTTTCATGATGGCAACAAAAATGCCTACACATTTAACAAGGACGGGTAGCGATTGTACTTTTGTCATTAAAGGAGTCAGCAGTGATGAGCACTCGGACGAAGATTAGAGCCATTGTGCTTTGTGCCACCTTCTTAAGATTGGCCTTAGTGATGCCTGAAGGAAATGAAATGGAGGAACTAATACTAAGGCAGCGTGACCATTACTGGAGGAGTTTCAAGATGTCTTGATGAACAGTATGCGACCTGGATTGCCACTTTTGCAAAATATGCTATAAACCTTATCCCATGATTAGTGATTCTTAACCTACCAGCCTATTGGATGCGACCAACAGAGTATGAAGAGTTACATAAGCAGGTTGAGGATTTAATGGCCCGAGGATTAGTTCTCCAAAGCACCAATCTGTGTGATGTGTATCAGCTTTGATTGTGCAAAAAAATGGATAAAATATGGCGCATGTGCATAGATATTACATGTTTCAAATTCCTGGATTGGACGATTTGCTTGTTCAGTTGCATGGAGTCAGTGCTTTCTCCAAGGTTGAGTTGTACAATGGTTACCCCCAAATTATTGTGAGACCAAGGGATGAGTGGTCAGTTGCATGGAGCCAGTCTTTTTCGGACACCGCAGACTGCTTTTTAGGATATATCATTTCAGACGTGTGCATTGAGATGAACCCAACAAAAATTGATTCCCCAATAATTTACTCAAGCACTCGAGTTTCATGGTTTCACTTTTTTTATAGGAGATTTTTTAGGAATTTTTGCTCGATCGCAACACAATTGACGAAGCTCCTCAAGTCCAATAAATTTGTGTGGTTAGATGATGCTCAAGCTAATTTTGATTCTTTGAAGAAACATGTGATGCAAGCTCCCGTTCTCTGACTTCAGATTTCAATCATGTGTTTGAGGTAGAGTGTGATGTCTCTATTGTGGGAATTAGAGCTATGCTAAGTTAAGGAGGGTACTTCATTACTTTCTTCAGTGAAAAGTTGAATGATTCCATGAGAAAGTACTCTACTTTTGGCGAGGAGTTTTATGCCATTATGAGAGCCCTTAGTACTAGAGTCATTACCTAATGACAAGTGAATTTACTATCTACATTGATCACCAAGCCTTGAGATTCTTGAATAGTTAGAATAAGCTAAAAAATTGACATGCCTCATGGGTAGAATTTTTGTCTTTAACTTTGTGCTCAAACATAAGGCACTTAGCCAGAATTAGGGCTATTAAAAAAAACTTGTTGCTCACAAACAGCTCGTGTTTGGGTCGTTCCTTCACAAACATTTTTTGAGCTCGATTTATAAACGAGCCGAACACGAACAATGATATTTTTTAACAAGCCGACTCTGGACTCGCCCAAGCTCGACTCGTTTACACCCTTAACGGATGCATGTGTGACTATGGTTGCCAAAATGTTTTTTTGTTTGCGAACTACTGGTGTTTGATTTGTTAAACAAACGAGATGAACACAAACAATTTTTTGTGATTGAAATATAAACGAGCCGAACATGAACAATGGTATTTTTTAACGAGCTGATCC
>NEWO01000269.1:1227511-1238722 GCA_003013225.1 Phalaenopsis aphrodite
CGTATTCGACTCATTTACACCATACTTGTGTGGTCAGGTGGTTTTGCGTCTTCTATTACATAGAGTTCATGCAGGTTCGAATCCAACAACCTACATCAATTTTTTTCAATTGATTTTAACGAGCCAGTTTTGAGATGAACACAAGCCGAACAAGGACAAAAATATTTAAATCGAACTGAACATGAACACACTGTTCACGAGCCAATTTCGAACACGAGCCGATTTTAAACACAAACAATTTTGAATGAGCTGAACACGAGCCAACTCTGGCTCGCTCAAACTCGGCTCGTTTATAGCCCTAGCTAGAATAAAGTAGTTGATGAATTGAGTCATTGTCACTTATTACTCATGATGATGCAGTTTAAAGTCACTGGTTTTGATGTGTTGAAGGGTTTGTATGCGATTGGTGAGCATTTTCAAAATATTTGGATTTAGTGTCAGGATAGGTCGTACGAGCAGTATCACTGATCTGATGGATATCTCTTTTTGTATAATAGGTTATGCATTCCACTCGGAGTTCACTCATAGATATTATTTTATATGAGTGTCCGTAGATGGATGGTTAGATATATTGCCAGAGACAAGGCCCTCTCCTTAGTAAAAAAAAACTTTTATTTGCTCAGATTGATGCGAGATTTGGAGAGATACTTCGGATAGTGCATGATATGTCACTTGGCTAAGAGTCGAGGACAGAATATCAAGCTTTACAACCCCCTTCCTGTTCCCTAGGCACCATGGTTGAAATTGAGTTTGCATTTCGTGGTGGGCTTACATTGAACATAGTGGAGTAAAGATTTTGTTATGGTTGTGGTAGACCATTTTTTCAAGGTGATGCATTTTTCTCCTTGCCATAAGATGATCGATACATCACACATTGCAGACTTATATTTTAGGGAGGTAGTTCATCTTCATGACACACCTTGGAACATTTCTTCAGACAAGGATGTAAAATTGCTCAGCCACTTTTGGAGTGCTTTATATGGTAAATTATGTACGAAGCTTTAGTTCAGTAGCTCACCCTCAGGCAAATGGCAAATGGGCATACCAAGTTTGTAAACTGCTATTTGGAAAACCTTCTTAGATGCTTTGTGGGAAAGAACATCAAGTAGCGGGATTTTGTTCTTCTTCGGGTGGAGTTTGCCTACAATCATTCTACTAGTCAATCCACAACCACAATCTCTTGGAGATTGTGTATGAACGGAACCCGCTTACACCTTTGGAGTTAGTCCCACTATTGCCATCTATTGAGCTTAACATTGATGTCGAGATTCGATTCAAGGACATTCAGACCCTACATGAGCAGGTCATGAAGGAATTTGCTAAGCAAAACATCAAGAATCATAAACAAGCCAATAAGTGTCGGAAAGCTATGATTTTCAAGGAAGGTGACGTGGTATGGATCAAGCTAAAGAAGCAGCAATTTCCTGCAGGTTCATTTAGAAAGTTCAAGCCTAGAGTTGTCCATTCAGAATTGTTAAGAAGATTAATAACAATGCATATATGGTTGACCTATTGGGAGATTATAATATTTCGTTCACTTTTAACGCCGTTGATTTTCCACTGTACAACAAGGGTTTGGATGTTCTAGGAGACTAGGGTGAAGTCTCTCCTATTTGGGGAGATTGATGCGAGACACGGGACCTTTCCCACGATACCGGGATACGACGGTGTCATCTCCCACGGTCGCAGGAGTCCAGTTGACCGAACGACCGAATTGACTCCCCTTTTCTTATGTTATTTTAATTACTTTCCTTTATTTTCTGAAAATTCCTTCCTTTGCTTCTTTCATTTCTTATCCTTCTCTATTTTTCTAGTTTCTAATCAGGTTATTCTCTATTGATGGATCTTTATATATGTTGTATTCGGGTGGGTTTGGAATTGGGGCTAGCTTGTTTTTGTATTTTGAGAGTTTATTCTTGGGTTTCGTCCCTCCCAGAGCATAGCAGCCTTTTCTTCTCGTAAGTGTGTTGTAGCTTGCCTAGGAACAGGTGGTGGATCCCTCTCACTGTACGTACCTTGCCGGTTCATCGTTTGACCATTGTTTTTAGCAGAGAGCCGTTGAGCTCCTCCAATCGCTTGCCTATCAGCAATTCTTATGCATACCTACCACCTCACCTATGCTTGAAAAGATATATTTCACTTTTTAGAAGTTAAAACGATGGTATTTTTTATGACATATAAAAGATTCTGATATAAATGTAAAATGTAAAGTTAAGAGTTAGATATGTAAATATATAAGATTTGGGTGGTATGTATGTAAATGCTTCTTTTTATAGTCATATCATGTGCATAGACTCAACTATCTCTGTCCTCATTTTATATGACTACTTCCATGTCTCACCATCTTCAATTTTTCTTCTTTATTTTTTTCATTAGCTACGCCAGGCTTTCAAGTTCCACATCTGCTTCATCCAGAAAATCTGAGTCCTGAATCCCTGACTCTGCAGAAAGAATTTGCCTGGCATATTGCTGGAGCTCTTTCTCAATCAGAAGCAGTGCAGTGGAAGCTTGTTTATCACAGCGCAATCAACGGGTTCAGTTTTTCAACATTTATGGGCAGCGTTTCGTGAGTTTTTTTATTCAGAATATTTCATTTTTTTTTTCTTGCTGCATGTTGATATTTGCAAATTAGAGGACATTATTGTTGAGAAAAGAACAAAAAAAGCACTTACACAGCATGGCTTCTCTCCGAAAATGATAGCACATTGTTGTTGGGATCTTCATATTCTTAAAATGCGGCAATTGCTTGTTTTGTATGTAATTCAGAATATTTTTCTTGTTTATGTCATAAATGTTAGAATGGTATATTTTCAAATGTATGAAAGAAATGAAGCATATTCATATTATTGGATATCATCAGCCAGCTATTATAACTCACTCTCAGATACAAGTAATTAAAACATTTGATTGATCAGTACATTATGATATCATCTTTGAAATTTAAGAGCTGTTTTGGATCTTTTTTTTTTTTGTTTTTTATTTTTATCGGATGTGTTTATAATTTTATTTGAAATAAAACATATTTGATATATTATAACATGATTAATTATTTTTAAAAACACTTAAAATAATTCTTAAATGTTTTAAGTGTTTTTAAACATAAGATAATTGTTTTTTTGGAAAGAAAATGTATAAACATGCAAAAAATGCACTAAACAAATATATTTTAAAATAAAAATAAAACAATAAAAGACAGAAATTATTCCAAACAAGCCTGCATTAGCAATCCTTTGATTTACCTGGAAATATGTATGTCATTTCCATTTTTTTATCTATAATTTACGTAAATCATTTTCGTTTTAATATTTTTAAGCAAGCTATTGAGGCACCACTGCCATTTTAGATTTTGTGGGAACATAATACACTGATCACTTAATGTTGAATTGGTCTTCCAACAAAAACTTGTGAGCAGTTACATACATACCACCCAATTTCTATGTATTTACATATCTAACACCTACACTTTACCTTCTACATACACTGCCCAAATTTTTCATATCAGATTAAAAATAACACTTTATATATATATTGAAGTTTAGGTGTTAGATATATGTAAATAAACAGGAATTGAGTGGCATGTATCTAAATTTTCCAAAATAGTATTTTATATAAACTCTTTTGTAATTTCTTAACTTTTTAATTTGTACCAGCGTAGGGGGGCCCACAGTTTTGGTCATTAAGGATACGGAAGGGCACATATATGGAGGATATGCTTCCCAGCCTTGGGAGAGGCATAGTGATTTTTATGGAGACATGAAATCATTTCTGTTTCAGTTATATCCACAGGCATCTATATTTCGAGCTTCTGGGCAAAACAATAACTTGCAATGGGTAATGATGCCATTTTTCCCCTATCTTTGTTCTTTCCTCAATGTAAATTATGTTTTTGTTCGGGTTGATTTTCAAATTTACAAGAATCAACTTTCTGTCGGTTCCTGTTCAACATAGCTGGAAGAATGGGTTAGGCATTTTGGATTTAATTTTGAAAATTATGATTATGGAGATTAATTGGAAAATTGGATTCCATATTAGATTGTGGGATAGGGACAATTAGTAAGCATTAGCAAATGGGGGCATTTACATGCATACCATACAATTCTTATCTATTTACATATAATTCATGCATGCCACTGAAATAACATCACATAAAAAATATAACCATAACTATCTTATTAAAAATAAAGAACTCCTTTTCAAGCATAAGTATATGACACTAGGGTGCTTTATAAGTGTAAATATCAATTTTTGTGTGTTAGATATGTAAATACATAAGAATTTTGTGGTATTTATGTAAAACGTCCCAAGCAAATAAATTAATCACATTTCTCACTATTAAATTTACGAACCATTGATTTTAAAAGGTGTGGTTTTGATATGGGCAAAATGTTAGTGCTGGTGGCAATGATGATCAAAGCGACGAATAGGCTTTATGAATATAAGTTCATTGGAACTGGCAATGAACCTGAAAAAATGACTCTTGAAAAAATATACTATATCTACTTAAAGGAATGATAATTCTTCGTTGTAACTTTACTGGCTCTCCTATGGGAAAAATTATTCCGTCAGGACCTGGCGCAAAATTTGAGTCCGGAGTCCAGTGGGCACGTGCCACATGGCAAGTGGGCCCTACCCTCTACAAAAATACCCAACTGATGTATTACAGTGATTCCCACTTGCCACATGGCAAGTGCCCACTGGACTCCGGACGTAAATTTTCGTCTGGTGTCCTGATGGAATAATCTCTCCTCCTATGGATACTTTGAAAACCTTGAAGAAATAGGAACTGTTTGAAGATGCTTCTGTCATTGGCATCTAGTTGGCAAGCTTGTTTTTCACCGAGGCTTGGAATATATCCTTGTTGTTAGGGAGGTTAGTTAGGACATGTAAAATATGAAGGTAATTTAGTATTAGGAAGCATGCGAAGAAATCTCCTGAAAAAAGATTATTCTTGATACGCCACCAACAAATTTTCATCATCCGACACGAATCTTGAGTCATGACACGAATCTCGAGACGATATTTTAATCAAAAAACATTCAAATCTTGATAAAAAGTTATCCAGAGCTTCGATTTCAGCAAATTTATATTTAAACTGACCGGTTTGATGAGACAGACCTAATATGAAAACTAGCCCAATCTAAGTCAAATCAAAACCCATATCAAGTCATTGAACCACACGTAGATGATTTTCAGACACATTTATAAGGTCAAACAGTTTTCGAATATGGCAAGTTTATACTCGAATCGAGTGGCTCGACAAGACGAATCTAATAAGCCCAAGATCACTCAATTATGACATTATTAAGACACTCAAATGCCCATTAAACGCTGTATGATTAAGGGAAGCTCTCCGGATTGTCTGATCAAAATTATTCATATTTCTGCATTAATTGCACCTAGAACACTATAATAGAGTCACATCCCTCTCATGAGAGGGGGCAGAAGTCTGGAGAAAAAGTCTGAGACCTTGAGAAGAAGCTGCAATTCAGCATCACCGTTGATCGTCGTCGACCACGACCAATCACAGTCGACCATCGTCGACCGCCGAAGACCACCGTCGACCGTCGTCGACCACCGCCAACCGTCATCGATCACCACCAACCGGACGCTGTCAGTCATTGTTGTAATCTGAAAAATATAGTTACCATTTCCCTTCTGAGGGATAAGAGATTTTTGTAATCATCAATCAATAGTGAATTTTCGCAACTAGGTTAGACCTCGTAGTTTTTTCCTTTACGGGTTTTTCATGTAAAAATTTCTGGAGTCATCACCGCTTGTTTCTCTTTCATCTGTGTGTGTGTGTGTTGAACTTTCGTACAACGCTAAGACAATAATTCGCTACTCTATCGCCACAAATTTTCTGGCACGCATCAGTTTGACGTCGTCTGTTTGAAACGAAGTCCCGTTCGACATTGTCTTGAACTCTAAGACACTGAGCCCCTACTTCTTTTCCCAATGATGTATTTCATCCAACTGATGAACGAACCTCCTTCACGTCATGAAGATCTTCTCCGATGCATTTTTCAATGGGGGGGCAACCTTCACTACAGTCTCGAAAGGCTGGGGGGCAACCTTCACTGCAGTCTTGAAAGGTCATTCATGTTAAAGTCTAGGGCACGACTGTGGTGGGGAAGTCATCCCACATTTCATTCAGAAAAATCACTCATGTACTGGGGGGGCAATCTTCACCGCAAATAACACTTCCTCTGCGCCCGCTCATCGTACTGGGTTCTTCTTCAACTAGATCAAACAACTGATATCTTCATGGCCCGATACATGGGTTGTTTTACAAGCTCACGTGGAAAACGTCCACGCTGAGGGGAAAAAGAATTCAAAAGCAAACAACTAATAAGTTGTCAAACATTTTTCTTGAGTATGACTGCAACCATATTTCCAAGAAAATATACGGTCCATTGCAATCTACGCCCTTGTCTCGAAAAACGCAGAGCATCTCTAACACCTCATTCTAGTTTTAATCAATCCCAGGGGGACTTGATTTGACTTCTTCCATTACAGACTATAATCGTCAAGCAAAAGCTTCGACAAACAGCCTCGGATAGGTCAAAAATCCTTGGTGGATTTCCTTCGACCTCTTTCATAACAGGTTACGGTCGTCAAGCAAAAGCTTCAACCAACAATCTAGGATAAGTCAACGATCCTCAGTGGATTTCATATGACATTGTTACGGTTTAATACGGTCGAGCATCTCCGGTTATACAACTCAGAACTGGTCTTACATCCTCAATGGATTTTTCTTTCAACCATGCTCCTGGAAGTCAATCCCAGAAGGCAAGACCCGATAGAAAGCTACCATGCAGCTAGAAGACGAGCCCAAGAAGGTCTTCACTGAAAAACCTCAGAAGGCTACAAGCCTTAAAAGAATTTTGCACAATTAAGAAACCACAACAACCATAGAAGAAATAAAAAAAAACATTATTATCATCTACAAAATGTTATATCAGATGATTAAAAAGACTACAAATATCAACATATACTTGTAAAGGGCTACAATAAATCAGCTCATCGTTGAACAGAGTCGGCATCGCCTCCTCAAAATTCCAGTACTTCTGATGATCTTCAGGAGTCTCCAGATATTGCCACCACATAAGCATGAAAATCTTCCCCTCAAAGCACTGTGGGAAAACTACAACTTTTTTTCATCACCTCTGAAATATACTGCAACGAGAAATAAAATCTCGTTGCCTGTCTACTACGTAGGACGGAGATGACTTTCCTCTTTGCCGCACTCTGCATCGCAACTAGGCACCACAACTCGGCACCGCAACTCTGCACTGCAACTCTTCATCGCTGCCCAGAATGATTTTCTTCAGAGAAATCATGTATCAGCTGAGGACTCAACCCCTACCTTCTTTCATGATATTGGACATCCAACGCATCGCGCCACTGTGATACTTCGTCAGCACTCCGCCGCGACACACTGACACAACACGCTGCTGCACTACAACGCGTCACCCCGACACCATCATAATGCGTCGCCACTCCGCAACTCGTCGTCCGACGCACCGCCGCAATGCGTTCTGACATCACAACGCACTATTGCAATGCATCACCGCGCTACGACGCACTGTCGCAACACATCGCCGCGATGCGTCGTCACAATGTGTAGCGTCGCCGCGACGCACCGTAGCAACGCGTGACGTCGCGACGCACCGCTGCAACGCATGACGTCGCTACAATGCCCCACCGCGTCGCGCCGTCGCAACACGTCGCCACGACACACCGACACACATCTACCCTCTCCTTCAGGCCCCTATTTATAGGTTCAAAAGGAGCATTGACAAATAAATGCACATTAATATGAAAATCTAAAAAAATGTGCACGCATTAAATGCTAATAAATAATAATAAAAAAAAGGTCAAATTCTATTAATCTTCTTTTTGGAATTTGAATTTCTCTTCAAATTCCTTTATAAAAATATTATTTATTCTGTTTTTGGCGGGATTCGAACCCCCTCTCACATGAAGCAAAAGATATTAACCAACTAAGCTGGGTTCAGCTTTCTATTTATGTAAGGATAAAAATTATTCTTATCCTAAGTAAGATATTTATGTACGTATACATAAATACTTCAGATATTGATATTTATGGACGATAAAAATGGTTTCGCTAAAAAATTGGGGGGCAACTAATACGCTACCAACAAATTTTCATCATCCGACACAAATTTCGAGTCATGACACGAATCTCGATACGATATTTTAAGCAGGAAACATTCAAATCTTGATAAAAAGTTATCTAGAGCTCCGATTTCAGCAAATTTATAGTCAAACTGACCGGCTTGATGGGATAGACTTAATAATATGAAAACTAGCCCAATTCAAGTCAAATTAAGCCCAGATCAAGTCATTGAACCACACTTAGATGGTTTCCAGACACATTTGGAAAGACAAATGGTTGTCGAATATGACAAATTTATACTCGAATCGAGCGGCTCGACAAGTTGAATTCAACGAGCCCAAGATTACTTAATTCTGACATCATTAATGCACTCAAATGCCATTAAACGTCGTATGATCGAGGGAAGCTCTTTGGATCGTTCGATCAAAATTATTCATATTTCTGCATTAATTGCACCTATAATACTATAAATAGAGTCAGATCTCTCTCATGAGATGGGGCGGAAGTCTGGAGAGAGTGTGTGAGACCTTGAGGAGAAGTTGCAGTTCAGCATTATCGCTGATCGTCGTCTCGACCACAGTCGATCGCAGTCGACCATCACCGACTACCGCCGACCGTCGTCGACCTCCAACTGTCGTCGATTACCACAAATCGGACATTGTCAGTCAATGTTGTAATCTGAAAAATATAGTTACCCCTTTCCGTCTGAGGGATAAGAGATTTTTGTTATCATCAATCAATAGTTGATTTTCGCAATTAGGTCAGACCCCGTGATTTTTTCATTTACGGGTTTTCCACGTAAAAACTTCTGGAGTCATTACCGTTTATTTATCTTTCATCTGTGTGTGTGTTGAACTTTCGTACAACATTAAGACGATAATCCGTTACTCTACCGCCGCGAATTTTCTGGCACGCATCAATTCTATTAAACAAATAGCCTATATATGCAAATATTGGTTTTGTTGAATTTGTTGAAGATAGGATGTATATTTATGAATATTGTATTTTAGTTGGCGGACATCTTGTTATATAAAGAAGTAAGAAGCAAATAATTCTAGCCAGACATAATGCTGATGCGTGGTAAGGGACCATGGTCCGGTCCATCTGTGCGATGACCGGTTTGTCGGTGATGCATGAGGTCTGGTGTGGGTGCTTGAGTTTGAAAATAATAAAAACACGTAGAAGTTGTAATTATAACTAACTTGTTTTGTCAAAAATACTGCTTAGTTGCAATCATAACTGCAATTGAAGATGAAATCTACCAAAACTACAGACGTTTCAGGGAAGATTTACATACATACCATTCAATTCCTATGTATTTACATTTCTAACACCAAAACTTCATTATTCCTATGCATTTACATTTCGAACACCTAGACTTCATCTTTTACACATATGCCACCTTAACTATGCATGGAAAAGGTGATCAAAATATTTGGGTGATAGAAAATATAAAAAACAAAGTTTAGGTGTTAGATGTGTAAATACATAGGTATTAGGTGGTATTTACATAAATGACCCAATTTTCAAATTGGGAAAAATGGCATGTTCCTAAACTTAAACGAAGCATCTTTCTCCATCCTTCATTTCAGAGCAAATTGTTTCATGGCATTCCAGTATAACCATCACTAGAAGTTAATATGACCATTCCATTAATCCGAGGAGAAAGAAAGAAATAGGATTGAATATTTACATAAATACCACACAATTCCCTATGTATTTACATATATAACAACTAAATTTTATTTTTTTACTCTTGTACCACTTCATATATGCTTCAAAAAGTGCTGCACCTTTTAAAAATTAGTAGCAATGTTATTTTTAACGTGATATGAATCATTTAGTCATCATTAATATAAAACCAAAGTTTAGATGTTAGATATATAATTTATGCACGAATTGTGTGGTCTGTAACTGCCCCAAAAACCTCCAAATCTAATTCTTTATTTTCTCAGTGTGCTGCAAATTTCAGCTCAGATAGCATCCCTAATGGCATTGGTTTCGGCGGGCGAGCGAATCACTTCGGCCTCTTCCTATCGGCGAACTTTGATCGAGGGCACTCATTGGCATGCACGACTTTCAACAGTCCATGCTTGTCGAAAACAAACCAAATTCAACCGGACGTGATTGAATGCTGGGCTATAATGACAAAGCGAATCGACCATGAAAAGATTGAGCTTGCCAAAGGTACAATTCTAGAGAGATTCAAAGAAGACCGGAACATGCTAAAGATGGTTGGCTTGGCTAATTCGAGCGAGTAGCTTCATAGAAGAGCTCGCTTGTAATCAGAAAGAAAGAAGTGTTGAATTAGTCTCTTGGCTTTTTACTGCGGGGGTCATTTTAGTCCAAAGATTATATAAATGTGTTAATTTGTCATAACACTGAAAATTAGTAATTAGTTTTGCCCCTATTTAAGAGTGGGGTAAATATGTTATTTTAATAAATTTTGGGATTAAAATGGCCATGTAAATAGTCAAGAGTCTATTTTGACACTTTTACTAAGAAAATGTGATCATTTTGCAATCATTCAGGTATATTATGTAAATGTTTTGATTTTTTTTTCTCAGTTTTAATGCTTTAACTGTGTTGAGTGGTTAATGGTTAGTTTCTGAAAACCATTTACATTGTGTATTTATATGTTTTTATATGTTTTTATATGTTTTATATTTAAATTTGCATGTTTATTTATGTAACATTTTAATGTCATGTTCTCATTATATGTAGAATCTTTAAGATAGTGATTGATTTGCCTATCATTCAATTACATACACATAAAAACAAACATAATTATTTTAACTTTGCATACACGCAGGCTCCGTTTGGGGCCGCATTTTTCAAGCGTCGGGCCACAGTCCGCGAACTTTTCATTTGTTTCACATGCTTTCCTTCAACAGCAGCGGCTGCTTGCCGCTGAATAGGATGAACACGGGCCTCGGGATCAATCCCGCAGCCCGGCATTCTCAAGCGTTAATCTTTAAAGTAATGATTTCAACATTAACCTGATGTGAACTCGCTACAACCCACTTTATATAATGATTAATTACTTTATCTTCAATCATCAATCATAATGT
>NEWO01000269.1:1246515-1267565 GCA_003013225.1 Phalaenopsis aphrodite
TTTTTGGCTTACTAAACTCTTTAATAGTATTTTAAACAATGAAAAGATGCCCGAGGAGTAGAGGAAGAGTATTTTGCTCCCCATTTTAAAGAATAAAGGGGATACAAAAGAGTGTGCAAATTATAGAGGAATTAAGTTGATGTGTCATAGTTTAAAATTATGGGAGAGGGTAATTGAACATAGGGTAAGACGTGATACAAAAATTTCTCATAATCAGTTTGGATTTATGTCGGGCAGGTTTACTATAGAAGTTATACATTTATTGAGAGGTTTGATGGAGAAGTACATGGAGAATAGGGACGATCTACATATGATTTTTAGTGATTTAAAAAAAGCTTACGTTACGATTCCAAGAGAAGTAATTTCGAGAGTTCTAAATAAGAAAGGTGTTGATAAGAACTTTTATTCAAATCATTGAAGATGTGTTTGCTAGAGTTGTTACTTGTGTTCGAACATAAGGAGGATTGATCAGGTATTTTCCTATTTTAGTTGGCTTACATTAGTTATCGGGTTTAAGCTCATATCTTTTTGTTTGAGCTATGGATGTTCTTACTGGACATTTACATGAGGATGTACTTTGTTGTATGTTTTTCGCTAATATTATCCTTCTTGTGGATAAAGACTAGAGAAAGGGTTCAAAAAAACTTGAATTATGGAGGTCTACATTGGAGTTTAAAGGTCTTCGTTTGAGTAGATCTAAAATTGAACACATGGAATGTAATTTTAGTAGCAGTAGCTCTAATAGCAGAGTTGTAATTATGGATGATCAAATCATTAAAAGGTGTGATCGTTTTAGATATCCCAGGTCTATAGTTCAAATTGATGGTGATATAAATGGAGACATTAATAGTAGAATTCAAATTGGTTGGTTGAATTGGAGAAATGAATCGGACCTATTATGTGATAGAAAAGTACAACTAAGATTGAAAGGAAAATTTTATAAGATAGCGGTAAGACCTGCAATGCTCTATGGCATAAAATATTGGCCTTTAAAAGAGAAGCATAAAACAAAGTTAAGTGTTGTTGAGATGAGAATGCTTAGATGGATGAGTGGCATGAAACTTAGAGACAAAATGCAAAATGAATATATCCGTGATACAATTGGTGTAGCTCCAATGGACGACAAAATTAGAGTCATCTTAGATGGTTTGGGACATTAAATGCCGACAATATGATGATCCTGTTAGTAGAGTAGATGTTTTAGATTTGAATTGTGTTAAGAAAGGCAAAGATAGACCAAAAGAAACTTGGGCAAATTGAATAAAAAATTATCTTAATCTATTAGAATTAAATGAAAATATGACAATCAATAGAATGCAATGAAGAAAAGGGATTCATGTAGTCGACCCAACTTAGTGAGATAAAGGTTTGTTGTTATTGTTGATCCCCGAGTCCGAAAAGAGTCTTTCATCTGCATGTGCTTTGCTCGGCATGCTATAGAAATTGGTTATCATAAGACTTTATTTTAGCTAGTAATTTTTTTTTTTTGCATTTTTTTTTATTTAATTTAGTTTGTAATGCTACAAATGCTCAAGAAATAATAATATATTTTTCTGTACGTATTAGACAACAATTAATTAATTAAAGTGTTTGCACATATTAAACATTCAAGAATTTCAAGCGATAAATAAACAGACATTTTTCTACATACTCAATTGATGCAATATGCATACCGTAGGTCCCAAAATTTTAAGCCTTCATGTCCAGCAGTCACAATCAAATTTGAGCATTCCACATCACTGCATATGCTCAGTTACCAAAAAAAAATTAATAAGAATAAATAATAATAAAATAATAATAAGAATAAATAATAAAATAATAATAAGAATAAATAATAAAATAATAAAATAATAAAATCAAATAAATCAAATGTGAGAGCTTAAAATATCAAAGATCCTAAAAATCTGTGTTAACATGTATAAAAAAACACCTCTAAGATTAGCCAAAGCGTTAATGTCTTTATGGTAGATTCATCATTCTACAAGCAGCAAGATGCAATGCATGCCATTCAAAATACAGCATGACAAATGAAAGCCTAATGTAGAAAAAGGTGAGAAAAATAGCATTACTGTGCAACAGATTCATCAATGTACCAAATGTACCACTAAGCCAGTTATTAGCATCACAAGGGATAAAATTGCACGCACAATTACAACAGTCAATTAAATTGTTCATCCCTAGAGATATTTACAAGGGGAAAATATGCTGATATTAATAGAAATAACTATTAAGAGAACCATGTAATTACACATTTGATCAGCATTAAGTCATCTAATCTAATCAACATTATATCCTCGTTTGTGCTATTGATTATGGAGTTATTTAGGTCAGATATTCAAGACAAAATACCTTAGTATAGTTTATTTGTAGATAAAGGTTTAATAAGTGATGACCTTTTCTAAGGCAACAAAAACTTTCATAAAAGACATGAAACGTCTAATCAAAATACAATAAGTTAATGGATCTGAAATTGCTAATTATCAACCAGTACTAATGGATGAGAAAAAAATAATAGTGATGGATGGTTACGTGATATTTAGGTAAGCTAAGGGTGAAAACCTTGAAAATTTTATAATAAAGGGGCATTTACATATATAACACACAATTCTTATGCATTTACATATCTAACAACTAAACTTTTATATTTATATGCATAACACTCAAATCTCTAACATCACATCAAAATACCATTATTACTTGCCTTTTAAAACTGAACACCTTTTCATGCATAGGTTTATGACCCCAAAGTGTACTTGCCAATATGAAAGTTTAAGCATTAGATATGTAAGTACATAAGAAATGTGTGGCGTATGTAAAATACCCTATAAATGGATATAGATGATAATCTAACTTCTAGAGTAAATTTTGATGGTTTAAAGAAGTGCCTCAAAGGGTACTATATAATAAGATAATAACATTAAAACTTCAATCGGTAAATATTATAACTAGTGTCAGACAAGCTATGTTATTTAGCAATATGCATATAAATAAAACTAGAGGACTACCAAGGAACTCTGTTTTAACAGTTTTGCCCTTCTTAATATGTTTTTTGGCCTTATTTTGCCAGAATCATTTGAATTTTAATAAACAGTGGTAGAACTTCTATTAGCCCATTATGCCATTCATAAGATAATACTATCACTACATTATTTTTGGCATTTTGTAGCTAAAATCACATGAGCAATCAATTCATAATATAAACGATCATGATGAAAAATGGATTTGAAATGTAAAAAAATCCTAGGTATCAATAAAAGAAATAAATCTTATTTGTCATTAAATTTTTACATTATAACCTAATCAAAATTTTATATTAATCTATGTATCACTTACTTTACATTATTTTTTTAGAATTTTTTTAATGTAACAATTATTATTTCATCTAATTTCTAGAAATTATATTAGTATGTCATTATTCGTAAAACAAACTTTCTATTTCACATAGATGAGATTATTGAAGATATATAATAATTAATTCTCGAATATATGATGGAAGCACTGAAAAATAAAAAAAGCAAGGCAATTTTTTTATCTCACCATTTAAGTTTTTCATGTAAAAATTTTTCAAATTTCATCACTTATTTGAAGTACATTATTAAAAATACCAATTTTTTTGGTTCACATTTTTAGCCAATTAAATTGTTATGCTGCTATTAAAATTTTATTTTGCTTGATGTTCTTATAATAAATTCTAACCTATACTTCCCACAATAAGGGTGGGTTTCAACATTCACATGTTGTGAATATAACTGTTTAAAAATTTTAAAGATGTTATCAAAAGCATGATAGTGCATGAAATTTCTCAAATCAATATATATATTTGATTATGCTCATTTTGCGGTTCCAACCCATTTTTTGGCTAAATAAACAATATCACTATTGTGACCAACTTTTGTAACTTTCAAGGATGTAACCACATCAAGCTGAAGCAAGTTTATCTGAGCTACGTGAAGAAAATAGGCAAATTCGGCTACTTCCTTTTCTTTTAATTTGGTGGCAGATTAGTAATATATGCATGTGTCAAAAAATCACAATGATTGGCATATTTGACAGGTCTGAAGCTGATGACCTGATCACTCACAAGAGAAATTCATATAATGAGTATAATAAGAAACTTGTATTTGCAAAATATAGCAATTTTGCCAAATGCAGCGAGCCATTAAAAGCTCATAATATAGTGTGCTTTCTGACAGTTAACCCAGATTCAATATATTGAACAATTACCTATCATCTGGAGCCCAAGCAAGAGATCGTATAGGAACCGTGTCAGCAGTAAAGCATAGCAAGGGCTTTGTATCTAGATCATGAAATAATGATGAGTTTCATTAGTTAATATACAAATAATTATAAATCTAAGAATATAATTTGCAATAAAGGTGCCAACAAAATTGGCATGGTTAAATAATAATCTGTTTAGAAACATTGAAGTTCTGACTACTCAAATAATAAAATAGAGTAGCCAATCATCAAGAAAGAAACCAAAAAAGGTTATTTCTTTGAAAGGAATTGAGCACAGAAACATTATAATCTCAATCAGTCAGATTACTTCTTTTCACCTTCAGAGGAAAGCTTTGAACAGAACTTCCACAGGGCAACCTAAGAAAAAAAAACAATAAGTTCCGTTATAACTAAACATTTACATGACAGAAAAACTTTCAAATCGTGAAATTTATAAAATGGAAATAATGATCAATAAAGTGGCTAAGAAAGGAGCTTGTTGAAATATAGTGCATAATGCAAGACACAGGCAAAATGAATATCTGGGTATTCATTTAGTCAACCCAAGCCGAGATTTAACCATGAGTGCCCATGATTTCATCAAGGGGCTAAGGACCATATGGGCCGCAATGTCCAACTGCAAGGCAAATTTCACGGATTCTTATAAAACAAAAACCTATTAAAACAAGTATTTCAATTATTACAAGCAATTACGTTCTAGAAATTCATTTACAAGACATTAATTTGGTGATGCACTTTTATTTTAATGAACATAAGCAATCAATAATGATAAAGTGACCTGAAATTAATGTCCAAAATTGTCTATGAAAGAAAATAAAAACTTTACCGTTCCATCATGGCATCCGGCTAAAATTAAATCACGAGAGGCTGAAGGAGACCACTCCAATGCAAGAGGAATGCTGTATAGCAAAGTGATAAAGAGCTATTGAGGTATGTAATATTAAAAGACTGTAGGGAATGAAAGTAAAAGCATATTTGGTACATGTTAAATCAAAGTTCATATGCAAAATTAGTCACGATAACAAGCCCACAGAATTTTCCGATAGATCGGTATTACTTCTCAATATGCAGCAAATGTGGAATAAACAAACATTTGCTGGTGAATTTTAATTAGATGCGTATAGATAAATTCACGGATACAAATAGACAAAAAACACATAAAAAATCTAAATAAATATGCCATTTCTTGTGAGCGATCAACATTTACTTCGATGCAAGTACAAAAAAGTCGTGATTGAAGACATGTCATCGGATATGAAACTAAATTCTACAAGAATTCATATTTTTTGAAGTAACAAATTGTCATTACAAGCCAAACTCAGCCACATGGGATAGAATCTTGCTTGCAACAAGGTCAATTGGAGCATGCAACAAGCACCAATTGAATGCCCGATCTACCAGTACACATGACATACATTTTCACAAAAAGAATTTAAGACAAGCTTATTGAAACTAAATTTTCCTACTCCGCACAAAAGACAACCTAAAAGTAAACTCTTAAGCATTATGATTACACATCCGAATCCCGTTTATAACTTGACTGAAAAAATATCTGGTAACACACTGAAGATGAATTAAGGATGTATTGAATGTTTGCATATGGAATTCAGTTTATTTATTTTTTTTACATCGTGAACTTTAATGGATCCTCTCCGCTATTACCAATAATTTAAAGAATTTAAATGTAGGCTTGGTGCACAATAACTACTATTAAAACAGTTCAAATAATTTTCAATATGGAAGAAATGGAGCACCAAAAACAATATGAAAATGTTGGGGCTGCATTAATATAACAAATGTCAAAGAATGAAAAGAATGAAGCCCAAGTAGTTATAAATATCTATGGAGTACAAAATAAAGTTTTATCACTTTTTTCTCCAAAATACACAGCTCAAAGATTTAGTCATTGCTAAATGATAAAACCAAGAGAAGAGGGACAAGCAAAAAAAAATAGAATCCCTCGAGAAATTTTATTTTGAAATAAATCACTTATGGGTTTAATATTAGAGGAAACAAGAGGACAGAATTACATAAATGTAGAATGCATAATGATAAAGAAGGCCTCTAAGTCATGAGTTTCATAGCTTTATCTTTGAAGCAACTGTAACACTTTAGTTGACTGCAAACTTCTTACTACTTCTTAGAACTTTATTCAGTGACTTGTATTTTACAACCAAAACTACTGAAGTGTGTAGATATAATATAGCTTCTTTGCAAATTTTTTTGGAAGAAAAAAGGCCATACTACCCGCAAAAACTTTATAAAGGTTGATTTTTTGCACAAAATTTCTATTACTTCAGGGATAGTAGTATTCACCACAGATGGATCCTGAATCTCTTTGCAATATTAAACATAACTAACTAATGTTTGCTATCTCTTTTATTCTTTTAAAATATATTGAAAATTTACTTCAACAATCCCACTTCTCAATTCATGTTATCGTAGAATTTGCACAACATTCTCGCAAGACAAGGAAAAGAGAAAAAGGTCAGTTTAATGGAAGAAGAATGAAACGGTCACTACAATCAAATTATTGTTGCATTGCAACAAAGATCTATATAATCAAAAGTCAACAAAGTATAACTTCTTAAACCAAATAAGAAACAAATAAATTAAGCTCAAATGACAGAGAACCGCATATGTTAATGCATAATGGGAAGCATGTCTATACAAATTTGTAATTGATTAACTCAAGGTGAGGAACAAAACTATTGTTTACATTTCATCATACAAAAGTAAATAAATATGTTTCCAAAATTAGATAATGAATTTTCCAAAGAAAAAGGTGAAATCAACTTATTTTCTTCCATAGAATGAAGGTTAAAGTGAAAATCTATACAATATATGAGTTTACCCTTTGATCAACAAAAAATATTGATAGAATTCTTGCTTAAAATCATATCTTACATGAGTTGGTTGAATAATCACTATATTTTGTTTATTTATAAAACATGTTTTACCTTACATCTAAGGGTGTTCATGTGTTGTTCACTCCAATTTATATCAATCCCTTTGCATAACTTCTACTCAAGTTTTCAATCTATCTTTTTTTTCATGTTCCTTGCATGTAAATTCTGTTTTTAAACTAATATATATATATATATATATATATATATATATATATATATATATCTTATCTCGTTTGTGCGAATATACTTTTACTTCCATATGCTACTCCAATACCCTCTAACATGGTCATCTTGTGTTGTGCCCTTCTTTAACTTTGATCAAACATCCATCTTTATGTTATTCTTTCCAAACTCCAAGTTGGTAGTCGGCGATATATTTTAACACCCACAAACATAAGCAGTCATATATGATTGTTAGACACTATTTCTTACACTATTGGATATCCTCTTACCACAACATCCTCATAACTCCCGTTTGTTTTTAATATAAGAATTTATTTTCATAGGTAGCTAGTAACTTTATTATCTATATGGCTTTCTTTTAAAAATACTATATAAATAATTCAAGATGTATTGATCGTGCTTTAGTGTAATTTCCTTAGTATTATAATATTACTAATTTTCACATCTATTAAATCCCATATCATATATTTGGAAGCCATTCTACTACTCCCAAATCCCCTTGTCTTTTAATTTTTTCCCTATTGTTCTTACCTTCAAAACTAATAAAAATAAAAAAATAAATTAGGCTTGTCATCTACAACAAATATACTCCAAAATATTTCATTATTATAATTTATTATAAACACATCTATGATAAATAGATTAAATGGATCAACAATGATCCTTGATTGAAAATTTATATAATAGCAACTGCATTTTCGCTTCAAAATTATTTTCCCCCTTCAAAGATTTTTAATTGATATTATTTGTTATATAAATGCCTTGGTAATAAAACAAAATCATGTCATCGCATGCCAAGCAATGATGGACAAACCTAATTTCCATCTAAAAAATATTGTTACGAGGAACAATCATAAAAGCTTAAAAAAGGAAAAAAGCAATGCCAGAGACAGACACATTGTTCTCCGTCCAAACATTCAGCTTGTATATCTTATCTAACTTCACACAAGGTCAATATGTACATCATCAGGGATACCAAAAAAAAAAAACCACTTTGAACAAGTGATATTTCACTTGTTCATAGAGTTAAGATCATGAAATGCAAGAGTGATGATAATTAAAAGGTTAAACTATAAAAACTGAGGTGAGAAAAAAAAAATGAAAGTTGACTGCCACGTTCCAGTAAGCTCACCTTTGCCTTTGTCCAAACTTCAGCTTCGAGCATTTGAATACAGGTTGCAATTTCAAAAAGCGAGGATCAGTACCCTTACTGTGACAACCAGTATATAAGAGCTTGACCAAGCCATGAACTGGAACTTCCCACCTGCTCATGAAAATAGAATAAGATATTAATTAATAAAAGGCACCTGAATGCTAGGGTGGAGAAGAGCGATGTTTTTTTGCATATAGAAGATAACGATTAGATAATAATAGTAAAAACATTGTACATTTATACACAAGTCAACAGTATTTTACCCAATAGTATAAAACTGCAAATCCATACTACTATAGTAAGAAAAGTCAACAGTATTTTACCCAATAGTATAAAACTGCAAATCCAAACTACTATAGTAAGACGGTTCTTCCCATCAAGCTACTAGCAGCTTGAACAGATTAAAAAACGGTATTTTTATCGTAGTTGTGAAAGAAGACCAATCATTTTGATAGACCGTAAGTGAACGCCAACATTTAACCCATATATATGACATGCAACCAACTGTGGCTATGTCATTTTATCATAGTTGGATTAATAATCTTTCTTTATCATTTATCAAAAATTCTGGCAGCTTTTGTCATTAAAAAATAAAACATGAATCAGATTGCAAAATATTAATCTTTGGTATGGCATCACCCTTAGCTATTCAATTTGAAAAAAGTGAATTATCATCAATAAACTCTAAAATGAATTTAGACTACAAAATTATTAATCCAAGTATCTGTTCAATTGTGGCTATGCCATGACATACTTCAAATAAGCTAGAAACTTCATGAATGAAAGAATCAACATATCTATTTTGGAGAAAATTAGGAAAATATATTAGATTAGTGTCATGCCTATGTTTAAAACATGTAAAAGAAGACTGGAGAAATGGATAGAAACATACACTTCCAATGAACCATTACCCAACAAAACAGCTAGATAGCCCAGATGTAGTTTGGCATTTATATCAGCTGTATCAAAAGGTCTCCATTTCATATCCCAAGCAACTTTTCCATTGTGAGCAAGGGATAACACTAACCTAGGAAGAGCAATACCTTCAGGAATAAAAGAGTGATCTTGAACTAAATTCTCAGTTACTGCAACAATTTTTTGACAATCATCAACATGACTAGGTAGAACACTGCCCTCCAAATAATGATTTTCTCTGATAGGTGATGAACCTAAAATAAAAGAGAGATTCCAATTTAATTTATTTTCCAAGCTTATATGCAACTTAAACCTCAAAACATCACACTATTTAACCCACCATTTGTTTTAATAGCCTGATCATTATCATCATAAATGATGATGGCTCCATCATTAACTTCACTATTCCAATCCGTTAAACAAGATTCCATACCACATCCAACATCTTTGAAAACTTCCTTTGAAGCCTTCTCTGTCACAACACCTTTTCTTGAAGTCTTAGATATTGTTGAAGTAGGCAACGTTAATAAGTTCTGAGATAGTTGAACAATAGTGTGCTCACTTGGAATTGAACTCTCCTTATACCTCCTCAGCCCTGAAGAAAATGATCCAACCTTTGCATTTGAACCAGGTGGAAGAAAGGAAACTTGCGGAATATCAGAATTGTCAACATGAAACTGAGAACAGACATCATGTATTGGCATTACACTACAAGGAAGTGTTTCCCCTTGCTCATTCAGATCACTCACACTATTAATTCCCTTCTGGAAATTCTCGATGCAACTTCCAACTGAAATAGGATTAGACCTACTCAAAGTCCCAATATCGCCTGTAGTGAAAAGTGATGATGAATGTTGGTCATCATGGGTAACTCCACACCCATTAGAACTTAAAATTGGATACTTCCTTGGTCTTCCTCTGGGTCTCGGTGTCTTTGCATCAGAGGATTTTCTAGGCCTCCCTCTACTGTTTCTTGGTTTATCTATGTAATTTCCAATTGAAATAGGACTAGATCTGCTCAAAGTCCCAATATCGCCTGTAGTAAAAAGTGATGATGAATGCTGGTCACCATGGATAACTCCAGACTCATTAGAACTTGAGATTGGATACTTCCTTGGTCTTCCTCTGGGTCTTGGTGTCTTTGCATCAGAGGATTTTCTAGGCCTCCCTCTACTCTTTCTTGCCTCATCAATGGGATTATCAATATAATCAAATACTTGCTTATTGCCACCTAAATTACCTGCACTATATGAGTTCTTAAGTTCCTCATTCGTGTAAAATTCATTGGACATGCAGCACTCATTTGAGATGGCATTTTCTCTTAAAGAGAATGGCCCATATGGACCGTCTATAACCGCAATATTACTACCTTCAATAATCTCATTAGGAATTGAAGGAGCAGTCGTTCTACGCTTTACACTACATTTTGGTACACAAGAATCCTCATTACCCTTCTTGTTATCTTCCCGTCTGCGACGCACAACTTTAGGATTAAGTGATTCCTCCTTGTCAACCAAATGCAGAAAGCACCATATTTGAATGAAACCTCTTCCAGTCAATTGTTCGCCAATCTTGTGATACTCGGAACCAGTAGGGTGAGCAGCAATTGCAAGATACTAAATATCAAAACACATGGAAGTTAATGGCAACATACAACAACAATAACAACAATAACAACAACAAAGCCTTAATCCCACCAAGTGGGGTCGGCTACATGAATCCTTCTTCTCCATTGCATCCTATTTAGTGTCATATTTCCATTTAATCCTAATAAATTAAGATCATTTTTTTATGATAATAAAAAATAATATATTTTGAATACAAAAGAATAAAAATTGAAGAATAAATACAATCATTAGTTGCAATCTTAACTAAATAACATAACAAACAGTAAAGCAATATGCACATACGAAGAAAATAATTGTAACCCACAAAAATAATTTGCTTTAAAAATCACAACAAATATTGGTTTAGGTTTATAAAAGATATATTTCTAACATGCACTATTTAAAACCCCATAAATTAAAAAAATACATATCTTTTTTATTAATTTGGTGGTTTGCATCTATATTATAGTTTGTTAAGTTTTTTCTTAATCAGTAATGATACATGAGCAAGCTGAAGAAAGAAAAGGAAAGATTAGAACGGTTTTTACAATTAGTAGAAATTCAATGAACTTCATTGTCTGATTTAAAAAGATTTTATATTTTTAAAATAAATATGAAGTAAGTTGAAATTAGAACAACTTTGTGAAATAAATTTAAGAGAAATAACTAATTGAAAAATTATTAATGGATTAATTATTAAAAAATAATATTTTGAATATAAATCTAAGATTTACTGAAGCTAGATTAGTGAGTTAATTAAAAAATTTTATGAGGAATTATTTTACAAGTTGTTATACGACAAATAAAATCACTTTAAAAAATTTGAGGATTTAAAAGTTGTATTTTTATCATAGTAGTCTTAAGGATTAAAATCTCCAAGAATTTATGTATGTTTAAGATATAGGTCATACATCAGAATTAAGGAATGATTGTAACACAAAAAAAAAATAAAAATAATAATTTATTGTCAAATAAAATTAAAGATTAAATGTAATGATTTATCATTTTAGTTACTTATAGGTTGATAATTATAAATTTGTTCAAATAAATGAAGAATTAAAGGAGCCTCTTAGATGTTAAATGACTACTAGTAAAATCTATTAAATATAGATCAAATTTAATAAAAAGTAAGATCTAAAGCAAATATATTTTCATAAGTATCTTATTCTTTAATTACGTTATAGAAATACAAAAATTTTAAAGAGTTAAGAAGGAGAGTGAGAAGGAAATATAATACTTGCACATTAAAGTTAAAGTGAGTGTTCTTACTTCTAAGTTTAAGTAGCATTTTTTTCTTTTACAAGACCCATTACATGAATGTTATAGATAATACTTAATTCAATTGCAAAATTTTATTTTGAATCATCTACTTTTTAATATTATAAGTCAGATCCATATAAATATTTCAAGTATTTTAATTTAATTATTTTTTATGTATTCATTACAAGATATTTATATTATATGCAGAATAATAAAAAAATGTGAATGGTATGAATTATATAGAGTGATTATAAGTGCATAATGACTGATAGAATTCACCCATTTATAATTAGTTGGGGACGATAAGGTACATGTATGTGTAAATTAAAAATTATAATTGATATTAAAATACTTTAATTGGTATAATTTAGATGTTGTTCACGTGACTTTTGTAAATGAAATTGTTCAGAAAATATGTCGTATCGTGGGATATTTCAAATATTTTTATGGTTAATAATAAAATCATAAAATGTCAATTATGTTTATATTGGTTCATTATTTTCAACTAGCACGCATGTTCTTTTCTCCTTCATTACATAATTATGATTTTGAAATATGAATATTCATTGGTTGTTGATAGCTCACTATGATTTAAAATAATATTTTCAGGTTATAAATTTATAACAAAAATAAGTAGTTAGAAAGAAAATATGTATAGTAGATGAGGTCAGCATAAAGTAAGGTAAATTTCTAATTGTATTAATTTTAATTTTTTTCATTAGTGCCCTTTCAAATTTTTTAATAATTACTAGTTAACGATAGTAATTAGAAATTCAATTTCACAGCCAGACTCATGGTTCTCCGCTTAGAAAATTTCAAGCCACCAAAGCCAGGTCATGGCACACTCAAATAACTTCATTTTCCAAATGTTAATCATCTGCAATTTAACTTATAAATATTTTGCAGAAGCATAATAACTAATTTAGTATATTTCAACTTCTTTTTCAAATTAAACTGAAATAATAATGTATCAGAGACAATGTTTGAATTTTCATTTTATTTAAAGGTAATATTAGCAAAAATTTGCAAAAGATCTGAGCAAAAGATACCAGCAAACACCAGTTTATTTATTTATTTTATTATTATTATTATTATTATTATTATTATTATTATTTATTTATTTTATTTTATTTTGTTCTTAAAAGGCTTTACAAACTACACAGAAAACACCGGAAACTGGAAATTGCAACATTTGTGAAATTTAAAAAACTGCAATTTTTTTTAAAAAATGGGCATAAGGACCATTGAGCAATTGAGATTACCTCACACTTAACATCAGAGCCAATGTTTTCATAAAGCCTGGGACACCAATCCATAGCCCAAACAGATCCTCCAACATGCAATACAAAATCATCACTGCAACATTACGCCACTTTAATTTTACAACATATCCATCGACTAGCAGGGGAAAAAACTAGTAAAATCATTTAATAATGAATTGCAGCAAAGACAGCTTAGCAAAAAACATTAGACCCTATTTGGAATCACTTTTTGTTTTCTATTATTTTTTTTTAGTCTATTTTATTTTTGTTTTGTTTTGATTTTGTATCTAGAAAATATGTTTGATACTGCTATAATTTATCTGTTAAAAATTAAAAATACAAAACATGTTTGATCGGGTATTTTATATCTTTTTTAAGAAAATTCTATACTCGCATGAGACATGTTGACATGGAGGCTGGCGTGATGCGATCATGAGGGACTCATTGACGTGAGAAATTTGCATCGGACGACCATCTCATGAGACTCGTCGATGCCAGCCGAAGGAGCTACAATGGGAGATCGCAGGCCGGAGGAGAAGAGGAAGGAGCGGCCGGAGGAGAAGAGGAAGGAACGAAACAAAGAATCGAAGATGAGTAGCAAGAGGAGAGGCTCGATTTTAGGGCATAGCTCCGAAAAGATGTTTTTGAAACAAGGAAAACACAATTTATATATCTTTGATGTTTTGGAAACAAGCCTCATGTGTTTTAAAAATAAAATTAAAAAAAATGAAATAACCAAACCTTTTTTTTTTGTTTTCTTTTTTCTTTCAAAAAAATAAAATAAAATAAAAAACAGAAAAAGATCCCAAACCGGACCTTAAATAGCCTTAGTATCTACATCCAAAGGCCAACTCATAAGGTATATCGCTCACATTTTGATGTGTATCGAAATTGATGCACTGAATTACAGTAATGCAGGGAACTAAGAAAACTGGAAGTATGAAACTCTCCATGATACCCATATGCAACACTCACACCTGATGGTTTCAAAAATAGAAAACCATGCACCTCCTCTTACATCATAAGCAACTATTTTAAAAGAAATGTCATAAGCAAACACATCTTAGGAAAAAGAGAACTATCATCTTAGGAAGAGACAAATATAAAAACAACTGAAAAAAGTTACAAGAGAATTCAGAGTGAGCATGATCAGAAGACTTCAATATTTTAGGGAATACTAATGAGAAAAATTCATGGAGAAGTGAATTATCCAGTAGCTGATGTTTGCAACTACAACCAACAATCAGAGAATATTTCCAAGCAAGAAAATAGCACAAAAGAAAGGTTGAAGTAACCAAAGCATTACTTTGCTTTTGATATTTGTCAATCAATAAAATATCAACTACAAAAATTAAATTAAAAAATAAGCAACTTGAAAGCAGTTGTAATTAGAGGACGTTTAAAAAGAATGGAAAAAATGAAGAAAGACCACATAGTTTAGGAATTTTAATGCCACTTTTCCTACAAGCACAAAAATTTTCCTAAACAAACAGTTCGAGTTAATTTATGGAAAAATGCTAAGAGATAATCAGGAAAATAGGTGCCCTTCATAATCATTGTGTTTTTTCCAACTTTAGTATTTATTTGTTGATGTTGTATTGTAGTTCCATTACTTTCTATGAAATAAAGTCATCGGTACCTTCACGTTAAGGAAGAGATTACAAATGTGTTGTTCATAATTATCAAGCAATAGAGTTAGTGCATGTGGAGTGTTGGCATTTGAATTGCACGTTTTGTGAACAAATCAGAATTGTGACTAGTGGTCTGGATGCAAATTCGAAGAAAGTTTTACCAAATAAAGCCTTAACACATTAAGACTTACAATTCATTTGAATACTAGTTCTTTTCAAAATCAAGCTTTCTTATAAGTGCCAACATACTGAAACGTGTCAACTTGTCATTGCCACCAAAGCACAACATTAATCAACAAAAAATGATTTTCATGGAGATAGGACAGAAGGAACAAAAGGGAAGGAAAAAATTTGAGCTGTGCATTACAAAACCACCACTATTGGCAAGAGTTTTAATTTGAAAAGTACAGTTTTCAAAATAGCAAAAAGACTGATATGATAAGTTTGTTAGGTAGGAAAAGCCAATATGGCAAACATACGAAAATTCATAGCAAACAATGATGAAGGGATCCGTTCAGTCTAGAGCGCATACTTTTCAAATGTTGATCCTGTACTAGGTAATTTATCCACCTGCACCATCAGGCAAAAAACAATTTGTAAAAATAGAGCAGAAAGTAATCATTAATAGAAATTTCTGCAATGCTCTGTAATAATAATAAACAATAAGAAGATATAATTACCAAATTAAAATCGTTCTTTGGAACAGCTGCTGATGAAAATTGAGGTAACTTTATCCCATTAATGGCATCTTTTGCTTCAGCAGATTCAGTCTGATAGGTAAAATTGACTGTTTTTGACTTGCAATGAAATGGCATCCATTCACAGAAATAAAATTGCTTCCATTCTCTGCACAGCAAAGAGCAAATATTATTAAGAGCAGCTTAAAATAAAGCTTTCTTTGAAGATATCTTCAGATATAACTAAGAGATAGAATATGCAATAGTTGCTGGCTTTTATTGGACTTTTTCTTCTGAGTATATGGCTATGCAATCTAGTAAGTTGCTTGACAGTTGGACGACTACTTAGTAAATTATAGCATTAGGTAGCATAATTTATGGTGCTTTAAAAGAATAATATCACATCTGGCATTTGATCAGTTATGAACATGAATAGCAGATTTTGTGACAGAGTTGATGATGACAGAATTCCCATGAAAATTCGATTTATATTTATGACTTACAAATATTTTGTAATCATGTGGAGTTATTTGATCATATTAGTATTTGCTATAATTTTATCATTTAATAACTTGTATTTTTTTTTACTTCTACCCCATGCATGGCAAAAACATGTGACAGGTGCTTGAGAGAAGACGCGAAACCAAATCCTCCCAGCTTGTAATCTTGAATTAACTATATTCAAATGCAGTATACAAGACAAAGGGGGCTAAGACACACACACAAACACAAGTTAAATGCTAACAAATCACATTGAAGACTTCCCTAAATGCACCGCATCCATGAAAGAATGATTTTGCAGAATTTGAGCAAGAGGAATGAATGCATCTAAACAATAGCATACGCATCCAAGCACATGCACATACCCATCATGTGGTTACTGACCCCCTAAACCAAAACACATCCATAAATTGGATCATAGAAGCTTATGTCTATCAAAACCCATAAGCAAAACTACCACAAGATTGTTGAAAACTTACAACGACGATCACTTCCACACCTTTTATAATTAGGAATGGAAGAAATTACACACATTTTATATTTAAAAATACAAAAAATGTGTTGGTTAGAAAGAAAATAAATAATGAAATTATCAGCAATTTGCACGTTAAAATACAAATAATTAAATTAATAAAAAAGTGGATTTGGTTAAGAATAAGAAAATTTAATGTACTAAATAATCATCATTAGGATGACAACCCCTAAATCAAACAAGGTGGTAAAGTATGGTTGCATTAAAACCTTAGTGTGACAGTGTTGCAGATTCTTTTTATTGCCATGAAAAACAAATTAAGAAAAATGAATTCAGTGCATCATGTAAGGATTCAAGAGAAAAAACAGGTTGCAATTTGAAACTTATAAATCACTTTCATCTACTTCTTACCATGGCAATTATAATTTTTTTAAGGAAACACAAAGGGATATGAGAAAGTAAGCTTTATTAATCATTTTATTTTCTCAGTAATGCGTAGAGAGAAACTTTTACCTCACGAAAACTATCATGGAATTGAACCGTTCAATCTCACTTGTCTCAAAGCTCTCCTCTTTAGTTTCATTACATAACTCTGAGATAACTTCCATAATAGCAAGGAAGTTCTCCACGGAGGGGTCAAATGTTAAGATCGACACACCATCTAAGACTTCGAAACAAGAGGTCCTCTTGTGTATGATTTTTGATCCTTCGTCGCTGGCACCAACAACCTCCATTTCAACCTTTCCCTATCACGTATTGTCCAACTGTCCTGAATATGGTTGTGAATATGGTGGCAACACCACGAATAGATAGTGTGACTTCATAAATTTGCATAAATCAAAATATCACCTCCACAATTACAAATACAACTTATCCACCACATTAAAACATCAGAGCTGCAAAATTAAAACAGCATCCATGCAATTTATCCACCAAATAGTATAAAAGAGTTAACTATTACATCCATTCATCCTATGAATCAAAACCCCATAACCACATTGAAAATATACTAATGCAACACCTATAAAGCTCCATAGAAGACAATATGAATTAAATGATAGCAGATCATACAGTCATTAAACTTGCAATAATGAGAAGATAACTTCACATTAAACACTTTTATGGGTGAGTAATCCAAGTTCTCCAAATGTAAAACAATAATAAAAATAATGAGCAGCACTAAACTCAATAAGCAGTGCTAATTGTACAGGTAATAAAAAAAAGGTAAATCAATATTCATATGACAAATTTATCTGAAATTGTATGTATAATATATAATACAAGCAATAATAACAAGAATTCATGAAGAGGCAAATTCAATATGCTAAAAAAACAATCAAATCACATATGATGCAAGGTGCCTACTTTATTTTCCATTATTAAAAACCAAAATTTTACGTGAACAATCTCTTAGCGGCGAAAACATATTAACAAGCATTGAATGAGAAACATTCACCTGAAATATCAATCTATAGATTTGTATGCAAGTAACATGAAATTCATCACATGCATTACAAGCATTTCATCAGATAAATGGCATGCAAATATAAAGCAAATGCCTAAATGCGAGATTCGGATTACCATCGGCAAACACAAATATGACTTGTCATGATTTACAAGACATCAGTTTGGGCAGAAAATCTCATCAAGAAAATTTTGCATGAACATCTAAATCCGGGATTCGGATGAAGAGGAGTTAGTTCGCCAACCGCCGGAGGAAGATGAATGGTGGCCGGTTTTAAGCAGGATTTATGCACGATTTAAGCTAAATCCTGCCTCCTAACGGCACCAAAAAAAAATGACGCCGATTTTGCCATAAATCCGGTAAATCGACGTATTTAGTATCCGATAGAGCGAAGAGGAAGAATGGCGCGAACAGGCTTACCTTCCTCCAAGGTTTCTGGTAGGAGCGGAGCAGAATGAGGAGGAAGATGAGAGTTTCAGAGGCCTCTGTAAACCATGAACACGTCGTTGCCTTCCCAGCTAGCTATGATGGCGACAGCAACACGAAGGTTCGTTCACGAAGTCGACGGTTCAGGCGAACCGAGAGGCAGAGAGATACAAGCTAGGGTTTTGGGCAGAGCGGGAAGAGGGAGATCGGTTGGTGGTTTTAGTTTATTTTGTTTTAATAATTTAATTCTCTATTATAAAATAATTCATTTATATTTAGTTATAATTAGATAAATTTATATATAATTATTTAATAACTAATTAATTAATATATATATATATATATATATATATATATATATATATATATATATATATATATATATATATATATGTATATTTATGCATGTATATATATCCTCCCTAATATTATTTATGCTATCTTCATTATATTTAGTAAGTGAAAAACTATATCAAAATATCTTCATCAAATTCAACCAAGAAGAATTTTATTAAATAATTGAATTGAATTTATTTGAAAATGAGTATAATACACTAATAATAATTAACTGAAAATTTATAATACTTATCTCAAAATAAATCTCATAATTATACGATTTATTTTGACAAAACTTAAATTAAAATATATTTAATCTAAATATTTTATATCATTAAAATGCTGGTTCCCCCATATATATATACATAAATATATATACATATATATATATATATATATATATATATATATATATATATATATATATATATATATATATATATATATATGAGTAGAACAAAAAGTGAGATAATTTATTAAGAATAATGAAGATTTAAATCCATGCCACTAATTTTTTTTCTTTTTATTTACATATCTAACTCCTAAACTTTAATTTTTACATATATACCGCTTTGATTAAGTTAATTATAGATTAATTATCTCTTAAATCAAAGGTTGATATATTTTGATAAACTTTAATGCAATGTGTCTTAAAAAATTGCAATATTGCCCACCATCATTTTGGGTAATATGTTAATCAATATGCAAAGATACACCTACTCTATAAGTTAGCGACCCTCCAAAAAGAAATCACTCGTTTTGTGCAACGAGTGATGACCTAAATACAAGTAATACAATAAATATAAATAATTTCTAGTTATTTTTTAAAAAAAATTTAATATCATAATTATAACATCTTTTACTACGAATAATAAATCATTTTATTAATAAGAAGTATCACTATTCATTAAATTTTATTCTCTCTCTATCTCTTCTTATTTACACATGATTCATTTGGAGTGATTCAATGACGAATACATATTCAACATAAAATAAAAATTAAAATGTCATCACATGCTCCAAGGAACAATGTTGGTTTCCCTATTTTCAACAACTACAAAAGCAATAAGTCTTTCTGTCACTAAATGGGATCGGCTATATGAATCAATTTTCTCCATTGTGTCTTATCGAGTGTCATACTTTCATTTAATTCAAATAAATTAATATCATTTATTATACAATATGCCCAAATATTTTAGGTCTGCATCCGCCTTTCATGGAGTTGAGCATCTGATGATTGAGTCAGATGCTCGAATATTTTAGGCCTGCATCTGCCTTTCTTGAAGTCGAGCATCTGATGATCGAGTTAGGAGAGCAGATATTTTAGTTTTTTTGTATTTTTAAATTTTAAAAAATATAATTGATTGGTATACTTTTTATATATTTTTGTTTTTTATTTTTAAAATATAAATCGACTTATTTTTTTAAATAAGGAAAGCAGTTCTTAAATTAGTTATATATTTCAAGCAAACGCTCCTTTTTAAATTTAAATCTAAACATAAAAGTAAATAAAATAAAATAAAATAAAATAATAGAAAACGAAATTGGGTTCTGATAAATGGACCGTGTTTTCGCGTGGATGCTGACATTGGGCCTATCACACAACAAACATTCAGATGGTTGAGCCCAACTAAGCAAGACATCGTTGCATTCTTTTGATATAAATTATAGAGAGAGGGATTATAATATGTGAAGTTTCATATATGTACCTACTTTAATGGGATATTATAAAATATTTTATGTATTTTACATCTATCATCTGTGACTCATTTACCTTCTGACTCGAAAAAATATTACATCAGCATTACGCACGTAGAAGTAACGTGCGTAGCCAATGAAATCACACCACGACACTCCGCGAGACAGGGAAAAAAAAACGGCGCAGTAACACGAGGAATATTCTCTCATGTGTTATTGCATGTTATTTATGTGTTATTGTGTGTTATTCATGTGTTATTGATGTGATATAATGTTATTATAACATCAAGAATATTCTCAGAACACAATAACACAT
>NEWO01000269.1:1267597-1292823 GCA_003013225.1 Phalaenopsis aphrodite
TACGCACGTTACTCTACGTGCGTATTACTGATATAATATTTTTTCCTCTGACTCGGTTGCTGAGCTTGATGGTATTTCGTTCTGTAAGGTTGGCTTGTTCAATTATGATGAGGTTATCGATCGGTCTTTGATTAAATTCTGGTCTGCACGATTAGCTCGATTAATTTGGATTTGTCGATCATAAATTTTTAGTGAGGAGCTTCTATTGGCTGATTGATGTTATGTTATTCGACAGATGATGAATCACCATAACCCGATGATAGCTCACTTCCCAAAAAGGAGAGCTGAATGGATGATTTAGATATTTCGTGACATTGTTACATCTAGATCTCTAATAAGAAGTCACATAGGCGTTTGTGGAATGACAACTAATATTGAAAAGCCCAGTTTAATCGAGTTCGGATTCTGATCATCTGAATATATTTCGCCTCACGGATTCTAGCTTGGATGGTTGCATCTAGTCCATATTAGTTTTGACTATGGTTCAAGCTGTTATGTTCGGTTATGTAAATGAGCCTCTTTGTCTCTTATGCTCGTGTGCCCTAACCATACTTTTCTATCTTCTGGATAAATGGATCTCCTCGAGATTGGTACTGAGACATTCATGATATACAACCATCATCTCCCACGAAGATTACGTAATCCCTCACTGATTTTATTCACATCATTCAAAGTAATTTTGATTTTAAAAGATTTAATGAAGAATCAATGCAAATGTGAAAGGTAAATTCACATACATAGCTCATAATTCTTCGTATTTACCTATTAATCGCACGCATACTTATATTTATATCCTTAATACTTTTGTTGTGATAAACCCATGGATGAAAAACTATATTTCATTTTTAAAAATAGTTAGTAGTGATATTCCTCATGTGATATTAAAGATTTGAGTGCTATATATAAATATTAAAATGTAGGTGTTAAATATATAACAATATAACTACATAAGAATTGTGTGGTATGTATCTACATGCCCCGATGGGAGGGCAGCCATTTCTAAAGAGAGAACAACTATTCCCATAAGCAAAAAGTTTTGATTAGGGGTTTGTTTGAGGTTGCTTTAGTTTTTTTAAGAATCAAGTTTGAAACTGCTTTTCAAAAAGCTTTAGTGGCTCTTAAAAATTTTTCTTTAAAAGTTAGACCGCAGTTCCCTACTAGCCACCCTACTTAGGGCCCGTTTTGGGGCAGTTTATAGAGTGCGGCGGCGTTTTCAAAACACTGTCATCCCGTTTGAATACAGCGTTGGGCGTAAATTTTTTATACCGCAGCATTTTAATATCACTATTTTCTTCGTATCTTCGCAAGCCCGACTACTTCCGCGTCCCGCGTATAATTTTTTGCGATTATGAAAGAATTACTGTGGTGCCCTCGCATCTCCCTCGCCCTCGCCCTCGTCCTCACCGTTTCAAGGAGAATCGATCCTCCTCTCCTCTGCTATTCTAGTTGCTATGCTCGCCCCCTTTCATTTATCCTTCCTGTGTCCTCCGTTGCTGGCTTCAGAGCTCTTCTTCTTTGTTTTAGTTTTTTTTCTCTTGGCAACGGAGGGCAGAGTAGGACGAGCTCAGGAATACAGATATTCCTTGGATTTTTCTGATTTCCAGATCTACGGAGGCTTTTAGGGCGTTTGATTTGTATGATCGTCTATTTTTTTCTTGGGATTCAAAAATTTGTGATTTATGCTTCATGTGAGTCATCTGAAAGTTGATCGATGGTCATTTAACTTGTGTGTTTCTACTCTACAAGAGGATAAGATAATGTTTCGTGCAGTTGACTTTTATGGTTCTAATTCCCATCAAAGCACTATACCTTAAAGACCTGTAGGTCACAATTATGTGGTTCTTGTTGGATTATAGTTATTCTATATCACAATTTTATTGCAGAAGTGTTAAAGCTTTTTCTGTATTATATACTTTTGCGTTCATTATATTTCTGTTGCAAACAACTTAACCAAACAGGGTCAAAATGATCATTTATCCAATAACAGCTGTCAGTAAACTATTCTAAATAAGTTGTCTTAAACAACAAGTCAGCATATTTTGATAATCTGCATATTATCAAATTATTAGAATAATCTGCTTATCAGCAGATTATAAATAATCAACAGCTGCCCCAAACAGACCCTTAATCGAGCCAGGTCGCAAACCATACTTAATCGGGTAAGATTGCAAAACAACTTTTTTCATTACAACATTTTGAAATAGTCAAAATATAATTATGCCACACATAAAATAGTGGTAAAAATATATCTTGTTAAGAAAAAAAATATTATTAGTATTATTATTATTATTACATTATATAAATATATATTTATATAATATGTTGGTAGGTCCCATATTGATTGAATTGTTACATAGATAGGTTGGTGGGTCTATTTTCCAAGGCATGATAAACTACGAGGACAGCCCTATCTTCCTTTGCTCACGCGCATGGTTTACTTTATCGTCATGTCATCGTCATGCCCTTCCGCCAAATTATTATTTTTCTGTTTGGACTATTTGCATACATGCCACCTTATTCCTATCTATTTACATATATAACATCCAAACTTCAATGACATGCTATACATGAAAAGATATATTTCACTCTTGGATGACTGTATTTTGTACATGATATTAAAGATTATCGTGGTATAAATGTAAGAAATTAAAGTTTAGAGGTTAAATATATATTGGTAAATAAGGTAATGTTTGAAGTTGCAATTAATGAATTTATGTGGCACCAATAAATGATTTAACTGTACTTACTTTCTCTGAATTATTGTCATCTTTATCTCTTAGATCTTGATATTTAGAGGATCAGTCATATCATGTGTATTTATGTTTCTAAGGCCAAAAATGATTTGGGTGGTATAAATGTAAGAAATAAATTTTATGTTTTAAATCAATAAATAAATGAAAGTTAATAGAGTGGTATGCATTAAATGGCCCTTATTATTTGCATTCCACCTTGGTGTTGTAAAGGTTGCAACCACTTCAATCCATCTCTGATTTGATCTTAATATTAATTAAATAATATATTTACATTTATTTTAATATTTTTTTATGAATATATATATATATATATATATATATATATATACATCAGAGATATTTTTATGTGATTTAATAATTTAAATGGTAGATGTATAAATACATCATAATTATACAATAAAAGTTATCTTAATTTTTGCTAGCTAGCTTTAGAATTAATGAGCAAAATCAATATTAACTAAATTAAGAGTCTATTTGGGGACAGTTGCAGCTTATTCAGCTTATGCTGATAAGCAGCTTATTCTGATAATCTGTTAATGAGCAGCTGATCCGGATAAGCTGACTGACTGTTTGGTTTATGCGTTTGTAAAACAACTAATTCTAGATAAATGATTTGAAAAACCGCATTCCCCGAACGATTGCAAAGGACGAAGAAGGAAGATGAGATGTGGCGGTCTGCGACTTTTAGAAATTTCTAAGCATTGTTTTTCATAATCTGGGAATAAGTGTGAACCAAACAGAACATTTTCAAAACGCTGTCTGCACTTATAAACTGACCCAAACAGGCCCTAAAATTGGAGTCATTAACTCATTTAGTTTAGCTCAATAATCACTTACTAAATACTAATTAGAAATCTAAAATAAATAAAAAAACTAATCGAGAAATCAATTAATTGAAATCATAAGTCATTAATTTAACAATTATATAAACAAACCATCCAAAACATTGATATTTACAAATTAACCATACACATCATTTATTTGAACTAGAATTCAATAAAAAAATAAAAGATGGCCGAAATTTTATCCTGAATTTTAATATTGAAAAAAAAAATGCTTTGTTTGTAAATAACATATTTCAGTTGGACTGTATTGAAAATTTTCCTCCCCTCATGCGTAAATTATACACTATTATATCATCATAAGGTCCACATTTTCACCCCTCAAAAGCATTATAAATGTCAAAATCAATTGGTTGAATATATTAATTAAAAAATGGCGTGGCGATGTCTAACACACAAACATATTATAAATAACTAAAACATTTGGCCAATCAAATACCACCACGTCGCCGGCCTCACTTCTCGTACGTCGCCACTTCTATTAAATAACAATATAATTAACGTTTAATTAACATAATCCCCTGCATTACGAACTGCTGTTATTCCTAATCAGCCAAATTAGCATAAAGCCGAATAATTAAAGAATTGATAGATTCTGATTGCTTTCTCATCACATGCTTCTATTGTGTGAGAACTATGATGAGCAGACAAGAAATCTCTCGCTTATTTGGTTCAATTAATCAAAACTTCAGCCATGATTTTTAACTCCTGAACTGGACTAAGAAGTAATTTCTTCAATAATATTTGCATATAAATAATTAATTGTAGGGCTTAAATGTCATAATTAAGGGTCTGTTTCGAGCAGCTAATTTGGTGCAATGATGTTTTGAAAACGCACCTGACTTGTTTGGGTAAACTGTGTTTTGGCAGCTTATGCGTTTTCAAAACGCTGAAAATATCGATTTCACATCACCCCCTTTCTAGGTGCGGTGGCAGCTTTCTGACTGCGGTCTGAATTTTCCAAAAAAAAATAAAAATTCGTAATAGCTATTGCATCTAGCCTATCAGTATTATAAATATAAATATTAAATATATGAATGCACAATAATTATGTTGCTCTGCCATCATAATTGTATTTGGTCAGAGGAGCTTTGATGAATCAATTCACAATAAAAAAACTACTCAAATAAATAAATACTCTTTCCCAAACTCCAATGAAACTAATCTTAAAATAAATAAATTATCTTATCTTTCAAGGCCAAATAAATAATAATAAAAATATAAAAATAATATGATTGATGAGAAGAAGAAACTTTTTTTCATATAGGATCTTTTTGGGGTAACTTGTGCGTTTCAGGATAAGCTATTTATTCTCAAAAGCGGTTCGCCTGCATTTAGTGTAAAAACTCAAAACACAGTTTCGGATAAGCTGACGAAACGCGCGAACCAAACGGTACGGCGGAGTTTTGAAAACACCGCCCGCACTTATAAGCTGCCCCAAACGGACTCATAGTCCTTCCTCTTATTCTAAGTATAGCAATTAATTGCACATGTTCCCTCCCTTATCTCCTCTAAGAATATATTCTTTAGATCAAAATTGGTTCAAATTTTTATTTAAAATCAATCCATGACAAGCAAACAGGGCTGCAAAAAATTTAATTTATTAATAAATTATTCACTTTTTAAATTATATTTATTAAGATAATATCATATAACAAGCCTCATATAATAGTATCTAAAGTTGCATTTACCACCATCTTCTATAGTGGGGTCATAATAATCTTTTTGGAGTTCCATGATGAGACTGCTTCCTTAATTTCAAGCTTATTTTATTCTTGCTTGGGCTCTTTGTATTTGTAAGTGGTGACAATTCACTTGCTATTATTAGATAATATTTTTATTTTTTGAAGCTAAAACTTTGACTTATATGAAAGCATTTTAGGTAAAAATAATTGACACATTTTACAAATCACAATGCATCACTAATAGTGGCAAAAAAAAAGCTCATGTTTTGATAGGTGAAGCAACAAAAGCAAGTGATTAGGTTCAATGAATTAGCACATTATATGTCATAACACACACATAAAATAATCATTTGTGAGTACACAATCAATATGATTACTTAAAAACTTATGACTGATTTTCTTCTGTTAATCACACGAAAAAGAATTTTATGTGTTAATACAACATTTTAAAATTTAAAAAGCTGTTAATACACTAACAAAGAATTTAGAAATGTTTTAATTAACACATAAGAAACTTATTTCTTTTTAAATTATGGTTAACAAAACATATCATTTTTCACTCTTGTAAATATAAACATTTGAAAATATCATATTAATTATGATATCTTGGTCAGATAAATTTGAGAATATATATATATATATATATATATATATATATATATATCACTAAATGATGTGGTATATATTTCTCCTATGCATGCCTAAGTCTATAATTGCACCCAGTAATGAAGCTCCATAGTTAACAATATCTTTCATAACTCTTCACTACATTAACAAACTTCCATTCCATTCTCCTTCAAAAAATCTGTCGGTCGAAACCTAAATTACATTATTATTATTATTTGCCACTGTCCTCTTCATCTCTCCATGTGCTTGCTTTTGCTGCACTCCATCCATCTGCCCACAAATCCCCTTATTCAACTTATCCTCAAACCTCACACCCTAAAAAACCCTAAATAAAGCAATGCTAACCCTGAGCTTTTTATTCTTCTAATTTCAGCCACTCATGGCTCCGAAAAGCAAATCAGGGATAATATATGCACTGCATATGTCTAACAGTACATATTTAAGGAGCTGAATTCACCAGATTAGTGCTGGCAGAACCCAACTTGAAGAGAGCTGGACCATAAATATAGAAGCCTGAAGTCTTAAAAGCTGATGGGACGTAAGGTTCAGTTTCTCCCATGCCTATATCTTTCCCTTTGCATGCTTCTTTGCCATAAAAGGTCACTAACAATATAAATTTACTTGTGTTGGTGGATATATTTTCTTATTTTTATTGTACTCATCATGATTGATAGTAGAAAATTTATTACGTGCGAATCATTCGAATTAGATGAAAATTTATAATATTGAGATAGGATGAATATTATCTAAATATGACAAATTCTCACTGTTGAGAATTATCGGGCAACAACTCAAGAATTGACATAAATTCAGAAAGAAACATATAAGTCTAATGAGGTTCGGTAAAGATGTCTACGTTATTGGGAACAAAATGACAGCTTTTCCTTCAAATTGAACAAAAAGTACAAGATGACTAATTTTACAAACAAGATATATATATATGCTGATATATGATATGTAATTACAAAATTTCCTCTGCAGCGTACTGCTGGGGTGCACCCCCAACCCACATAGCAAAAGCTTCACCTATTGGACAGATGATTCTGTTCCACTCCACTTACGAGCTTCGTTCTGTTCCAGCATATGTCTCTTATCTGATATATGAGTAATCGATAACACTCACATGCAAATACCACACCTAATATTCGCTAAGAGTAGTGACCATGCACAAGAGCCCACCTCATTAAAAGCAAACAGGCAGTGCTGAGAGAGAGGAGAGGAGGGGAATTGAGAGAAGAGCTGGAATGAAAGAGAAATGTGAGGGAGAAAAGTGAGTGGGAGTAGATTCCTTATTTGTTTTTGCGGAGTGAAAGTAATAGAAAACAGCAGTGTGGCTGGGGAGAACATGGGGCCCGAAGCCTGAGGTTTGAGAGACGCACACATCTCTCATCTCATTTTCAACATGATGTTTCTAGAGTAACGTGATTCATCCCAACTTTTAGCTTTTCATTTTTTATAATTTTTATGGAGACTTTTGTGCAATTATTATTATGAGTTTCTAATTATTGGAGCCTCAAAAATCTGATTTTTATGACGAAGAGTCAAAAATTTCAACCACGGTTTGGCTTCCTCTTCTTCAGTTCAGCTAATTCAATCACGTTTCATAATTATGTGAAAGTTTGATTCCAGAATACTTGAAATCAAGACTTGCCCAGCTCATCTGCAGTAAGTTTGAAGGAGTAGAATAAATAAACAGTAGATTCCATCTTTGTTCCACTAAAGGAGAAAAGAAATTACAGTAGCTACAGGGGAGGCATGGAGAGGGAAGGTCCGAAGCCTGAACTGTGCGCGGGCCACGCCCATATCTCTCCCACTCCGCATTACCCTTTTCAACCTGATGTTTCCTGAGATCTCACGCTGTGACATCCCATACCCACCCAATCCCACCAGACATGACCGTACACTTGATTTCCTCCACCAAAAAAAAAAAAAAAAGTCCACTGCAGATTACCCTGAAAACCAGGGATCTCTCTCTCTCTCTCTCTTCCTTTCCCATACTCTTTCTCTCTGTCATATCAAATTCTTCTCAATCTCCCTCACTAGTTCCCTCACAAGTCAATCAAAGCGTCACTTGTAAGAGGTGGGGATTGGTTGGTGGGATTCTCGGAACATGGCTTCTGATTTTCTTCCACCCATTTTGGAATTCCTGTAACAATTCACATTTGATATCTCCTGTAAGTTTATACCGTTTATTAAAAATCAGATTTTGAATTAAAAATCTCACCTTTTACTATAGATGATGGCCGGATGCATTTCTGTTCATCACCTGAGAACCAGAAATCAAATGCCCGCATTCCAAATTCACTCCAAAAAGTCTCAGTTTCTTCGAATTCCCCGTGCTCGCTACTGTCGCCTCTGAACTCTGCTCCTCTGCTCACAAAACAAAGATTAAAAATCCAATTTTTATCACTCTGTAACTGAACATACACAAAAATTGTTCTTTGAATGGTTAATAATGACTGAATCCTACCTTCGGGAATCGAGTTGAGATACAAGTAAGAAGAAGAAGGCATGCTTGGACTTTGGTGGTTCCACTGCATCGCCGGCGACTGCGCCGCCGAGGCCGCCGTAATGGAATCCTGTCCGCTTCCTCTCCGGCGACATCCGACGAAGAGCCGGTCACCATTTCCACGGCGGCGGAGGAAGATAACGATATCACCTGCATCAAGTTGCTTCTCTTTCACAAATCTACTCCAGCCTTTAGTCAGCACATAGCTCTGACTGCTCGTCCAGTAAGAGTAACGAAACCTCCATAGTTTCCCATTCTCGTCCTCAAAACTCAGTAAGAGACCCTTCTCCCCTGCTTCTGCATCCAGTGGGAAATACTTCTCTGCATACTGTTTAGGAATCACCAGCCTGTTCAGCTTCCCAACGTCGCTCGGCGTTAATGGCTTCTCAAACATAGGCTCTTTCTCACAGTTCATGATTTCTTCGCCAAGGTGCAGGTTTTGATGGCGATGGTAGGACTCCATAGTTGTATCCCAAATCCAAGCTTGCTGTGTTTGGTAGACGAAGTGATTTGCAGGCATGGTGGAAGAGAATGAAGAAGAAAGAAAGGAGGCCTTTTGCAGAGTTTCAGAAGATGAGAGCTTTGTTGATGAGAGAGTAGCTGATATTGCTGGCCTGCATTTATAACATTACTTGGGTAAAAAAAATAATTTTTTTTTTGATGTAAATGAGAGGGAGAGAGATTAGTAGGTGAGATTCATTGATCTGAAGATATGAGGTGGGATTAATGGAGTTTTTTAAAACATGGGAAGGGGGAGAGAGGACAAGAAGAATCAAAGGCTTAAAGATCGTAGGGTTGGTGTACATATATGCTGAGTAATTATTGTATGGTTGTTAGCGGGGAATGATGATCAGGTGGGGGGAGGGGGGAAAGTCTGTTCTAGAAATTGAGATTGAATCAGGACCGTCCATTTTTTTTTTTGGGATTAATTATTATCATCTCCATGCGAGTTTGTGACTACTTATAATATTGAGAAATTTATGAATATTTATAATATATTTATTTTAATAAATATTTAATAATAAGAGGTTGAAAGGTTGAATTGTGGTTAAAGTGGGGGTTCAACCACATGATATAATAAATTATGAATTTGTTTATAATAGTAGAAATGATGAAATAATATTTAGCAAAAATATTAAAATAAAAGACATAATAGATGTTTTTAAGAGTTTGTTATAAATAGTAATATAACATAGTTAATCACATCTCTAATCAATTTTGTTAAGTTCGATCAAATTTCTTTTAGTAATGGTTTATTTTGAAGGTGATATTAAAGATTTGAATGTTCTGTAGAGAAATATGAAAGTTTAAGAGTTGATATTAAAATTAAATTTTCTCGAATGATTTAGAGTGAATTATTCGTGTAAAAAAATGATAATTTTTTTAAAAAATAAATTCTCAAATTGTCTTAATAAGAGCAAAGTTTTTATATTTTTTAATACTTTATATAAAACATATAATAATAATAATAATAATAATTTATTTTGGAAAATATTATTATTTTTTAGCAAAATTCTACTTTTTAGTTTTTAGATAAAAATGTATTTTCACTAAAAATGATATATTATTAAGAAGTTTCCCAAAAAATGCATTTTTACAATCACAAAATATTTTTTTTTGGTTTTATATATTAAAGATATTAATTATATGGCAATCATTAATTAATTTGGTTAATCGGTTATACAAATCATTATATCAAATTTATAAGGTTCACATCTAACATTTGTGGCTATAAATAAAAATGCCTTTTTCCCATGCTTGCATTGCTTTTAGTCCCACATCTCAAAGAGGTATACACCAGTTGATGATAAAAATAAAAGTTATTGATATTAAAATAAAGTTATTGGAATAAATTATAAAATAACTTGCTCTTTGGATAGGTTGGCCCAAAACATAATACAGCTTGTGCATGTTTTATACTTATAAGCTTGTAAGTTATAGAAGTCCCAAACTTATGGGCTTACAGTAATATATCATAGCTTCACCTATCAATGATCTAGGAAGTCAAATGGCATGAGTGGGAGAAAATTGGACCAGGTGGTTCCTTGAAAGATTTTCTGGTTTTTTGATTCACTAGTAAACCTAAACCCTAAACAGGTGGTTCAACGATTTTCTGAATGGTTTGTTGTTAGATATGGTTTTAGCCGGATTTAAGCTGGCTTTGGAACTAGTTCACAAATCTTAATACAAGGCTAACCTCTCATACATCCTTGAAACTAAATTCTCCTTTTCTTCTATTATGGATGATATTTTTACTAAATAATGTACAATATTTTCTATGTGTAAAAGTTGTAATAACTTTGACCTATTCTTTGATAAACACATTTGGAATAAAATAGATGCTTTTACTGCTTGTCTCTTATTACACATTCCTAAATCAACAAATATTGGTTAAACATATCTTATTCTATTTAGTTCTTGATCTCGTTGTTTAAGCTAAAAATTGTGCTTGGCAAGGAAATAATAACATGATTTCATTTCATACGATGATAAGGGAGATTTTAATTATATTAGATCCCTTCAATATAAATTAGGTGTCATTTCTCTTCTTGTACATTTGTGAATTTCAAAAACTATATTTTTTAATATGCTATCATTGATTTTCCTAACACAATTTATCTTTTTTTCTTATTTAACCACTAATTGAATAATATCATCAATTTCTTACTAGATAGAGCTTTATTTGTAAAAAAAAATTTAGTTGAAATATTTTCTACTCTTACTTCTTAATGTCTTCCAATATCTTAATTTTGATATTCATGAGATCATCTCCAAAATATAGTGCATACATGTTAGAAGAGCTTTTATTCTTATTCTTTACCATAGTATTATCAAGTTATCCCTTAAGGCAACCAATTGGAGTTTGTTCTCTTACATCATCATCAAGATTATATCTTCTCTCAAGAGTAAATAAAAAAAGGATTTTTTTTTTAAAATTTTGTGAGTTAACTTCTCAAAATTGACTTCATAAGACAATTGGAACTGAAAAATCTTTAATTTATGTGGCCATTTATGAGAACTAATGGCTTAGGTTAATGCTCTTAAATTTCAAAAGAGGAGGATGCTTTCAAATTCCAATATTGTAAAATAAAGAACATGATGAGCCATGATTATATCAAAGAGTTTTCTTGCAAATATAATATATTCATCTCTCAGGTTGTTAAAACACTTAATGCCATCTCATACTTTTGTGCTCTTCTATCTTGTATGAATAATTTGGCCATTTCTAATTGTGACATACCCATTGCCTATATCTTTTACTCCTATGAGTGGAATTATCATTCTACTAATGTTACTAATGAGGATATCAAGCATTTTCATTTAGATATTGAGAACCAAAAAGCTCTTCATCTCGATGATTGTAATTTTAAAATTTTAAGGATGATTGGGAGATCAGAGGTTCTTTTTCTACTAAGGTTGTTCATTGCTTTTTCTCATCCTCTAAGCTCTCTATTCTTATTAAGCATTTTAATATCACTTCAATTTTTTTAAAAATTCACTTTGAATCTCTTAATTATTAGAATTATACTATCTTTGTAATATCATTAATTAAAAAGTTGATGCCAAGCATCTTGTACGAAGATTATAGCTTCTTCCAAATCTCATTCACTCAGCTCTGACTGCTTTTATTGATAACAAGGATATTAAAATGGTTTTAACTCTTTTGGTACACCTAAACATTTTTATTCTAAAAGTTTTGATTTCAGAGAATAAATGTTTTGGGATTTACTCGAAGTTTCATCAAATGGCTTATTATCTTCGTTTATACTTTTTATCTATGCTTATTAAATGGGAGGAGTGGTTTAGAGGATAATTTCTTGCTTCTAAAATTTATAAAATTTATCATTTATCCACATCTTTCTTCATAATTTTTTTAATTGCTTATATCACATTGGAATTGAGCAATTTACAAAGGCCGTTCTTTGAGCCAACCGACGCTCTACCTCTAGACGCTTCACGAGACTCAACCGTTTCTCACATTTCTACTCTCATATGGAAGGTATACTCTTCTTCTACTATTTTTTTTTTTTTTTGAATTTTAACCACTTGATTTCTTTTTTTTAAGCTTTAAGGGTTTTGAAAAATTTTGAAAATTTTAATAGGTTTTTGAATGTATTTCATTCTTATTATGTTGTCATCATATTTTAGGTTTAGGATTTCTGCAATTTTTATATACATTAAGCCTTGTTCTTTATGTATTTTTTGGCATCACTTTTGATGACACAAGCATAGAATGTCTGCTTGGAGGACTTAGGAGTGTGCTTTATGCAAACATAGCTTCCCAGAGCTCGAGACATCCATTTGAGGTCCCCCGGTGTGTGTCATGCAGCTGGGGGATAATTCTGCTAGATTCTGGCTATTTCTTAGGCGGAGCCGATCAACATTTTATATGACCGACCGCTTTGACCGGATTGACGGATCTCGCTTGACACGACACAATTAAATCGGGCCATAACTTAGCTAGTCATTGGCGAATATCATTCAAATGAATTTGAATCATGAAATGATTAGCGAGAATACGTCCAAAACGTCTTTTTCACATAGAGAGGGCTTCGCACATCTTGGAAAAAGTGTAAATCCCTTCATCGGGAGATCCAAACCTTAAGGGGTCCAACATGACCACGTTCGAAATCAGACATGGCCATGCCCTGAATTCCCATAATTAAGCGACTGCACCTCTTGACGTAACGCTCGAGGTCGGTGTAGTCATGCATAACAGAAAGAGAGGGCAACATAATTATGTCGCCCTCTGGGCATGGCCACACCGAAAGGAAGCTCGTGGCTCCCTTGAGTCTCAACATAGCAACACCGAGACCCTGGCGTGACCATGTTGGGACCTCCCATTTTGCGATGCGGTCCTTGGATTTCCACTGAGATGTCGTCTGACCACTGATAATCCATCATTAACTAGTTTTAAGCCCAAAATAGGGTCAGTATTCACCTGAAATCTGACCAAATGAGGTAAAGGATCATTTCTTGCCCTTCAGCTAGAGGATATTAAGCCTTTGGAGGGATTTTTCCCAGGCCATTGTGATCATTTGGCAATGTGTGTGATCACAGAAAGTGAAAGAGTTTTTGGAGAGCTGCTTGAGGGGTTTGACAGATTATATTCCCTTCTTCTTCTTCTTCTTCTTCTTCTTCTTCTTCTTCTTCTTCTTCTTTATTCTTCTTGCTCTTCTCCATTTTCTTCTTCCTCATCTTTGCTTTCTTCCAATCATCGTCACCTTAGAGATAACTGAGGACAAAGAGGAGGTTTTTCTTGTAACTTCACCGAAATCTCCTTGTACAGAAGTGCGTCTTCATCCTTCGAGGATTGAATAAAGCAAATGCCTTTGGAGCAAAGCCGGAGCGAGGATCACGAAAAGAGAACGTGTCAACAACCATCGTGAAGGAATAACAGTCTCAAACTCTTGTAATTCCATTCTTAGAGCCACTTCCTCTAGTTGATAGAGGCTTACAAACAAGGGTTTTTTTTGTGCTTAGAGGTAGTTGATTGGTTAAGAAGCCGTTCGTGGACTCTCCTTTAATGAATCCGAGTGTTTTCCTTTTTAAGCATTAGCACATTCTAGTCAGCCGAAGATTGAGAAATCCCGTGATTGTCAATAAGCTGCCACCTATTTGGGATACAATGATTTTTCCTATGCCTTTATGACTTAGAAGTGCTTTGATGTATCAGGTTTATTCGTCAGGATGATTCAGTTATTTCGTAGGCTCTGTATGTCGATGTGCCCGTTACCAATCTAGTGACTGCGAGAGAATCACTCTTTGCTACATAGCTTAGTGGAAGCTTTGAAAGCATCAAAGCATTCTCATGCTAAATAACCATTCTTTGATAGCACTATGCTATTCGTCACTACTAATGCAAGCTAAACTCCTTTATATCAAGGGTATTCTAAGGAAAGTCTTAAAATGAACTAATCAAGTGAGATAGATTCCCTTAGAGCACTTTGGACTCCATAATAGGCAAACACACATGAATCTCTAGTTGTGGGTGGTTTTCATTGGCTCTCTTTCTCGGATATTTGACACATGCAATTTCAATCATATCTTCTTCGAACTTATGTGCTTGACCTATTCCAGTGAGGTTCGCTGCACAGAGGTTCTTTACATTCTTTCTCTTGTTTGTGATCCTTTATCATATGTCCTGTTTTTCTAGTTCCACTCTTCTTTTGATCATTCTCATGATCCAAAAGAGAGACTTTTTCAGAAAAGAGAAGTATACGACAATGAACAAGTCAGTGACTCCTTTAAAAATAAAAAGAGAAATGAACAAAAGCTGTCGGCTTTTCTGTTAACGTTGTTTTCATGTAGGTCAAGTCATTATTTATTTATTTAATATACTTTTTAGTCCTATTAAGAGTCTTGGATTAGAAATAAGGTGCGGGCACAAGTTCCGAAATTTCAGGCAGGAGACCAACGTGACGATGACTAGGAGTTGCTTGCTTGTGTCGAGTACCTTAGTTTTAAATCATATTGATTTATAGAATTAGGAACATATATGTACTTGCGCGGTGCGTGGCTGTCTTCTTCTTTTATGGGATATGTCGTTGACTCATTGGTACCGACCTCTTATTATTTTATATTTGGCTTGTTTTTCATGCTTTCTTACATGCTTGTATGCTCAGATTACCTTCGCCTTTTTTGTATTGTGCTTTTGTTTGGGAATCCAACAGATCATTAAGGCTCTATATAACTTAAATTTATAAATATTTTCTATAGGATCCTAATAAAATTTTAAGATAAATTAAAATTTAGGATTAAAAGATTTAAATTTTTTTTAAAAAAAATACATCTAATCTCCTGAAAGACCTTCGGGCCGATTTTAAAACAGGTTGCATATCATAACCTTCATCTAAGTCAAACTAATAGGGCCTCCACATTAGGACTTTAGTAGCTAATTGCAGCATATGAATGTTCCAAGGATAAGTCCATGTGTTTCTCCAACCCGACCCAACATAGATTTCTACTTAGGTGATAGTCTAGTGCGCTTAAGGTGTTAGTGACTTTCCCGACCCAAACAACATACTTGCCAATTTGGCAAGTATATGTCCCATCTCTCAGAGTTTCACTTGATAGTCATAAGATAGAACTTTGTTCTTTTGACCTTTGGGTTACCAAGGTTCTCGTGGATGACACAATTCATAGATTACTGACTGGGGATCTCTGGATGTGCTGGTTTGACTAGCTTCACAACCAGGTAGACTTAGGGTCCTTGTGGCTTTGGATGACTGGTCCATGGTGCCTCGACCTAACTACCTCTACTTGTTAGGGATTACTCATCCCTTCCTTTAACTATCCCCCTATGAGTGTTGTCATTTCTTTTGATGGTTCTTTGATGTCATCGCGTAGGCCACAACAACGGTTATGACACCACCCATTTGGGATACAATGATTCTCCCTCTTCCTTTGTGACCCAATTTGGCCTTGGAAGCATAATGTGAACCCTATGTGATGAATTGATTGTTTCATATGCTTCGATCGACCGATAAGCCTTCGTTCATATGATATCATGAGAGAATTGCTCTCTGCTTGTATGAAAAACACAAACTTTGATGGTAATGGGATGTTACTATAAAATAACCATTTTTTGTGACACCCTCTACTAGTCGTCACCAAAATGTAAGTAGGACTACTCTAATTGAGAGTATTCTTGGAAACTTCTGAGATGTAATTAACTAAGAAGATATGTTCCCTTTAGAGTTTGCATTGGCACAAAACAGACAAACACACCTGAAACTCTAGTTGTAGATAGCTTTTGTAGGCATTCTTTGGCGGATATTTGACACAAGTTGTTTCAATCCAATCATGTTCAGATGTATATGCTTAACATATCCTCATGAGGTTTCCCACACGAAAGTTCTCCATGTTCTTTCTCTTATTTGTCTTCATTGTCGTATGTCCTTACCTTCTAATTCCTTCCTACTCCAGATCCTCCATATGATCCAGAAGAGAGATTTACTCGAAAAGGGAAATCATACAACGCCAGACAAACTCGTGACTCCATAAAAAATAAAGACAGAAAAAATAAAAAAACCTCAATCCTATTAATTGGTCCTCCAAACTTAGGATTATGATAGATAGCTACATAATATTTCATGTCCCAAGGAGAAGTCTCTGTGTTTCTTCAACCTGACTGACCCAACATAGATTTCAACTCTGGTGGTTTCTTAGTGTGATTAGAGTGCTAGAGGCTTCCTCATCCCATATGGTGAAGAAGTCCTTTATGGTGAGTATTTCCAGCTTTGTAGTTGAACCTCTCTTTTCTCTCATTTTTGGTGGCTTTCTCATCATCAAGAAAAGTATAAGTCCCACCTCGGTGAGCTCTACCTCTATAGGTTCATAGAACATAGAGTTTCCTTCTTTTGACTTTAGAGTTACCGAGACTTCCTTGGATGATGTAATTCACAGATTGCTATCAAGGAGTCTCTGGTTGTGTTGGGTCGACTACCTTCATGACCAAATAGACTTAGGTTCATAATAGGTTTGGATGACAGATCTGGGGTATCCTGACTCAACTATCTCTACCTGATTAGGATTACTCTATCTCTCCTTTGTTGACCCCTTTTAAGCTCTTTCGTCCTTTGTGACTTGTTTATGTCGTATTGTAGGCCCTAATTACGGATATGCCGCCACACAGTTGAGATACGGTGATTCACCCTCTGCCCTTATAACTTGGTTAGTCCCTGGAAGCATATTGTGGATTCCATGAGTCAACATGGCTATTTTATAGGCCTTGTATGTCAATGAGCTGCTACTCATTTGGGATATGAAAGATTCACTCTTTGCCTTGTGGATTAGTGAGAGCTTTGAAAGCATCGGGATGCTCCTTCTAAGTAACCATCTTTTTTGTTACCTATTTACTTAACACTTATGACTTACCTTTCTGAGGGTAAGTTTCGATGACATTCAAACATACTTAACGCTAGAAGATGTCAAATATGATTTATATTATAGTGGATTTCAATTAAATTATTGATGTTTGATTCCACAAGGAAAGTAAATGAAGAGTCATCAAATAAAAAAAAAACTCAAATGCTTTATGAACTACTAAATGTCTTGCAAAGACCATTGTGAGGAGGTTGTACATCTTATTGTAAGTTACCATAGCTTTAAAAATAGTAAAAATTAAAATAAATTTAAACATTTCTTGAGAATGCTTTAATTAGGTTGTAGGATTACTAAACGTGACAAATTCATAGAAAAATTTATTTCCATAGGACTTATACAAAACCAAAAAATGGTATCTAAGTTAGATTTGAAATCAGAGAAGAAAGATTATTTTGTCAATTAATATATGCTATTTTATAAGGATGATGTAATATAGACTAATTGCAGATTTTACGAGGCTCTTAAATGCAAATCTTATAATAAAAAGAAGATTAAAAGAAGTTACATACAAGTACCTTTGTTATTTGTCACTTATTCCATGTATTCAAAGTATTTGCATCTATGTGTACTGCTCTGTATATGAGATGTCATCAGAATTGGGCAGGTAAGTCAGTTCGTTGAATCATTCGAATTATAAAGAAGCATGAATATATTTAGATCATATTTATTTTAAGTTTATCGTGTAGCCACTTATATTAGGCATGGCTTGTGTGCTGATAATTTCACATTGTACAATATGTTAGCATGTAATTGATACTTCGTATAGTCTTCTACCAAACCTTAAAATTATTTTTTTAATCAATACTTCCAAACTCATCAATTAACCAAACTCGTTCAATTCCTTTTAAAGCCTTTGATTCCACCAGGACTTTAATTCAAAATTCTTCAATCATTATCAAGTCTAGGTCTTCTGAGTAAACTTTCCTCCATAGGAGGATCACATCCCTTTTCTAGGGTCTTTTCATGACACACCATCGTTGTATTGTAAGTCCTAACCTTTGAGCATAAATCTTCCAAATTATGAACTTGGATCCATTTGTTAACTTTGAAATCACAATTTTGAAAGCCTAAACTTGAAGTCTGAGTAACATAAGTCAATATTTTAATTGAGAGTTTTCTCTAAAATTCACATTTTTAAAGATTTATTTAACTATAAGGACTTGCTCTTTCAAGGATACCAAACCCCCGAGTAATACAAACCTTATTTTACAGTAAGGTAGGGGAAATACCCTTGGTTCATGTATAACCATATATCTTAAAGATTTTCATCATCTAAATGATTATTTTCATTTCAAGGGAATATTTTTTCCCCATGTGGTGGTATACTATTCTTTAAATGTTGTATATGATCATATAGATAGAAACATTTTAATATTTGTGGTAGACACATTAAAAAAATCAAAAGAAAAATATTCACCAATAACAACACATCTCAAACAAGTGAACAATGCCCCAAAGATGTTTCAATGCGCATACCGCATATACTGTAACAACATACCCTAAAAAAGGTGTAACGACACACCCTAAGACGATGTAATAACACGCCCCTAATATGATGCAATGACAACCCTGCATACATTGCAATGACTCATTCTGATGACGGTGTAACAACACACCCCCTAATAACTGCTTACAATTGATGTAAACATGATACAATGACTTTCTTCAGTCTCCTGAAGCTCTCTTATTGCAACCTATCATTATGACCTACGTGATCAACTAGGACTAGCGTGGGCCAGAACTAACACAATTCTGATTCCTGCCTCTGTAGCCTATGAATGTTATAATAGCTCGTGCAACTCCTGACTTCAGTATTTGTATTCTATAAATGTTATTACAGCTTATGCAACTCTCAAATCCAATCATTGTGACTTACGAATATTATTATAGCTCATGTAACTCCCAAATCTAGTCTCTATGATCTACAAAATTTATGAAAGCTCTTGCAGCTCCAAACTCCATTATCTGTGGTTTATGAATGTCATCACAACTCATGCAACTCCCATATCCAATCTCTGCGGTCAATAAATATTATCACAACACATGCAACTCTCAACTCCATTTTTTGCGGCATATGAAAGATATCACAACTCTCCACTATCACAAATATCACCAACTACAACCTACGTGACTCACAAGTAGTGCAACTTCCAGCTTTGATCTCTATGTTCTACAGACATTATCGTAACTCACCACCATGACATATGTGACCAATTACGACCTAAGTGACTCACAACTCCCGTAGCTCCCTACTACAACCTCTACAACAAGCTAGCACTACAATCACGGTTCACAACATTCATAGTAGACCATTGTCTCTATAACAATCAATTACAGTTTTTACTGCCCGTTACAACTATTATTGTTAAAATAACACTGTACATCAACTTTATAATTTCATCTTCTCTAACTCAGGAGAAGAATGAGTCTGTGTACTCACCATTAGATAACAGATTATTTCAAATGGGCTAGACCATGTGATTCTTCCCCTTTACATTACGTAAGAACTCCTCGTGTCTCTAACCATCATTTCTATCTGAATGTTTGTTGGATTTTCATGCAACGCCAAGAAGTTAAATAATCACTCCACCGCCATAAATCTTACAACACATATCAATTATCATCATTCTCAGAAAGAAACCAAAAACCTCTAAACCTTTTTTTGACAATTGCAATATCAGAAGGCACTCGTACATTCTTAAAGTCGTCGGCCGGTTGCAGTACTTTCGAGCATAAATTTCACCTCAAATTTAATATAAAGCACCTACTTATATGATGGGATAAGAAAATATAGGCTTTCTTAAATATTCCTCTGCCCTTTAGCCTACCTGATTTTATGTCGCATGACATGAATTATTATTGCTGATGTGAAGTCGAAGCTGTAAAGGCACATATGATGCATTTGTTTAATGAAAAGTAGGAGCCAGACCCTTCCCATTTATGCTTAAAAAAGAATGTACCATGTAAGTTGCCACAATGCACCAAATAAAAATAAGGGGGGCATTTGCATACACACCACATAACTCTTATGTTTTTATACATCTAATATTTAAATTTTTGTTTTTTTATATTTTTAACCCTATCATTTTTCCTATCAAATCAAAAACATACCATTAATCTCCCATGTTAGAGCCAACCAAATCTCAGTTAAAGCCTCTAAAAATCGAAATTCGCGCATGTTTTTGAACTGCCACATGATAACGACTTTATATATGCAATAAAATATAAGATAAATATGGACGTAGTAAATATTCAATAATTGTAAAGTCACACTTATCAAACACAAGTATACGTATCGCTCAAGTAATATAGGGCTCGAATGGAGTCCTAAATATCGATCCCACATAGAGTAGTTTAGAGTTACGAACTAAGATTTTAGAAAAGCAATACTTTAATCACAACAACGAAGTTCAATTTGCTTATCTATCATTAATAGGAAATTGAAATAAATATGTTATTTTATTAACTATTAAATAACTAATTATATTAAGTAAAATGTAAATCTTCCTACCAAAATTTTTACATGCTAATTAATTTTATGGTTAATGCATAATCAATCATCTCATTTGAGCACATTTGATAAAATTTTTAGTTTTCAAAATGTTTAAAAATATAAATTAAAATTTTTAAAACTTTTGTGCAACATTAACATGATCGAGACATTTATGTAAATATCAACCATTTCATATGATATGTAACATCTAAAACTTGTTTTTTACATTTATATCATTATCATCGACGTCTTTCATATAATGCAAAAAAAGATCATTATTTTACTTTAAAGATGTAAAATACGCCTTTTCAATCATGGATAAGGCGGTATGATGTAAAAGTTGACATAGGAATTGTTGAGAAATTAGAGCGAAGAAACACAAGGATCAATACAAATCGAGAAGAAAACAAAAATATTTAACGAGGCTCAACGAAGATGCCTATATATATATAACATGTAGTACAAATTATAATTATAAAATTACCCATGTACCGTACCGTGAGGGCGTTGCCCTCACACCCCCGACCCACTTAATGAAACTTTCCCGTTTGGACAGATGCTTTCACTCCACTCCCACTCCGCTTGCTAGCTTCGCTAAACACGCTCCGCTCTATTGGCTCGCTCCGTTCTGCTCCAGCATTTGTCTCTTATCTGATATATGAGCCATACCTGACAGGAATTGAGGGGTATGTATGTAAATCTTCCAAAATATTCTCTCGACAACCATAAATATTTCAATACCGAACAATGATTGATTAAAAATTAGATATATCTGCTTAGGAAAGCCACAAAGATCACAATGTTCACAGCATTTGTCCACTTGTCTCGACATCTTCTTAGTTTAGAGCAGTGCATGTATCTCTCCACAAACAGGCCTTTCAGTAAAGGACAGTCTCCTTAATGAAACTTGATCTTGTTGCTACCAATAATATTATAAGGCTTAAATAAATAAATGAAACACTAATTTCTCAACGTTTTTAATTATATTATATATGTTAGATATTTTGGTGATTTTTTTTTTGTTAATTTTTTGGGGTAATTAACATATAAATCTGTTGAGAAAATTAGAGCGAAGAAAACAGTAATCGACACAAATCCAGAAGAACACAGAGATTTAATGAGATTCGGCAAAGATGCCTACGTCATTGGGAGCAGAGCGGCGAGTTCCTTTCAATATTCAGAAAAGGGTTTACAGAAATCAGGGATACATCCTGGAGTTACTAACACACCTATTTATAACCCAGGAGTAAACCCTAGACATAATATGTAATTACTACATTACCCCTGTACCATACTGCGGGGCTTTGCCCCCGCACCCCAACCCACGTAACTTCCAAATTTGGATAGATTCTTCTGCTCCGCTCCGCTCCGCTTCGATCCACCGTCTATCCCTATATGATTTATGAGTCATACCATAACAAAATCAATTGAAACATTGATATTTACAAGTGGCCGGGTTTTACCATGAATTTTGATATTTGAGTGAGAATTTGAAAAGTTGGATGAAAGAGGGTTGTTGATTTATAAATAACAATTTTTATGATGGTTGCATGTAATTATTTTGATTTTTTTTGCCTTTGTATTCCAAATGTTTAGGTACTAATTCTTATAACTTTGTCAAACATGTACATCTTATTAATGGACTGACCATCTTCACTATTTTTAGGGAAAAAAATTTACATATGAAGTCCAGACGCGACTGTGCGCCCCGACTCCAATGACACAATGTCAAGTGTATTTCAGTGCGACATCTTTTGAAAAAATTATAAATTTAAGAGTCAAAGTGCAAGTTTTTTTTTTACTTTTATACACTTGACTTAATTTTATTGCAGAGTTACGTCCGGACTCTGTAAGAAAAAGTTTCTCCTTTTTTAAGGGTGTGTTAAGATTCATACAAACTACCCAGTTCACTTGCATTTACCTACCTAAAATTTAAAAAAAAAAAAATTGTTTTTTTTACATTTATACCACATAAGTCTTTTACACAAAATCAATAATACCACAAATTTAACTTTTAAAAATAAAATACATCTTTTACGTGCATGGCTAAGCTGCTATCTACTTAAAAATTGAAATTTAAATGTTAGATATGTAAATAAATTGAAATTGAGTAAATTGTTGGAGGTGTTAGATCTTTAACCTATCGCTTCTTTTAGAGGGATCAACGTGAATACATGTCCCTCGTTGGCCAGGGCGGTCTTTTGTTCATCTGACCATCGGTCGGTTGGCCACAGCTGATGGTCTTTAGCCGATCAAATTCATGATTTCTGACAGAAAATTGTTATGATTTATCTTTTAATTTGACATATTTTAATATGAAAAAGGAAAAAAATCTAAACTTTAAATATCCCTTTCATTGATAATCACCACAAATAATCAAATATTAAAATCAAACAGTTGATTTCTTGGGATCAGAAGTGGGGGAGGCAAAGAGGTAGAAGAATACTATTTCCTCACGTGGAAAAGAAGAATATGCATTATTAACCTCCAGCTGCTCAGCTTTCCTAGGGGTCCAGCACCTTCATATTACAATACATGCAATTATATAAAAAGACAGGGACTAAACCTAAAGTAATCAGATGAAGCAAGCTTTAAAGATCTCCCCATCTCCCCACAAGCCATTTCAGGAAGATAAGGCTGATCTTCTTCCCCACCATTAATATACAACGTGGCAAGCTCCAGACCTCTCAATCCCCCTCCATCTCCCCTTCTCTCTCTACCTTTTCTACTGATAATATATTGCAGAGGCAGCAATGGTAAACTTTGGCGTGAGGATTATATAATTATGATGGCTTTCATGTGTAATAAATGTAGTTCATGAATGGGGGAGGAGAGGTGGGTTACATGTAGTTATAATATAATGAGGAGAGGATAAGAAAACACATGGAGATGTCTTGTGCATGGGTTGGGTTGGTGGTGTTGGGGGGGAGGCCACGTATGGTTTGTTAGATCCATGGAAGGGAGGGTTGGAGGCCATTTTTCTTTTTTGTTGGGGACAAGGGGAGGGGAGGATATTGCTTGTTATTTGTGAGGGGACTCCATTGTTATACAAGTAATATGTATTGGGAAGGAGTTGTTGTGTGTGTGATGATGTGGGGGAGAGAAATAATTTTATTGATATGTGTGTGGGAGATGATGGGGGTGTATGATGATTTCATGTTATTTTAAGAAAATTGTGGAGAAGATATTGGGTGTTGATGGACAATTGGATATTGGAGGATGTGTATTTGATGTGGGTGGTTGAAAGTTATTGGGCATTTGTGTTTTGTTGGAATTGAGGGACTATCAATGGGTGATGTTGTGATTTAAGTGATGGCGAGTAATTAGTTTAGTCGTTTATGTATTAAAAGGGGGAGTTTGTAAGTGAGAAGATAAACATTTGTTATTGATAGTTGTTAAAAGTTCACAATTGGTTGATAATTAATTTTGGATGATAATTGATGAGAAATGTTGAAAGTCAAAGGTTTTTGGTGATAACTTACTTATTCGATTAAGGGGAGGGAAAACTATATGATTATGAAATGTGCATCCAATATCAATTTTTATAGTTATCATGCATCACCCATTAGCTAGCATCAATTGATGATTGATAAGACAATGGATAATAACGTTGCCAGGAGTTCAAATGACTAGAAATATGAGGACTGAACATCTTAAAATTTTTTTGACCAACGAGATTACTCATTGTTAGAATTGCTTATATTTTACAGTAAATCAAAATATTTATGCACTCATTATCATTGAATCACCGCTTCCATCTTTTTTTGACATTATAATTCCATCAAATATAGCCAAAGAGTATTTATTTTACACTAAACTTAGTTCTCCAAAAGATAAGGAGTATAAAATTCTTGTAATTTATAGTTGAATCGGATTCAACCTACACAATGGCCCTTGAAAGATGACCTCATCAATAAAGTCATAAAAAAGATCAAAGAATAAACTCGTACTTGATTTTACTCAGAGTTAACTAATAGCAACTTTTAAGAGTAAATCTTGTCAAAGTATGAAATTTTGTTGAGCCAAAACTCATACTAAAAAAAATACTTTTTTTTACCATTTTAGCCCCTAAACCAAATAGAAGAACAAAAAGGAAATACCCTATAAAAAGTACCATTGGAAAAGTAAAGTACATTCTTTTTTAAAACTAATAATCATTGAAAAAGTAAGGAAAACTATTGGGGTAATAAATATTTACTTTCAATAAGTCTAGCAAAGTTTGAATTGCCCCATATAGAGGGATTAACACAAGTTCAAATTGTATTCTTTCTAGAGTAGGCAGATAGGTGTGCCCTAGTTGCCACAACTTTCTTTTTCAGTACAATGCCATCATCTTCTACAATAAGTCCTTTTTTTAGCTGGCCCTACCAGCTCTATAATTGTTGAATAATTAGTTATGTCTTAATTTCATACTATGCTATTTACAAA
>NEWO01000269.1:1293887-1306730 GCA_003013225.1 Phalaenopsis aphrodite
AAAATAATCTTAAAAAATATTACAGATATACCAAACAAGAAAGAGAAACAATCTTCAAAACTTATACCCAATCCAACTCTAGCTCGTCCCAACAATCTTCTCTAGCAGATCTGGCAAGAGCGTGTAAATAAGGATAAATTGTAACTTAGGAAGGACATATACTGACTTACAGGCTTGAAAAAGTTACTTTTTGTTTTGAAAGTGATGCATTTTCTTATAATGGTAGATATTTTTTTTTATTATTTGAGTAATAATGTAGCAACTTTGCATTGGATGAAAATCCAACACCCACACAAATAGATAAAAGAAGAGTAAGCACGAGGAGACACCTTGATTTTTTACAATGAATGCTGCATATAGGAAAAAAAAACTCGGGCATGGCAACAATTAAAATAATCCACTATGTAATTGTACATACAAAGACTCAATTTTCTGTTAAATTAAAGAAGATAAAATTACAATGTTGATCTTCAACGGTAGTTCATCAGTAATTGTTGTCACGGGCTGCAATTGTTGTAGTTGATTGTTATGAAGAAAGTTACCCACCATGAATATTATAAATAGTGGTGTAGCTTTAGCTGTTCTTATAAGTTGTTGTATCAGTTGTTCAAGTAGGTCGTAGATGATTGTTTTAAGAGAGCTGATTAAACACGGGGGTCGTGGCAGGGATCTACAAGAGCTGTGAACCATGTAAATCCTAATTAGTTACATAGGCCGTAGTGATGAATATCAATAACGTCTATAGTCCATAAAAGGAGTTGGGAATTGCACGAGTATGGACCACATAGGCTATAGTTGGTCAACTAGACTATAGTAGTGCACCACAATAATATTCGTAGATCATAGAGGTCGAAGTTGGGGGTTACATAAGACATGATCAATGTAAGTGGTAATTGGTCACATGGTACATAGTGGAGAGTTGTAGTAACATCCATAGGCCACATAGTAAAGAGTATGAGCTGCATGAGTTGTGGACCACTTAGATCATAATTAGTCACATAGGTCGTAATGTTGAGCTACAAAAACATCTGTAAGCCATAAAAGTGGGAGTTGTGAGCTGCATGAGTTGTGGACAATGTAGGTCGTAGTTGGTCGTGTAGGCCATAATATTGAGCCACAATAACACCCGTAGGCCATAAAGGTTAGAGTTACGAGCTCTATAAGTTTTAGGCCATGTTGGATGTAATTGGCCATGTAGGTTGCAACAGAAAGCAGTAGTAGAATCCTTTGGCCACACATGCCAAAGATGGGAGATGGATGTGTTGTGGACCACGTCGGTCATAATTGGTCACATAGACTGTGACGGTGAGCTGCAATAATATCAATAGGCCACATAGATAAGAGTTGGGAGTTGCATGAGTTGTGGATCATGTAGGCTGTCGTTGGTCACGTAAGTCATAGTGGTGACTTGTAATAATTGTCCGTAGGCCATTGAGGTTGGAGTGGCAACTGTATGAGCCGTGGATCACTATAGTTAGTCACATAGGTCGTAGTGAACAGTTATAATAGTGTTTGTAGACCACAGAGTCCAGGGTTAAGAGTTGTTTAAGATGTGGAAGAATTAGGTTGTAGTTGTTCACATAAACTGTAGTGAAGAGTTATAGATACGCCTGTAGGCCATAGAGGTTGAAGTTGGGAGTTGCATGAGTCATGGACCACTTAAACCGTATTTGGTCACATAGAGTAATGAGTTGTAATAATATCTATAGGCCATAAAAAACAATGTTGAGAGTTGAATGGGATGTTGAGCACAAAGGTTGCATTTGTGAGCTATAGTAGCTTTAGTCGCCTACCAAGGTCATAGTTGGGGCAAAATCGTTGGCCGGTTGCAATAGAGATATAACTTATTGATATAAGACATAAGAAGAGAATCTTAGGAGTTCGACGAAAATTATTGTATTCTAAATCTGAGAATTGTAAGGGGTTATTGAAGACATTATAAAATAAAACGTGCAAGAATAAAATTTAACTTTATATATAAAACTTGTATTATGAAACCTTATATTTATAATAATTAATTTTCAAATTTAAAAATATAATAAATTTTAAGAGAAATTCTTCAACTTATTACTAAAATTTAAAGTATTTGTTTAATTAATTAAATTAACATTTAACTTTTAAAATTAGAATAAATATAGTTTTATAACAATTAAGTCATTAAAAAGAATATTAAAAAACATAAATTATTGCTTATAAAACTATGGCAACCTTGAGTTCACTTTGCTTTAATGAATAGAAACTTCAACGCAAGCATCGCAAAATTCGTGTTGTTTTTTGATCGACTTCAATGAAGTGGTTTGACACTTGCTTAGGTTGCGACAAAGAAGCTTACAATTCTACTTTGGCACACGCATGCTTGACTCTTATGAACAAAAGAGAACTACAACGCTCGACTTCTACGAATATATGATGGACATTTGATGCTTGGTTTTGATAAAAAAAGAAGGAATTACTAATGTTCGACTTCAACGAATAATGGATGCACGTTCAATCCTTGATTTGACAAATTTTAAAGGGAGCTTTGACATGACGAGAGAGGAGACAACTTCGAATATGAGGTATAATTAGAGCTATATGTATATTTATATCCCTTTTTTCCCACAATCTTGTTAATCTTATGTTTGGTGCAGTGTTGAAACTTATCTCGAATGTGTATGGGTTCGAAAAAAATTCAAACACTTATTGTAGTGTCGAACAAGTGGCAGTGTCAGTAGGTGTCCGACACATGCATGACATATTTTTAGAAATGTCGGTGCTTACATAGTTTGATACAAATAGTTTTATATATGCTAATTTTTTGGTGCTAGACGTGTCAAATTTGTGTGGCATAAATATTATATTTGAAGGTTATATTTGCTTAAAAATTTGAGTCTGTTAGCCCCCTCTCTGTGGGCTTTATTATCTCAACCTCTTGCTGGGCCTTATTCCCCATTCCCATGTATTCCCACATATATATATATATATATATATATATGCCATATGTAGTCACAATTAAACTTTTAATATGTCCAACAATATTTAAATTTATTGAAAGGAATATTTATCGTCAAAGTTTTAATGATTTACAAAAATTTTGTAAATTGTTTAGAGGTGACGGTTTTTCTAAAGAAATTTTTATTAGTTTATTTTCATCATTATCACTTTCAATTTCCACATTCTCCTTCTCAACTTCAATTTCTCTTTGGATTCTTGTCTCAACTTCTTTTACACTTGATAATTTAATAGCTTTAATTTTCTCCTTATTCTAATCTTTTATATTAACTTCAACAGTGCTACTAGAAAGAATTCCTGAAGGTCTGTTACTAAGTGCAGTAAAAATATGTCATAATTGATTTTCAATATTTCTAATTACAGCTCATTGATTTTGTATTTGATTTCCCTTGTTCAACATCACTTCTTCCATAGTCAAGTTCTTTTATTTACCTTGTGAGTTATTGTTAAATCCAGGAGGATAATAAAGTCTATAGTTAAGATTCCCTTGATTATTTGAATTTTTTTAGGGGTTCACCGATTGTTATAATTATTCCAACTAAAATTAGGGTGATTTTTCCATTCAAGATTTAAAGTTCTGGAGTGCAACATTCATACCTAAACTTTCATATTATTTAGGTGCTTTTAAGCCAAGTATGAAAATATGTCTCTCACTCATATAAAGCCATAATAGTGTGATGNTGTCTCTCACTCATATAAAGCCATAATAGTGTGATGTGAAATCAAAGATTCGAGTAATTTACGTGTAAATATGAAAGTTTAGGTGCGAGATATGTAAATACAAAAGAGTTGCGTTCCATATATGTAAATATTTCATGTATTATTTCATAATACCTTACCCATGCAATGAAAAAGAAATATTTCATTTTTTAGAAGTTAACATGATGCTATTTAATTTGTTGTCATATTAAGGATTTGGGTGGTATAAATGTAAATATTAAAAATTTAGGTGTTTGATATGTACATGCATAGGAATTGAGCAGTATCTATGTAAATGCCCCATTTATTATTTTGTTTAAATAAAATATTTTGAATTTCCTGATTTTATAATCTTTTATGCAAAAAAATTAAAAATTTATGAGCACAAATGTATTTATAATCTATCATAAACTTTTTATTATTTGAATTATTTTTTTATATTTAACTACTTTTAAATCAAATAACAACTATCGCACTCACCTGCCGAAGTGTCAAATGTTATGTATCAGTTGCCGTGTTAAACACCTGAGTTGACCCGCCGAGTTGATTCATTAGATATCAGATGTCGTGCACTAGTTTCAGATGTCGTGTTCTAGCTGTCGGGTTGAACACGTATGCATCCTATCTAGTTGATTCGTCGGGTATCAGTTGTCGAGTATCTAATGTTGGTTTGATCTATCGAGATAACTCACTGAGCTCTCTTCTAGAGCACCAGTTGTTGGACTTAGGTGTTGGGCTGGAATCAAAGACAACAAGGGGACGTATGACTACGTCTACAATACTTTATTGGGACTCTATGGGAATACCTCGTACTGTACTAAAATCATGTAGCGTTCTTTCATTATGACCCAATGAGGCAGAGAAGTCATCTCGAGTAATATAAATAGAGATGATCTCGATCCCACCTTCGAGGGGATCAATCACTTTTTTTCGTATTCTTCTAAGATCATAAATCTAAGTTCAAAAGCTCGAGCTCTCAAAGCATATATTCGTTCCGTTCTATCACTTCCTTCATGGTTCCTTCCAGGGCTGTATGAGCCCACGAACACTACGAGATCCAATCGTACCTTAGTAGAATACACGAGACCCTAATCAACTTGCTTCTTACTATTTGAGGGTTGATCGAGAAGAGAAATATGCGGAGCACAAATTATACAGTGGAGAGTCTTCACATCAAACAATACGAATACTAAAAAGGAGAAATTTACATACATACCGCACAATTCATACGTATTTCGTATCTTAAAGTTATGTAAATACTTAGGATTTGCCCAAAATAGAAGTCAACTTATGAGAATAGTCAGCTTTTGGAGGCCCAATTGAGAAGCACTTGCATTTTTGTATTGATATTCCTCACTCATTTTAAACCATCCAAGCTTGTTGTCCATATCATATATTAGAAATTTACCAACTCATCGCCCAATTCCTATGTATTTACATATCTATCACATAAATTTTGTTTTTACATTTATACCATTCAAATCTTTCATATCATATTAAGAGCTTGTTTGGACAAGTCTTCGAGTTTAAACAGCCACCACGTTCCTGATTGGGAACTGTATTTTTGGCTAGTTGTTAGGAATTTTTGTGATGGGAAGTCGTTTGTTTATCTGTATCAGACCCGCAACTATAAATAGGGCTGTCAAAAAAAATCGTTGTTCGCGAATAGTTCGTTAATGAGTTCGTGTTCGATTCGTTCGATAAGTAAACGAAACAAACATGAATTTTTTTTTTAGTTTGGTTAGTTAAACGAATCAAACACGAACAGTGATGCATTCGTTCGTGTTCGAATTGTTTGAAATATAAAATAATTTAAAATAATTATATGTAAAAAATGTATGATATTTTAAAAAATTAAATTTTATAAATTATAATATATAATAAAATAATAATAATAATATATTAATATACTATATTAGTAATATATTGATATAAATATTATATATTTATATAATATAAGTTGTATAATTAATATAATTTATTATTTATATATATTAATACTAGATATGTCAAGCTGGCTCGTTGTTCGCGAACAGCTCGCGTTCGGCTCATTTCTTAAGAAACGAACACGAACTGTGACTTCACGAACAATTTCGAACATGACCTTATCACAAACAAATTAAATTTCAAAAGAACCAAACACGAACACGAACACATGCTCTGTTCGTTCGTGTTCGGCTCGTTTACACCCCCAAGTATGTAAGAATGCTCCTATCTAATTTCATATATAATTCTCACCATAATTTTTTAACATTTCCTTTTTATACACGTAGCACAACTCTTTTGTATTTGCATATCTAACATTTAATTTTTTTATATTTAAATAAATAACACCAAAATCTTTAATATAGCACCAAAATCTTTATTATCACTTTATTAGATTTTAAATAATAATTTAGTGAAACATCAACATCAAAATAAAATAAAAAATAAGGCAAAAATATATATTTTTGGCGCTGCACGCTTTACATTGGATGGAAAGCGATTGCAATTGAGGTTTGATTTTAAATAATTACATACGAGGAATTATTGAGTGCAACGCACGACACGTAATTAGGGCTGTCAAAATGACTCGTTGTTCGCGAACAGCTCGTGTTCGGCTCGTTAAGAAGTTCGTGCGAACGGCTCATGTTCGGCTAGTTAAGAAGCTCGTGTTCGGTTCGTTAATTTCAATCGATAATTTAACGAGCCAAACACGAACTAAGATGTGCTCGTTCGTGTTCGGCTCGTTTTGGCTCGAAATACTACTGATCAAGTTTATATGCGAACAGCTCGTGTTCGGTTCGTTAATTCCAATCGATAATTTAACGAGCCAAACACGAACTAAGATGTGCTCGTTCGTGTTCGGCTCGTTTTGGCTCGAAATACTACTGATCAAGTTTATATGCGAACAGCTCGTGTTCGGTTCGTTAATTCCAATCGATAATTTATCGAGCCGAACACGAACTAAGATGTGTTCGTTTGTGTTCGGCTCGTTTTGGCTCGAAATACTACTGATCAAGTTTATATGCGAACAGCTCGTGTTCGGTTCGTTAATTCCAATCGATAATTTATCGAGCCGAACACGAACTAAGATGTGTTCGTTCGTGTTCGGCTCGTTTTGGCTCGAAATACTACTCATCAAGTTTATATATATATATATATATATATATATATATAAAGTAGTATTTTAAAAAAATCTAATTGACTACAATGCTACAAAGATTTATAATCAATTAAAATATTTATTAAGAAAATAGAATAAAAATTATTAAATTAGATTCAAATGATGTTTTAATATAAATAATAATTTTTAAATCTTGCTCAAACTCTTATTGTCTTATAACTACATGATTAGGATTGTTAAAATGACTCTTTGTTCGTGAACAGCTCGTGTTCAACTCGTTAAGCAAACGAGTCGAACACGAACACACTTTTTGAGCTCGAAATATAAACGAGTCAAACGCGAGCTCAGCATGAAAAATTACATTAAGAGCACCTACCAAGTCAATGTATTGCACGATTTTGATAAAAATTCAGTTTTAGGGGATAAATGCTAGAACAATTCTCTGTAAAATAAAATATTAGGGGAAATTTACATACATACCCACACAAATCTTATGTATTTACATGCCTAACACGTAAAGTTTAATATTTACATTTATAACACTTTGGTAGTCAAAATATTTACATGAAAAGAGTACTTCATTTTCCAAAAAGCTATGATAATGTAAATTTTGAAGTTTAGGTATGATATGTAAATATATAACACTCAATCTTTGTTATGTAAATACATACTGCACAATTCATATATATTTACATATAAAACCTAAATTCAGTAAATCTTTCATATCACATAAGAAAATGTGACTATTTTAACATATTAAAAACAAAATATGCAATTTTTATGTATAAGTAAGGCGGCAAATATTAAAATTAAAGTATGAGTACTGTAAGATATGTAAATACATAAGAGTTAAGCGGTATTTCTGTAAATTCTCTTGTATTATTTAAATTTCTAATCCACATGTCTTAGACGCTCCAGTATTAATCTTAAACGACAATTTACATCAAAATCACATGGATTAATAAATTTTGTAAATAATAATTAATATTTTGGGTAGCAGTACATGTAATTATCTCAAAAATAAAACTTATGTTTCATTCACTATCGCACCATGTCATGTCATAATGAAAAAAAAGGCTTAGTTGATAATAAAGAAAAGAAAGATTTGCATTCATGTCATTAAATTCTTATGTATTTGCATATGTAGTATTTAAATTTAATTTTTACATATATTCCACCTTGAAAATGTATATTTCACTTTTTAATGGTTAAAATAGTGATATTATTGATATGGTATAAAGTATTTTAGTAATATAAATTTTAGGGATTGGATATGTAATGGCATAGGAATTGGATGGTACTTAACAATTAACTCTTACAACTTTGAATGTCTTTATGTCTATAAGATTTGTTAGGTATGACTTATAATACCAGAATTTGGAGTCTCTTGGAATGAAGAGATGTCTCTTGGAATTTACTGGGTTGGGGGGATCAGCGAGGGCGCAGCGGAAGCGTGATTGCCCAACTCACATTGGTGCATAAGAAACTCTATGATGTATTTCTCTTAAGGTGTTGTATATTTGCCAAGGTAGAGATTTGTTGGGTATATACATTTCTCCTAAAAGAGACTAGATATTCGCCAAGGTGGAGATTTGTTAGGTATGACTCATATACCATAAATGGGACAGGTGTTCAAGTGGAGCGGAGCCCACGAGCAATGTGGAGTGGAAGAAACTTGTGAGGTATGACTCATATAACATAAATGGGATAGGTGCTGGTGCAGCGCAGAGCCCAGGAGCGAAGTTGAGCGGAAAGATCTGTCCAATCGGGAGAGTTTCATTATATGGACTGGGGGTACGTGGTAACACCCTGCGGTTTGGGACAGGGGTAATTTAAGTAATTACATATTGTACTATAGTGTTATATATATGTCATGTTTGTAACCTGTGTGAGTCTGTGAGACTCCGAGATTCTGAATCTTTTATTNCACCTACCAAGTCAATGTATTGCACGATTTTGATAAAAATTCAGTTTTAGGGGATAAATGCTAGAACAATTCTCTGTAAAATAAAATATTAGGGGAAATTTACATACATACCCACACAAATCTTATGTATTTACATGCCTAACACGTAAAGTTTAATATTTACATTTATAACACTTTGGTAGTCAAAATATTTACATGAAAAGAGTACTTCATTTTCCAAAAAGTTATGATAATGTAAATTTTGAAGTTTAGGTATGATATGTAAATATATAACACTCAATCTTTGTTATGTAAATACATACTGCACAATTCATATATATTTACATATAAAACCTAAATTCAGTAAATCTTTCATATCACATAAGAAAATGTGACTATTTTAACATATTAAAAACAAAATATGCAATTTTTATGTATAAGTAAGGCGGCAAATATTAAAATTAAAGTATGAGTACTGTAAGATATGTAAATACATAAGAGTTAAGCGGTATTTCTGTAAATTCTCTTGTATTATTTAAATTTCTAATCCACATGTCTTAGACGCTCCAGTATTAATCTTAAACGACAATTTACATCAAAATCACATGGATTAATAAATTTTGTAAATAATAATTAATATTTTGGGTAGCAGTACATGTAATTATCTCAAAAATAAAACTTATGTTTCATTCACTATCGCACCATGTCATGTCATAATGAAAAAAAAGGCTTAGTTGATAATAAAGAAAAGAAAGATTTGCATTCATGTCATTAAATTCTTATGTATTTGCATATGTAGTATTTAAATTTAATTTTTACATATATTCCACCTTGAAAATGTATATTTCACTTTTTAATGGTTAAAATAGTGATATTATTGATATGGTATGAAGTATTTTAGTAATATAAATTTTAGGGATTGGATATGTAATGACATAAGAATTGGATGGTACTTAACAATTAACTCTTACAACTTTGAATGTCTTTATGTCTATAAGATTTGTTAGGTATGACTTATAATACCAGAATTTGGAGTCTCTTGGAATGAAGAGATGTCTCTTGGAATTTACTGGGTTGGGGGGATCAGCGAGGGCGCAGCGGAAGCGTGATTGCCCAACTCACATTGGTGCATAAGAAACTCTATGATGTATTTCTCTTAAGGTGTTGTATATTTGCCAAGGTAGAGATTTGTTGGGTATATACATTTCTCCTAAAAGAGACTAGATATTCGCCAAGGTGGAGATTTGTTAGGTATGACTCATATACCATAAATGGGACAGGTGTTCAAGTGGAGCGGAGCCCACGAGCAATGTGGAGTGGAAGAAACTTGTGAGGTATGACTCATATAACATAAATGGGATAGGTGCTGGTGCAGCGCAGAGCCCAGGAGCGAAGTTGAGCGGAAAGATCTGTCCAATCGGGAGAGTTTCATTATATGGACTGGGGGTACGTGGTAACACCCTGCGGTTTGGGACAGGGGTAATTTAAGTAATTACATATTGTACTATAGTGTTATATATATGTCATGTTTGTAACCTGTGTGAGTCTGTGAGACTCCGAGATTCTGAATCTTTTATTTTGTACTCTTTTCTGAATATTGAAAGGAACTTGACGCTCTGCTCTCGAGAATGTAGGCATCTTTGTCAAACCTCGTAAATCTCTGCATGTTCTTCTAGATTTGTGTGGATTCCTATTTTTCTTCATCCTAATTTCTCAACAAGTGGTATCAAAGCAAGGTTCGAGGGCAGGGGAAAAAAATTGTTTCAGCACAGGAAGAAGGTTGGCGACAACTCCGATTTCGGCAGGAAGATTGGCTTGGAGGTTCGCGATCATGATCTGTGAGCCGTTGCGGGAAGGAGTTCTCGCGGAAGTTTGGCGAAGGTTCTACCCAGCCGAGGATTTGCGACGCAGAGGATGACGAAGATAGATTCAACGGTTGTGCGATGGTTCGCAATCGCGGAAGGGGAGGAACATGATCATGACAGAGGAGAATCACACATCCAGGCTTTTTCCGCGGCAGGCATAGGCGATCTTCTGCGACAGGCAGAGGCGAGGGGCCCTTCGATTCAGATTCAGTGAATTTGGCAATTTAGATACAGGAGTTCGGACAGAAGGTCGTGGACGACATTCGCGATGGAAGTTTCACGAACAGGCGCGAGGGAGCTGTAGAGGAGCAACATTGGAAAGACAGACACGAGAAAAGGAAATTTGCGTGGAAAAGGAAAGTTTGCGGAGAAGAAAATTTAGCGCAGAGATATTCCAGAGATATTCTTGGACTTAGGAAAGGCAATGAAAAAGAATCTGCTCCAACACTTGAGAAATGAAAGATTTCTTTCTGGAAGGAAAACAGAGGCAGAACTTTCTGGAAGGAAAGCCGAAACAAAACTTTTCTGAGAAGGAAAGCAGAGCTTCTCTGGGAGGAAAAAATAAGCTTTTCTGAATAGCGAAGACTGAGCTTTTCTTGAAAGTTTAAAGAAAATGACTTATGGGAAAGTTTAATTAAGTAAAATTTAATTAAGGAAAAGTTCTTTTTCTAGGAAACTTAATTAAGAGATTATTTAAAAGGATTTGTGGCCCAACCCACATTGGTGCATAAGAAACTCCATGATGTATTTTCTCATAAGGGGCTGAATATTCGCTAAAGTGGAGATTTGTTAGACATATATATTTCTCCTAAGGGGTTGGATATTCACGAAGGTGGAGATATGTTGGGTATATGTATTTCTCATAAGGGGTTGAACATTCACTAAGGTGGAGATTTGTGAGGTATGGCTCATATACCATAAATGTGATAGATGCTGGAGCGAAGCGGAGCCCACGAGAGAAGTGGAGCAGAAAGATAAGTCCAATCAGGGAAGTTTCATTATGTGAGTTGGGGGTGCGGGGCAACACCCCACAGTTTAGTACATGAGTAATTTAAGTAATTACATATTGTACTATAATGTTATATATATCTCATGTTTGTAATCCTATACGAGTTTCTGAGACTCCGAGATTCTGAATCTTGTATTCTACATTCTTTTCTGAATATTGAAAAGAAGTCACCGCTCTACTTCTGAGAACGTAGGCAACTTTGCCAAACCCCGTTAAATCTCTTTGTGTTTTTCTGAATTTGTGTCGATTCTTGTTTTTCTTCGCCCTAATTTCTCAACAATGAATAAAGCATCAAATATTGAAATTGAAGTATGGGTACTGTTAGATATGTAAATACATAAGAATTAAGCGGTATTTATGTAAATTCTCTTGTATTATTTAAATTTCTAATCCACATGTCTTAGACGCTCCAGTATTAATCTTAACGTATATAAGTGCGACGAATTACGTCAAAGTCACGTAGATAAATAAATTTTGTAAATAATAATTAATGTTTTGGGTAACAGTGTATGTAATTATCTCAAAAATAAAACTTAAATTTCCTTCACTATCGCACCATGTCATCATGAAAAAGAAGGCTTAGTTGATAATAAAGAAAAGAAAGATTTGCATTAATATCATTAAATTCTTATGTATTTGCATATGTAACATTTAAATTTAATTTACATATATTCCACCTTTAAAATGTATATTCCACTTTTTAATAGTTAAAATAGTGATATTATTGATATGTTATGAAGTATTTTAGTAATATAATCTTTAGGGATTGGATACGTAATGACATAGGAATTGGATAGTACTTAACTCTTACAACTTTACATGTTTATATGTCTATAAGATTTGTTAGGTATGACTCATAATACCAGAATTTGGAGTCTCTTGGAATAAAGATGTCTCTTAAAATTTAAGAGTTATGTCTCTTGGAATTTAGTGGGTTGGCGCAACAAAAGCGTGGTGGCCCAACCCACATTGGTGCATAAGAAATTCCATGATGTATTGCTCATAAGGTGTTGTATATTAGCCAAGGTAGCGATTTGTTAGGTATATGCATTTCTCCTAAAAGGGGCTAGATATTCGCTAAGGTGAATGTTTGTTAGGTATGACTCATATACCATAAATGGGACAAGTGCTCAAGTGGAGCGGAGCCCACGAGCGATGTGGAGCGGAAGGAACTTGTGAGGTATGACTCATATAACATAAATGAGATAGATGCTGGAGCGGAGCGGAGCCTACGAGCGAAGTGGAACGGAAAGATCTGTCCAATCGG
>NEWO01000269.1:1309170-1322614 GCA_003013225.1 Phalaenopsis aphrodite
AGGATAAACTGCTTATCCTAAAACGCGGCCTGCGGGCCGACCGCATGGGTTGACCTGCGACGTGCGTTTAGTGTAAAACCTAAACGCAGTTTCGGATAAGCTGTTGAAACGCGCGAACAAAATTGTTCGGCGACGTTTTGAAAACGCCGCACGCACCTACAATCTGCCCCAAACAGACCCTAAATCTTAACAGGTTGGATCAATCTCACATGATGCTTGTGATGAGAACCGTGTCCTTGCCGATGAGTAAGTAGAAGAGAATTGTAAGGACAACATTTGCTCGACGAGAGGAATCCATACAGAGAAAGGGAGAGAGCTGGAGTAAGGGTGATAATTTTCCTATTTTTTAGAGGGAACCAGTCGGTGGCACTGTTCATAGAGTAGTATAAGTCTTTAAGTGCACTAATTTACTGCCATCTTGCCTTGATTGTACGTGTACAATTAGTCTTTAAAACATCAAACTAATCAAAAGCCTCTGGTTGGAAAAAGTAAGATAGCTTTCAAACAAATTCTAGTCACTTGTCAAGCTCATATTATTATCTAGTTATAACTGAATAATGGGAGAAAATTAATACATATTATTTATGATTATAGCCATTAATAGGTTTTATTTTAAGTTACATAGCAATTAATTTATTTATATTTAATTTAAGTTATATATTATAAGCTTATAACATGAGTATTTTATAATATGAATAACGTTTATTTTAACGTTATTAAGTTATAATGTATAACATTTTCACATTAGAACATTAAAATATAATTTTTTACTAATTATGCTTTATAACACCGTCATGTCATAGTGTATTGCACGACAGAGGTCTTTTCGAGCCATCATCTAGACGTGCAAGTCGGCCGCACCGCACGTCCGGACGACAATCCTAATACCATCATGTTTGACATGCATTGCACTTTAAGTAGCACAAGGGATAATTACAAAAGTTATTATTTACAAAGCTAGCACTCAAATAAATTTTTTTCAGCAGTCTCCTAATTTGAATAATATTTTAAAATTCAGAGTAAATAAAATAATCTATATTTAAAATGTCACCGCACTAAATAAGATGGTGCCAAGACAGACCCTTAAAAAGGCCCCCTTTTTCAACAAATAAACCCCTTATCCCTCCTGCCGTCGCCGGCCATCATTGGCCGAGTCATAGAGCTACAATTCTGCACCTCCGGCGAGAGTTCGCCAGATTCCTCCGCATCGAAGCTCGCGTGAACTCCATAAAGCAAGTAGAAAACCACAGCAAAACCCGTGAACACAGCGAACCGAACATACGACTGCCAGTCCAGCAAGCCCAGCAGGAACACGTTCAGAAAAATGGAGATCGCCGGCACCACCGGCATCAGAGGCATCCCCCACAGCTCCGGCTTTCTCACCTGCGGTACCCACCAGCTGAAAGCGCACAGCGCCGCCGCGGCAGAAGCGGCGATGCCGCAGAGAACCGCGGTCCTGAAATCTCCGCCTCCGGCCGAAAGGAACCGCCAGGCGACGGTGAAAGCGACGGCGGAGAGGGAGAAGAAGAGGAGGAAGACGACGGTGGGCCAGGGATTGGTGGACCCCACCGACACGTAACGCCGGTGAATGACGGCGTTAGCGACCATGTAGAAAACGAACAGGGTGCCGATGGTCACCAGGTTGAGAAGAACGTTGAGGTCCGTGAAGAGCGCAATGGTCGCCGTTAACCCGCCTGAGATGACAATTAACGTGGAGGACCCTGGAGATTTGAATTATTGGAAAATAAGGAGGGTTATTTAGATTTTTACCGAGGAAGAGGGAGGCGTTGACGGGGGTTGAGGTGGCAGCGTTGACTTTGGCGAGCCGGGCTGGGATGCCGTGGGCCCGAGCGATGACGCAGAGATAACGGGCCTGGCCCAACATCGAGACGAGGATGGATGTTAATATGCCCAAACTGGCCCCCACGCCGATCACGTTCGAGACCCATCCCCAGCCGTCCGATCCCTTGAATGCCGACGAGAATGGTGATTCGCCGTCGATCTGCGCTGTCCAATGAGTATTAGTTATACATATTTTTTTAAGAGGAGATTGGGCTAAAGAGTTTGTAATTGGTAGCATAATCACATTTTTTATACATACATACTATACAAAATTTAAATTTATATAATACCACTCTTTTTAACATTTGCAAAAGTGATAAACAACATTGCATGGATAGATTTATAAAAACTAGTGTCATAAACATAAATGACAAATTTTAAGTGTTAGATAACTAAATACATAAGAATGTTGGGTATGCATTTAAAGATCCAAAAATTGTAACTTTTTAATGTACTAAAATTTGTTTTGGGGTTCTAACTTGTTTGCGAGCATGTCCTGAGAGTCGAAATTGAATGAGGAGAGAGAGAGAGAGAGAGAGAGAGAGAGAAAATCACGAAAATTTTTCACTCTGAAAGAGAGGAGAGAGACTTTCTTTATTCATCTTCGGACCCCTATTGAAAGAGATTTAATTTGTACAATTAAAGGAGGTGATAATCGTTATGATAAAATGCTCCCAAATAGAATCAATGCGTATAATTTGAATTAATGGTTTGATAATGTTGACAAAATTAAGGATTTACAATGATTTATGAGCTTGAATGCTGTTGGTCGGCGTGCGACCATTTATGTCAGTCTGCCGACCGGAATCTGTCTCTACCAAGAAGGGGTAATCGGTTGGTGTAAATAAGGTTGATCGTCTTGACAAGAGGTTTGGTTGGTTGGTTTTGCGGGACCTATTTGTCACGGATAAATAGTCCCACATTGGTTAGGTGTAGGGTCGAAAAACAATATTTAAGTCTTGGGCTGCCTTCCAACCATAAGGGCTAATTTGGGAGGTTATCAGAGCAGATTACTGCCTGTCAGGTGTGTGGACTCTCCATGGTCCAGTGGGACCCTCGGTGGAGCCGATCCGTGATGAGAACATCACGTGATTGGGTGGAGGAGAATGTCACAGACAAATAGTCCCACATTGGCTAGGTGTAGGGCCGAAAAACAGTATTTAAGTTTTGGGCTGTCCACCACCCATAAGAGCTCTTTTGGGAGGTGACATATGGCTACAGTTAGGCGAGTAATGTCTTGCTGTTTGGCTCAAGTCTTAAGGGGCCTGTGTCTTGTTTGCCTAGTCAAGCTGTTGCCTCGGCCAAATCTTCCCACTTGAAAGTTCTTGAGAGGATCTTGTCGCTGCATGTGCAGAGTATCTGACGAGTCTTGTTGTCGGGACGAGTCGCACTTTACCATTAACAAATTTTACCCCTATTGATTATGTGACAATCTCCAGAGCTTTGACCTATTAAGGGTTTATAGATAGATTCTCATGCTTGACGTTCAATTGTCAGTCAATTGCTTACTCAGGGATACAATCTCATATTGAATTATTTGAGTGTTTCTAAGGAGTCTTTCATATCTTTGATGTGTTATTCGGATGTCTTACTCTTAACTAGAACATTTTCAACATACACCTCAAAATTATTTTCTTTTTTATTACCAAAAATTATATTCATGAGGCGCAGATAGTAAGCTCCAACATTCTTAAGCCCGAAGAACATTACATTAAAACAAAATATGTCTTATATATTAATAAATGTCGTTTTTCCACTTCAACCAGTGTATTTTTATTTGGTGGTAATTGGAGTAAACGTCAACAAAACTCATTACCGAGTATTTGACCGCTGCATCCACCAAGGTGTCAATCTTTATAAAAGGGTAGGTATCCTTTGTGTAGGTGGTGTTAAAGTTGGTGAAGTTGATGCACATCTGACACTTGTCAATGACTTTATTGACTATCATGATGTTTGAGAGCTAAGTTGGGTATTGGACTTTGCGAATGTAGTCGGCGTCTAGTAACTTCTTAACCTTTGTCGCTATCCATTCGACCGAAGTTATGGCAGTTGACCAAGTGTTCTGTTGGACTGACCGAGAGTGGGGGCTGATGTTTAGTCGGTGGCACACTACGTTGATTGAAATGCCTGACATCTCTAATGCAGTCCAAGAAATCACTTCTCCGTGCTTCCAAAGTGTATGCATCAGCTGGTCCCTGAGTCAATCATCAAAAAGTTTGTTTATTAGAAGATATTACTGGGTTCTTTTTTTGATAGAGGTACCTGGAGGACGACCTCAGTGGTCTTGAGACACCCCTCCATTTGGATCTTGATATATAGTGGTTCATGGTCAAAGTTCGAGACCATTGGCAAATACCAGCTTCTAGATTGCTCTAAGTTCCACTGGACCGTGATCACCTCCCCGTTACCCGAAAACTTTATGGTCATTTTGGAAGGTGGAAATCACCACTCGATCGCAGTTCAGGAGTGGTTGTTTGAAGGTAGCGTTGAAGTTCAATGGAGATTCCACGATGAGAAACTCCTCAGTGATGTGTTATTGATTCCCATGTTTTCCTCAAGAAATGGCTAGGGCGATAAAGCCTAGTGCCTCCTTCCTTTCCCCGGATAATCCAAACAACGAATCGGCAGACTCTATCAAGCAATCGGTCTTCAGGCAGATTTTGAACACCGTTTTGAACATGATATTGACCGAACTCCCTGTATCAACAAGAATACTATCCATCTTGTAGTTTTTTATTAGTGTCGTTATGAAGATTACTTCATTGTACGGGTTCCTCTTCAATGACAAATCTGCATCTGTAAAGATAATTGGTAAATGGTTACGTGAATACAGAACGACAGAGTATACCACTTTTGAAAATTGTCATTTCAAGTTGGAGGATCAGGGTCCTCCCCCGAGGATTGTTGGGATTTTGCTTGCTTCATGGACCTCATTCGCCCGGACATGCCCTTTTGCGAGTTCTCCTGCTGAAGCTTTACCCTGCTGCTGCGTGGGCACACCGATTGTGACAAACTCTTTGAGCTTTCAGATGCGGATGAGCTCCTCTATCAGATTTCAGAGGTGACAACATTCCTCCGCGCCGTGACCATACTCACGGCAGTACTGACAGTATCTTTTTTGATCTTGTAAGGTCGGGGCTACCTTCAGTATTGGGGCGAGTTTGAAGTAATCCTTGTTTTGGATGGCTAGGACAATTTCAGCCATTGACATGTTGAGATTATCAAACCTTGCATTTCCGCCGCTGATCCCGAGACCGAGAGTCCTTGTTGTTGTGGTGATCGTTGGAGGACTGATGTCCTTAACCTTCCGCAATTCACCCTGTTCTTTCTACCGCATTGAGGGATGATCGAGCGACTTTGGCTTACGCTTCAAAGAGCCTTGAACGTCGTTTTTGGCGAGTGTTGGCACGCTCTCCATCTCAGTACATCTGCGGAATTAGTGGCTTTAAATAAATTTAGGTCACACCTGAACCCTTTGCTTCGAACTCCTCGTTTTAAAGTTGTTTCGACTATATCAGGCTTTAGGTTTCTAACTTATAACATTTCGTTCTGAAAATGGGTGATGTAGATCCATAAGCTCTCGTTTTCTCCTTATTTGAGGTCGAGCAGGGTGTTTGAGTCCTTCCTCGATTTTTAACGTTCGGAAGTACGAGTCGAAGAGTCTTTTAAATTCATAGTAACTTGAGATGGTTTCGGTCGCCGACTTCTTCATGGTGGTTAGACAAAGTCGACACATTATGGGGTCGTCAATCTGGAGCAGACCGGTGATGACTCAACGACGCTACGTGATCGATCAGGTTGGTCATCCTTTTATAAGAATCTAGGTGAGGGAACCTTAGCGTGGATGGGGGTACCACCTCTTTGATTCTGCAAGAAAAAGACCCTCCTAGAAGCGGTCAGACATGACCTACGTCCGCTTTTCCCATTGCAAGTTTGCATGTGTGGACGTGATTGTGTTAGTGTGTTGGGACTCGCTCTGCTCGCTTGTTGTTGATTTAGTTGCTGGAGCTGGTAAGTTTTCCATTGGGGCCCTTTGGGACAAACCTCTTGAGGTTCTGCTTGCAGGCGAGGCGCCTGGTCATTTCTCTAGGTGATTGCTGCTCGGAGGACTTCGAATTGCTCCATCATGAGGGTCATTTTCGTTTGTAGGACGTAGACCTGTGCTCGGACGTCCGATTGCATAGCCTCTCTATTGGGCTCCATGCATATTATTTCTCTTCAGAAAGTGTCGCCTTTGTAGTCCTTTTCGTTTCTCATCTGTGGCATACTCCACACTGACCACACTACCTTTCAGGATGTTGGATTTTAACTTGTCCTTTTGGGAGCTCACCACGAGAGTCAGAATTAAAAGTGCTGAGAGAGAGATAGAGAGAGTAAGAACAAAAAAAAAAAATCCCCACTCGGAAAGATAGGAGATAGTTTCTTTTTATCCTCTTGGGAACGCCTATTTAAAGTTCAAATTAGTATAACTAAGAGAAACTAGAACCGTTATGACAATCAGTCTTAAATAGAATTAATGTGTATAATTTGAATTAATGATTGTCATAATGTTGACAATAATTTTGACAATAATAACAATTAATAATGACTTATAAGCTTGAATGATGTCGGTCGACAGACAATCGATTGTGTCGATCGGCTGGCCAGAAATTGTCTTTGTCAATAGGGGGTAATTGATTGATGTAAACAAGGTCAACCATCTTGACAATATGCATGACCATTTGGTTTTGCAGGACCAATACCTTCGGTCAGGCGGTCGACTGATGGGTCGACTCATTTCATTGGGTGAGTCGTAGCTTACTTGCTCTTTGACTCAATTCTTACAAACCTTGTGTCTCATTTGTCTCATCGGTCTGCTGCCCAACAGAATCTTCCCTCTTGTAAGGTCTTGAGCGAATCTTGTCATTGCTTGTACGGAGTAATATCCGACGAGACTCGCTGCTGGGACAATTTACGTCATACCTTTGGCAGATCTTAACACTACTGACTATAGGACCATCTTTAGAGCTTTGACATATTCCTTCCTCATTTAGAAACGTGAATTCTCATGTGCTTACTCTGGAGTGAAACTTCCTATTCTTAATCGTTCATTTTCTTTGAGATTCGTTCCAGTAATTCTAATGTAAACAACAAACATACCACATTATTCATATGATTTATATATTCAACACCTAAAATTTCATATTTAATAGCACTCAAATATTTAACATCAAATTAAAATTATAATCAATACTAATCTTTCTAAAGTGAATATGCCACGAAAATTAAATAAATTAAAACAATATATTCTGACAATTACATTTCTAATATTATATATTTATTTTAAAACAAAATAATTTTTAAACTGAAATAAAAAAAGAAAAGGACACGGACCCCACAACGTATCTGCCAATGATTTGACCTCACTGACCCATAAAGAGCCCATCCACAAGACAAATGGGATTAGGTGTTAATATGCCACGAAAATTAAATAAATTAGGATTAAGAAATTAGTTGAATATAATTTGGATTAAAAAAAAATATTTATAATAATCAAAGTATTTGAATGACCTAGAAGATCAAGATGTCCTTATCACCCTAGCGCACACCGCATGGTAAAGAATCGTCTGACACACCATGGCAAGAGATTGGAACGACAGATCACGCTGACAGTCCCGACTAATCGGAGCACATGCGGGAATTCTTGATCGCAACTAATCAATCCACCCGTGACGGACGAGATCAATATTTGACCAGACGTCTCGACCGACCCATTAATGGCTCGGTCGCCACTCAATCAGTCATCTCAGTAGCCCCAATTCGAGCAAGTAGACTGACCAAGTTACAATTATATTAAAATTCAAATTATAATACCCATATAATATAAAATACATATAATTGCTCCCTAATATCTCTAATTATACAAATATGTCTATATAAATAAGAAATAAAAAACACAAACAAAAGAATTTATACTGATTCTCTATACAGAAGATTCCTGACTAGTTATACTCTTTTTCTCTTCATTCACTCGATCCTAAACTCTCGGGACGTGTTCACAAAAGGAAATCCGATCCAACATTAAAAAAGAAAAAATCAATTAAGTCTAACTATAAATTTATTCTTTGAACGAGACTTTAATGAAAAATGTAACACCTACCATAACGAGAGGATGCATAGCCTTTATAAATGAGCAATATAGGCCAAATATTCCTCAAAAAGGATATAGGCCAAACTAGATCCCACATGCTATGTGTCCCCTCCCAACGACTTATCACATTTAGGGTTCGTGTGGGGGGGCTTATAAGTGCTGACGTCGTTTTCAAAACGTCACCAAATCGTTTGATTCGTTTGTTTCATCAATTTATCCGAAACTGCATTTGAGTTTTTACACTAAAAGCAGACCACGAGTCGCCCCCGCGGACCCCGTTTCAGGACAAACAGCTTATCCTGAAAAGCACAAGCTCTTCCAAACATACCCTTATTTATTTATTTTGAGTTTACAGTCCAATACTTATTAAAATTATTTTAAATGAATTAAATTTTTTAAAAATATCTTATTTATTATTTCAACATCAGAAAAAAACTTTGAATGTTAGAGAAGGTATATTTGTAAATATCAAAGTTCCGGGTGGTATGTACGTAAATGCTCCATAAAAAAAAAATAAAAGCAGCAAAATAAAACAAAGTTTCACGGGCAAAGCGGCGGACTCATCGTGTAGAAAAGCTTGACTGAGTACCCTAAAGATAGCGAAAGAAACAGATTCAGATGGATAAGGAAGAAGACTCACCGCATCATAAGGCACGAGCAAGGCCATGGACGCCGCCATTAAACAATACAGAAGCGTGACGATCACCACCGAACCAGAGACACCCATCGGAATATCCCTCGCCGGGCTCTTCACCTCCTCCGCCATTGTCGACACCGCATCATACCCAATATAGCTCATATAAACCGCCGCCGCGCCGTTAAATACACCGCCGACGCCGTAAGGCATGAAACCTCCGGCGTGATTCTCCGGCGACGCCGGCAGCGTTAAGTTCTTCCAGTCCCCTCTCCAGAACCCAATGACGATGATGAAGAGGATGAAGAAAAGGTGTGTGGCCGTCAACACCAAGTTCAGCTTCGAACTGTCTTTTGTGCTAAATCCGACCATTTGTTTCAGAAAAAAAATGGGATTTTGAAGAAAGATTCGAGCTTTTTGTGATTTTTGCTGTCATTTTACCTGTAGCAGATGCAGAGGGTTAAAATGAGTATGAGGCCGACGGCGAGGGGGTCGAGGTTGTTGAAGCCATTGGGTAGGCCGGCGATGGTAATCCTCCATTTTTCCTCTGTTTCGACTCCAATGGCGGTTCCTAAGTAAGCCGTGAAGCTTCTCGCCACCGCTGCGTTTGAGAACACATACTCCATTACCAGATTCGCTCCTGTTAAAAATGCAGCAAATTCCCCTGCATTCATCCGCGCTGCATCACTTTAACTATCCATAATTGTTTTTTAATCTCATTTTCACCAATCAAAGTGTTTAATTGGACATACAGTTAAAAAAAATGGGGAGAGGGGACCATTAGAACAAGCCAACAAATGATCAAGATTTGATTTTTGAAAACAGAAAATGAGGCTAAAGACGTGGAGAGCAAGAAATCTTCATTAATAAAAAAAAATAAAATCAGAAATTTACATAACAATTCTTATGCATTTACACGTCTCACACCAAAACTAAGATTTTTACAAAGCGAGCGCCCTATCTAAAAATATGGATTTCACTGTTGCAGACTGTTGAAAGGATAAAATGAATGCTGGATTTATAAAGATGACAGTTTTGATGTGAGATAGCTAAATGCATAAGAACGAAGATTGCAGTGAAAAGAATGAATCAATATAACTCACCGAATGTGACCCTTAAATAGCTGAAAGCACCACCGGCGACGGGCAACTCGACGGCGAACTCGGTGTAGCAGAAGGCGGAGAGAAGAGCACAGAGGCCGGCAATGGCGAAGGAGACGATGATTGCCGGACCGGATAAATCGCGGGCGGCTCGGCCGGTGGTTACGAAGACACCGGCGCCGACCATCCCGCCTATACCGAGGCCGACGAGATCCGTCCAACGAAGCGTGCGAGCCATGTCCGCCCCCGAACGAGCTCGTACTCTGCTCATCTCTTCGCAGGTTGTCGTCACCGAGCCCGCGCGGCGACTGAATCGCCGGTGAGTTTCGGTTATAGCGCGGCCGTACGCCCGCAGGCTAGCAAAGGACGGCGTTGGAGATTTCCTCTTCGCCGCCGGCGATGCAGAACTCTGTCGTCGATCCATAGGAAGGATTTCGTTGACGGTGTAGGGTGAATCAAGGTGTTTATGGAAGCGCGAAGAGGAAGGGAAAGGCGACGCCCAAATTGTAGGAAGGGATAAAAGTTCAGATCATTGGGGCTGTTTTTGGGGGTGAAGTTTTAAAAATGAGGATTTGATATTTATAATTAAGCTAATTCTGTCCTGTTTAATTCTGACTATTTGTGATGATTTGGTGGATTATGATTTTACCATATTTGTTTCCTTTTCCATTTTGAAATTGTTTGGGAGAGGGATGTTTTGGTTCTCTTCTTGCTTTGTATTTTTGCTTGGATGTTAGATTGTTGAATAGAGGAATTGGTTTGGTTTTGATTTTAGTGGACTGATCTTTCTGATTGATTGTTGCTTGTATTTCTTATTGTGTTAGTTGTTTGAGTTGGAGTTCGTCTATACTTGGCGGTTTTTGTCTCTGGAGGAGTGGTCTTATTTTCTTTTTTTTTCCTTTTCTATTGAAGATCTTGAGCTTTTGGATTCATTGCTCACAACTTTTTTACTTTGTGTCGATATTGTTTTGATTTAGGTTTATCTGTGTTGTCATGTTAGCTTATGTTTTTTTTCATTTGATATAATTTTCTTATAGTCAGGTTTTTTTTTTGGAAGATGAGGGCTGCACTTAGTTTTACTCAAAGATAAATGAAAATACAAACACAAGGTCACAACTCAACATCACAAAAAAGAAAAAAAAAAGAACAAAAAAGACAAAGCGGCAGCTATAAACAAATTATACCAAGAAGGCACTTAGAAAACGAAGCAACCAAATGACAAAAGCATAAATAGTGACACCGTTTGAGAAAATAGGTTGAATGTCTTTTTCCTTTGATTTCATTCCAATAAATAATAGTCTGTGCATATATAACAAAGCAAGAAGAGAGCCAAATTATTCATCCCCCAAACAATTCCAAAATGGAGTGGAGAAAGTATAGTAAAGCTATAATTCACCTAATTATCTGAACGAAGAGACATACATAATCATGAGCACAGAACTTACCTACACACAAGTATTAAACTTCTTTGAAGATACTAATGAATATATAATATATTAAAAGGTACAGTTGAATTTTAACATAAAGTTGTAAATTTTCACAGCTCAAATAATCTCATACTTTCAAAGAAAAAGCAAATATAAATTGGTTCTTATGAGTTCAGAAATAAAAAAAAAAACAAAAAATCAACACTAGAAAAATCAACATTAAAAATAACAAAACAATAAACCAAGAAAACTCTAAAAAAACCATAAGATCAAGATAATAATATCACATTAAATAATATTCAAAAATAGAAAAATTATTAAGATAAAATGCACAACCTAAATAAATTCAAACATACCAAAATTTAAAATAAAAATATCCAAGAATTTAAAAAAAAATCACTAAGTCTCATGTGAATTTTATCTTATCAAACAAAGAAGAGAAGTCAAAACAGAACCAGACAAAGTAGACCAAAAAAGAATTCCCCAATCAAATCAAGTCAACATAATTAAAGATCATAAAGAGTTTTGAGATAGGTAGGAATGTCATACTTTAATTTCCTCCTTTTAAATTTAAATCAAATGAATATTTTTAGAAATCATTTCATAAGAAGTAGAAATCATTTCATAGCCTAATTAAGGAATGAGAAAAGGAACATTCAAAGATAAGATGAAAATGTGATTTCTATGTTATTAGAGCATAAAACACAATTAAGATTAACATGATTGCTTCTATTATGAAGTATATCATAGGTTTTAAGACCAAAATGAAGTATTTTCCACCTAGGATGGGCATATCTAATAGCATAACCCTTAAACTAAATCCATTTATGACAATAAGAAAGTGGAAAAGACTCGTATAGAAAAAAAATAAACTTATTGATGCATATAAATATTATTATCTTTCCAAATACATAAATTCATTTAGTTATAAGGATATTATGGATAGCATTAATACAATGTAAATAAATAATTTGACCATAATATCCATAATTTCTCTTTGTCACCATATCTTTAATCGACACTCTTTCAAATTGCTCTTGATAAAAATATTCTTCATCCATTTCATCAATCTATCTAGAATAGTTATAGTCATGCTTTGAACGATTTCTTGGACCTCTGCAAAATATTCTTCCACGATTCACCTCTTTATAAGTGGTGAACGCTACACATTATGTATTACAATCACAAAGAAACTAAGCTTCACAAACCTATGATTACTTTAAATACCAAAAAAGATACAACATATAAACAACATTTGTTATTCATAAACTCCTCCATAAACTAAGTCAAGCTGTGATGCCTCGTGTGAGACGAACAAAAGTTATTTGGAATAATACTAGCGTGATGCTAATACTAGTTAAAAAAAATAATCAAACGTTAGAGTTTTTTCTAATCTTCTAAAAAAACATAAGCAAGCAGTAGATTATCATACCAAACATATCCAAGAGACACAACTAAATAACAAGATATTCGGTCAACCGTTTTCTAATTATGAACATTCTTAGCAAGTAAACATGTGAAAATATATGAAGAACCAAGTATAACATATTATATCAATTACTATCTAAATGCCAGATGAAGCATACTCTAACCTGCTTGTAGTTATGCAAAATAGGCATAATGAGGTGCTAAATGATGGAAAAAAATCCATATTTGGGAACTTAATGCTAAGCCACAATTGAGATATCATGGCATGTACAAACTTAAATGAATCAAAAGCAAGTAATATTTTCAAAGCACATAAAAACAATTCTAACCTACAATTCACACCCAAATGCAAATATCAAGTTTAAGTGCCCATGAAACCTCTTGGAAAGCATAATATACAACATCCAAAGAATTACATACTTTAACTCCTAATTTTCCAACATTTCTAAGCAATACGATAGAAGACGATATATACACGATGAATGAATAGAACCCAACAAACAATAATTTCAGAGCATCTGCAACTAACCAATGTTAACAAAATAGCTAAGATTCAAAGTAATAACGATTGGAAAAATTAGTCGAAAGAAAATACAACGTTTAGTTATCCTCTCAAGATGAAGGCATTGTAATTTTTAAAGCTATTGTACATAATGATCAACTATTACACTTGGAATATGTGAAGGGTGAGCATGACAAAATCAATGAAGTATATACAGCGCAAAAGAACAATTAGATTACGAGAACAGATATGTTAATGAATATGATTATATATTGATATATCATGACCTTATAATATTTATAAATATATTATTTTTTTGGGATTAAATCATTATTTTTACGTTGCATGAATGATTGGATGTAATAATAAACTTAGAATTTC
>NEWO01000269.1:1325206-1383167 GCA_003013225.1 Phalaenopsis aphrodite
TTAAAAAGTGTGATAGATTGAATATGTAAGATAATGATGTATTAATTATTATATTAGTTTAATTAATAAATGGATATAATAAAATAAATATACAATTAAAAAGTAATCTTAAAATATTATTCTTATAATAATATATTACTATTAAATCTATAATAATATAGATTCTAATTAATAAAAATTTATTTAAATAATATATCATATATGATATGAATTATAATCGAGCTTAATTTCGACTATTTAACAAGTAATTTATTGGACAACAAACAAGTTTGTTTATGAAGATAAACAAACAAGTTACGTTACGTTAATCATGTTTACAATATTTAACCTCGAGTTTTAAGAAAATGTTCAATTTTATTTATTTATTAATTTAAATAATCATAATTAAATATTAAATAATACCCCTTTAGTTAAACCTAAATGCAATAAATAAAAAAATCAATAAAATTATGTTATTCCGATTTCAAATAAATTCAAAATATGTCTCATATATATATATAAATATTGAAAAAATTTTGACATGACTTTTACACATTTAAATTTATATATCTATTTTCTTAGAAATGTGTTTAATAAATGTTATGTTTAATTGAAAATAATTTCATTAATAATTAAAGATAAACATATTCAATTAATTAAAGCTTAAATTAGTTGAAATTTGACTAATCATTATGAGCGATTTAAGCTTTGAACATGCCATTAGCTTTAAAAATTCTTTTTTTTTAAATTGTTTTTAGTCAGCTTGAATGTGTCCTGCCTGCCTTGAACATATGATTTTTTATTGGGGCATTTACATACATACCACCCAAATCTTATGTATTTACATATCAAATACCCAATATTCTCTTTTTTAACCTCAATACCGCCCAAATATTTCATACTACATAGAAAAAATATCATCATTTTAAGTTTTAAAATGTGAAATGCAACTTTTTATGCATGGATAAGGTGATATGTTGGTAAAATTTGAAGTTTAGGTGTTAGATATGTAAGTACATAAGAATTGAGTGGTATGTATGTAAGTCTTCCAAAATTCCTTTTCTTCCTTCCCTTTTTAAGTATGGCTGTCAAAAAAGCTCGTTGTTCGTGAACAACTCGTGTTCGGCTCGTTAAGTAGCTCATGTTCGGCTAGTTTACTTAACGAGACGAGCACAAACAACTTTTTAAAGCTTGAATTACAAACGAGCCTAACAAGAACAACTCTTTGTTCGTTCGTGTTAGGCTCGTTTTAGCTCGAAATAAAAAAATTTATATAATTATTTATATAAAAATATATTACACATATTATTTATACAATAATATATTATATATATTTATGTCCAAGTTTAAATCGTAACTGCTTTTGGTAATGTAGTTATACATCTTGTTTTGCATACATTTGGTTCAGACTAAAATCCAGCATTCTACATCTATTTTTAACTAGCCAATTTCGAGACGAACATGAGCCGAACACGAATACGAATATTCAAATCGAGCTGAACACGAACACACTGTTCACGAGCCGTTTTCAAACACGAACAATTTCGAACGAGCCAAGCCAGAGCTCACTCAAACTCGGCTCTTTTAAACCCTACTTTTAAGGGAAATTTACATGCATATCACACAATTCTTATGTATTTATATATCTAACACCTAAAGTTTGATATGTACAATTATAACATTTTGGTGTTATAAAAATATGCATGAAAGAGCATATTTCTCTTTTAAAAAGTTAGAACCAATAATATTTTTGATGTGATGCTAAAGATTTGAGTGGTATGTATGTAAATGTCATTTTTTTGGTGTTGGATATATAAATACATAAGAATTGTGTGGTATATCTGAAAATGTCTCTTTGTTTTATTTACAGGTATCATCAATGCTTTAAGCATCTATCTAAGGCTTAAGCCATTAATCCCACACAAGGGTCGCTTTTAAGAGGCCAATTGATAACTAGAATCAATAATAGTGATTGAGACGTCTTTGTCTGTCTCGCGTTTCAAATCATCTCAAGTTCTGTTTGAGGAATTGTTTTATATAAATTTTTGTGGTGAAAAGTTTTTTTTTTTAACAATACCCGTGAAATTGTAGCTACTGTATGAAAACTGTTGTATAAATTTTTAGAAAAAAAATATTTATAATTCACACTGTAACTTTCTAAGAAGTTATTTTCTCCATCATAACTTTACAATCACCCTTTCGAAAAGCTACCACCCTCCCAAACAAACCCAACAAAATGATTACGTCAGGACTTTGGACGCAAAGCTGTGTCCGGACTCCAATAAAAACTTGTCATGTGTCCACCCTAACAAAAACTAAAGGTACTTAAGAAGTCGATTGATTGAAGAACCGCCAGCTGACATGCAGCTAGCCGATCGATGGGCTGATGATCGGCTGTAGGACGGGTAAGCGACTAGAAGCTAGTCCACCACCCAAAAGGCCACCCAAGCTGATCAGGAATAGACATTCACGAACAAAAGGGTAAATACCACCAACAATCTCACAACTCCCGTTGTGAGGCTCTCTCTACAACTCTCCCAAAGATCTTATAAATAATCATTGAACAAGCAGACCGATCAGTTGTCTATCTCAAAACTGATTGGCTTCACAGAGCGAAGGCCAAATAAGCATGCCGGCCGACCACCCTAAGGCTAACCAACTTCCTAGAGCAAAGGACGAACAAGTAGGCCCACCGACCACATTAAAGCTAACCAATTGCCTCTCTCAAAGCCGATAGACTTCCNTTTAAAAAAATTATATATTTTTTTATATAAAAATATATTACACATATTATTTATACAATAATATATTATATATATTTATATCTAATTTTAAATCATAACTGCTATTGGTAATGTAGTTATGCACATTGTTTTGCATACATTTGGTTCAGACTAAAATCCAGCATTCTACATCTATTTTTAACTAGCCAATTTCGAGACGAACATGAGCCGAACACGAATACGAATATTCAAATCGAGCTGAACACGAACACACTGTTCACGAGCCGTTTTCAAACACGAACAATTTCGAACGAGCCAAGCCAGAGCTCACTCAAACTCGGCTCTTTTAAACCCTACTTTTAAGGGAAATTTACATGCATATCACACAATTCTTATGTATTTATATATCTAACACCTAAAGTTTGATATGTACAATTATAACATTTTGGTGTTATAAAAATATGCATGAAAGAGCATATTTCTCTTTTAAAAAGTTAGAACCAATAATATTTTTGATGTGATGCTAAAGATTTGAGTGGTATGTATGTAAATGTCATTTTTTTGGTGTTGGATATATAAATACATAAGAATTGTGTGGTATATCTGAAAATGTCTCTTTGTTTTATTTACAGGTATCATCAATGCTTTAAGCATCTATCTAAGGCTTAAGCCATTAAAGCCACACAAGGGTCGCTTTTAAGAGGCCAATTGATAACTAGAATCAATAATAGTGATTGAGACGTCTTTGTCTGTCTCGCGTTTCAAATCATCTCAAGTTCTGTTTGAGGAATTGTTTTATATAAATTTTTGTGGTGAAAAGTTTTTTTTTTTAACAATACCCGTGAAATTGTAGCTACTGTATGAAAACTGTTGTATAAATTTTTAGAAAAAAAATATTTATAATTCACACTGTAACTTTCTAAGAAGTTATTTTCTCCATCATAACTTTACAATCACCCTTTCGAAAAGCTACCACCCTCCCAAACAAACCCAACAAAATGATTACGTCAGGACTTTGGACGCAAAGCTGTGTCCGGACTCCAATAAAAACTTGTCATGTGTCCACCCTAACAAAAACTAAAGGTACTTAAGAAGTCGATTGATTGAAGAACCGCCAGCTGACATGCAACTAGCCGATCGATGGGCTAATGATCGACCGTAGGACGAGCAAGCGACTAGAAGCTAGTACACAACCCAAAAAGCCACCCAAGCTTATCAGTAATAGACATTCACGAACAAAAGGGTAAATACCACCAACAATCTCACAACTCCCGTTGTGAGGCTCTCTCTACAACTCTCCCAAAGATCTTATAAATAATCATTGAACAAGCAGACCGATCAGTTGTCTATCTCAAAACTGATTGGCTTCACAGAGCGAAGGCCAAATAAGCATGCCGGCCGACCACCCTAAGGCTAACCAGCTTCCTAGAGCAAAGGACGAACAAGTAGGCCCACCGACCACATTAAGGCTAACCAATTGCCTCTCTCAAAGCCGATAGACTTCCTAGGAAAAAAACCCATTGATAGACTTCCCAGGAAAAAAAAACCCATTGATATTTATCCCAGTTTGCCATTATGAGATAAGCCTATGTGTGTTCTTTTAATTCCTTTTCCCTCTCTGTCTTTTGCTATTTCTCCTTTAAGCTTCCTACTGCCTTCATCATTAGGCATACTTCACAGGACAAACTTGAATTTAACAAAAATGATTTAAAAAAAACTATTAATTTATAATTACTCACCGTGCAAAATAATATTTATTTATTTATTTCATGAACGTGCTTTTAAATTAAAGTATTTTTACTTAACAAATAAAAAAAATGACTTTTTTTTTTTTTAATATAACTTCTACGTTTTCTTCTTGAACTAAAAAAAATCTCCCATTTACAATAAAATAGCACTCTGTTTCACACGAAAGCGTCCAAAACCACAAACTGCGTGTGGCCGTGTCGTGAGCGAGTCAACCAGAGAAATACTCCAACTGAACCGGCGGTCCACTCTTTGCCTTTTCATCATCAACATTCAACACCAACTATAAAATCAAGCAATCCCCTTTCCCTGCTCTGAACCCAACTGCAAAAGCCGCTCTGGTCAGCAAAGACGAAAATGAACGAAATTCATGGCGACATCCTTATGCAAGCTCTTGGGCAACTGGACGGCCCATCCCTCGCATCGGCAAGCTGCGCTAGCTCCCACCTCCGCTCCCTGGCCTCACACCCAGACCTCTGGCGCCGCCTCTGCCTCTCCACCTGGCCCTCCCTCAACCACCCCCTTCTCCTCCCTCTCCTCAACTCCTCCCCCAGAATCTTCTTCTCCGACGCCCATCCCTTCCCCGCATCCTCCTCGCCCGCCCATAACACCAACCTCCCCGACAAACTAATCTCCGCCGTCGATCTCTACCACCGCGGCGTCCCAATCTTTTCCCGCGTCATCGAGACCGACACCTCCACCTCCTGGTTCCGCAACTCCGCCTTCTTAATCGACGCGCCTTCCGCAACAGGGGCTGTATCGCCCAAAGATCTGACTTTGAGCTGGATAGTCATAGACCCTGCCAAGGGGCGGGCGGTGAACCTATCGAGCCGGAGGGCGGTGGCGGTGGAGAAAAGAGATTGGTGCGTAGGGGAGACGGTGGCGCGGTTCGCAACGGTGAGGGAGGGGTTGGCAGTGGGTGCGGTGGTGATGTGGCGGAAGGGGAGAGAGGATGTGATGGAGGTGACGTTGATGGTGGAGGATATGGACGGTGTGTGCGTGAGCGGGTTGGAGGGATTGAGAGCGGTGGTGGCGGCGATGGAGGGGGAGAGGAAGGGGACGGGAGAGGATGATGCTAAGGAGAGGTATATGGAGTATGTGAAGATGAAGAGAAGCAGAGAGGAGAGGAGGGATAAGAGGTTGTGCTTCGGGGATATCTGCTTCGCCGCCGGCGCCGTCTTCCTCTCCCTCGCATCTGTTTCCCTCTATTTTCTCCGCTGAGGGAGAAATCATTTGTGTGTATATATATGTAAAAATAAAATTTAGGATCTTATAATAAAAATTGGTTTTTTTGTTCTGCCGAATTTCGAAACTGAAACTTCATGCTTTTGTGACTGTAAAGAGTTTGGTTTGAATTTTGACATGTAATTTTAACACAACAATTACTAATTTTATGAACAGAGACAAGACGAGTATAGTTAGGCAATAAGATATCTTCACCTTTTAAAATCTATATCTCCACCTTTTATTTCTTAAGATATCTTCAAACCCTAGTCATCATTTTAACTGTTCTTATATGAATACATTTAATTTAACAAGTGTTGTGGCTTTGAAGAGAGACCTCCACATGCAGTTTTTTAGACTGCTTACATCCATGGGAATTTGAAAAATGGATGAACCTCCCTGATCAAAAGATGTCGAATTTAAGTCTGCGAGATTTAGGGTTTTTTTGGGATGGCTTTCTGTTTTCTTTATGTTTCATTTAGTTAGCTCAAGCATATTTGAGGAACTGTTTTCTAAGGATTTTGTTTGGATTTTTCGGTAAAAAAAGAAAAATAAAAATTTCTAAATCTTAAAAAGTTATAGTCGTTCGAAACAATCCCTTAGTCGATCATTATATTAGATTTTAATTGATGATAAGACGTCGGCATGTCCATTTAGCGGCCACGAATATTGTGAAATCTTGAATTATTAGTAGACTCACATCACTTTGGTGAAGACTTACCATAAGTAGAAGGAGAAGAAAAGAAATCTTTCTTCCAAGTATGATTATAAAAAGGTGGTTATTAAAATGACTAAAAAAATCAAGAAAATATATCTAAAAACATAACAATGATGTGGCAAGATTTAGCACATGAACATGTAAATGAAATTAATGCACAAGATATCAAAATTTTTACATGAATATGTAGGAAGGAAGTGAAAAAATATGAAGTATAGCACAATTAGAATAACCTATGAGGTTGTAAAATTCTGCTCTTCTTCATTTTTGATGAAGAGAATACTAATGGTCTGTTTGGGGCAGCTTATTTGGTGCTGTGGCGTTTTGAAAACGCACCTGACCTGTTTGGGTAAACTGTTTTTTGATAGCTTACGCGTTTTCAAAATACTGAAAAGAGCGTTTTAACACCGAACATATCCAGGTGTGATAGCAGCTTTCTAACTGTGATATGGCTTTTCCAAAAAAAAAAATAAAAAAAATTTAATAGCCATTACATCTAGCATATTAGCAGGTTATTTTTCATCAGCTTATTAGCAAATTATTCAATAAGTTGCAGCTGCCTCAAACAGACTCTAAAAAGTTTGAATCAATTACTTGATCTCTTATAGTTATTAGTGGAGTTAAAAGTAATGGAGAGATAACGATGACGATCAAGTCATTGTAGATAGGCAAGTTTTTTTTTAGGACAATAATTCGGTGGCAAAGGTTTCACAGTTGCTTTTGGGTCTCAAAATTAAGGAACCATACTTTGACGAGTAACCCTATTTGACATATGGAGGTAGGAGTTCATAGATAGTGACTATAATGCATGATTATAACCAAACAAATGAAGGCCGGACAACTTTTTATCATTAATATTGATGCGAAATATCCTAAAAATAAAATAAAAATTTAAAATTTAAATTAAAACAAATCAAAATATTCAAAAAATTAAAAAAAAATTTTCATATATGAATTTGTTTTTTTTTTCTATTTAATAACAAATTGCCCATATTTTTATCACTTTATTATAATTATTATTTGAATCAATTCTCTTTTCTTTGGGGTCAATTTAGTCAATCGCCACATACGCTCATGTCCGCCTTTTATTTCCTCGTTCTTTATGATTTTTAAGTAATGCTGATAATTTCTAATTATTTCTTCAGACGTTGCCATCATTCTAATTAATATTATATGAATCATTTTCAAATATTGTCATCATTTTAATTGTTCTAATCTGAATTTTTCTCTAATAAATTAGAAAGTAAATTTAATTTAATAAGTGGCGTGGCGTTGAGGAGAGAACACGTGGAAAATCCTGAAAAGGTAAAAAATCACGAGGTCTGGCCAAGTTAAAGTAATCCACTATATAATTATGAGTGCATAAGTCTACTCTTCTCTTAAAGTAGACAATCTGAAATTATAATGTTGATGTACAATATTTAGTTCAACAATAATAGTTGTAACAGGTCGTGAAGCCAGTAGGCGATAGCTTCAGTAGTGTCGAATGGCCGCAACGACAGTAATAGGGAGTTGCAATAGTGTTCGTAGGAAGCAAAGGATGGAGTTGGGAGTTGAATGAAGTGTGAGCCACGTAAGTCATAGTTAGCAGAAGGTTTTAGTTGAGAACTGTGATAATGAATGTTGGCCTTAGTCGTCGGAATTTGGACCTTTATAAGCTTTGAGTAATGTTGGTTGTAGTATTTCACGTAGGATGTAGAGAGTTGTAGTAACGTTCGTAGGCGGCATAGATTGGAGTTGGGAGCTGCATAAACTATGAGTCAAGTTCGTCGTATTTGCTCACATAAACTATGATGGTGAGTTGTAATAACGTCTATATGCCACAAATGATGGAGTTAAGAGCTGAAATAATGTCTATAAGCCTTAGGGCAGGAGTTGAGTGATGCATGAGCTGTGAATTGATAGGCCATAGTTAGTCACATCGAACATAGTGGTGAGTTGTAGAAATGTCCATAGACTGCAGAAGAGGAGTTGGGAGCTGCATGAGTCATAAACTGCATATGTCATATTTGGTCATGTAGGTTATGATTGTGAGCTGCAATAACGTCCGTAAGAAATAAAGACCAGAGTTGGGAGCTGCAATAAAGTTCGTATGCTAAGGTGGAGATGAGAGTTGCATGAGTTGTGAGCCACACAGACACTAAGTAGTTGGTCGCATAAGTCATAGTGGTGAGTAATTGTAACATTTGTAGAACACAGATGTTAGAGTTTAGAACTGTATGAGATGTAAGCCATTTTGATCGTAGTTGGTCACATAAATCATAGTTGGGCGCCATGATGAGTGAACTTCAAAAGTCTGGAGGAAGGTGTTATATCTGGGTATGACAGTCATAAGCTTTTTTGTTGGGAGTTATCGTCGGATCTTCAAAATAGTGTTATTTGTTACCCCGTATTACAAGTAAATTGCTACACTGAATTGATGGTGCATCATTACACCACATTTTGAGTGTGTAGTACACCGTCTTTGTGGTGTTTTGTTACACCGCAAAATATATTTTTAGTCTGCCAGGTCCACCAATGGGGATGGGTAGGGGGCGGTTGACAGTGCTCAACCACGGCCAATGAGAAATGATCGACGATGGTCGACATCTACAAAAGCATGAAGTGTTTGTTGGCTTATTGGTTTATAAAAACTCTTAAAGTTACCACTTTCTCTTTACCTTCGGCTCCAGCTCTAGCTCTAGGTTTGTCCCCATCCCTTTCATGAAGGAGCTAGGGCTCTATCTAAAGAGACTGGAAATGATATCCCTGTGAATAAAAAAGAAAACTGAACCACTCCAACGGATAGCTAGAAGAGATTCTCTTAATTAGATTTTATTTTATGAGCATTTTAATACCTTAATAATGTCAAAATCAAGTGACCATGTTGTCGTTGGATATGTCTCATCGAGAAACTCAATTCGACTTTAAACTTGTCAAATTTGAAATATACATTTGAAGCCACCCCCAATTAGCTACTCAAAGCTTCCTAAAATAGTTTAATAACTTGGTTTGAGTTTGATTTGACTCGAATTGAACAAATTTTGGTGTCTTTCTATTTGTCTCATCGAGTTAGTAAGTTCGATTCTAAGTTTTCAGAATTGGTGTTTTTGATGATTTTTAATTTAAATTTGAATGTTTCTTACTAAAAAAAATATTCAAAAACTTATAGTAATCATCTTAAGATTCATTAAAAAAAAATTCAAAAAGTTATCTTAATCATCGTAAGATTCATATCAAATCATAAAATTCATTGACTACACATCAATTTTCTTTTTAGTTTAATTTTATTTTTAAATATTAATTCTCCTTCATTTGACTTTTTCCTGTAATAAAAATTAAAATCAATTAAAAAAATACAAACAAATTGATTTGCCATCACAAGACCAAATTGAATCAATCAAGCAAGCTAATTCGTACTCTTCAATTTTTTTGACTTGAACCAACAAATATTAATTCCTTGATCCCGAGTAGGAATAATTCACATCTTTTTGTTTTAATGAAAGAAAGATTTACATCTATATTTCCATTTCAATATATATATATATATATATATATATATATATATATATATATATATATATATACACCACCAACAAATTTTCATCGTTCTGTATGAATCTCAAGTCATGACACAAATCTCGAGACGATATTTTAAGCATGAAACATTCAAATCTTGATAAAAAGTCATCCAGAGCTCTGATTTCAGCAAACTTATAGTCAAACTGACTGGCTTGATGAGACATATGTAATGATATGAAAATTAGCCCAATCCAAGTCAAATCAAAACTAGATCAAGTCATTGAACCACACTTAAATGATTTCTGAACACATTTGATCAATCAAAGGGTTGTCAAATATGACAAGTTTATACTCGAATCGAGCGGCTCAACAAGACGAATACAACGAGCTTAATATCACTCAATTCTGACATCATTAAGACACTTAAATGTCCAGTAAACGCTGTATGATCAAGAGAAGCTCTCCGGATCGTCCGATCAAAATGATTCATATTTCTGCATTAATTGCACCCAAAACACTATAAATAGAGCCCCACCACTATCATGAAGGGGGGCTAAAGTCTCGAGAGAGAGTCTGAGACCTTGAGGAGAAGATGTAGTTCAATATCACCATCGATCGTCGTCGAAAACCACCAACCTTCGTTGTCGACCACCTCCAACCTCCGTCGTCGACCACCCCAATCGCAGTTGACCATCGTCGACCGTCGAAGACCATCACCGATCGTCATCGATCTCCACCAATCATCATCGATCACCACCAACCAAAAGCTTTAAGTCAACGTCGCAATCTGAAAAATATAGTTACTCTTTCCCGTCTGTGGGATAAGAGATTTCTGTAATTATCAATCAATAGTGGATTTTTGCAATTGGTTTAGACCCCGTGGTTTTTCCCTTTTCGGACTTTCCACGTAAAAACCTCTGGAGTAGTCATAACTTTTTTTCTTTTTCATTTGAGTGTGTGCAGAATTCTTGTACAACGCTAAGACAATAATCCGTTACTTTATCGCCTTGAATTTTCTGGCGCGCGCGCGCGCACACACACACACACATATATATATATATATATATATATATATATATATATATATGAATGAAAAATTAATTTTATTTTCTAATTTATAACAAATTAAAACAGTGTTATTTTTTTTACGTCAGGGAGAAGTCACGAAGTCCAGAAACATCTAGCGCATGAGAAATCAGTAAATATTGGTCTAAAAATGCATATATTTTGATGTATCAGTGTGCAATTTGATCCTACGCAGGAATTAAACCTCCGACCCGAGAGACTTACACCAAATGCCGCAACTGATGAGTCAGGCTAAGGCGCGCGCGCGCGCACACACACACACACATATATATATATATATATATATATATATATATATATATATATTTCTATGAATGAAAAATTAATTTTATTTTCTAGAAATTAAAATAGTGTTATTTTTTTTACGTGGTGTGAATGATTTGGATGGAATAAACATAAAAAAATAGAATTTTGGTGGTATGTATGCAAATGCCCGACCCCTTAATATTAATAATGTGATGAAATTTTATTCATGAAAATCATCGCTGGCCTAACTTTTCATTTGAAGATTTTTTTGGTTTAATATATCTTAAAATAAAGAAAGATTTACCGAAGAAAATATAAAATATATTTCATTTTTTTAAATTGCAAATAGTGATATTTTTACCTCTTCAACGCTCGACATCATTCTAATTTATCTCAATCACATTTTTAAAAATAATTTAAAGACTAAATGTCTGTTTGGGGCTGCTTATTTGGTGCGGTGGTCTTTTGAAAACTCACCTGCCTGTTTGTGTAGACTCCGTTTTGACAGCTTATGTGTTTTGAAATCGCTGAAAACAGCGTTATCACATAGCACATATCTAGGTGTGGTAGCAGCTTTTTGACAACGGTCTGATTTTTTAAAGAATAAATAATAAAAAATTGTAATGGCCACCGCACCTAGCTTATCAACATATTATTGAATAAGCTGCAGTTGGCCCAAACAAACCTAAATTTGTTTTAATAATCCGGTGTTGTTGTTTGGCTTCGAAAGTTTGGCAGTTGATAATTTAATGGATGGTCAAGATAGAAAGATAAAAAATTTATTTTTTCAAGGCAATATGTTTATTGAATAAGTAATTAATACAAGCAATGTGGCCTTATGACCATAGATTGGAAGAGATAGAGAGACAGGTAAGCAAGTCCATTGACTAATTATCGAACATTGTAATGATCGGTTCAAATCGTACATTGGAACCAATCAAATGAGACTTAAGAGTAAATATTTCGTCTGGACACCGCATGTATGGACGACTGACAATCGTGCATAACGGGATCTACGCCTCATTGGCGGGCGACGTGCCACCCAGTGATCGGCCATCCGGACGTTGCGACAGAATAGCTTTTCGACCTAAAGAGGGCAAAGTTTTGTTTGAGGAGATGCAGAACTTTCATTACGTTAATCTAAGCTTACTAAAGTTTTTATTTAGTGAAGCAGCGCCTTCGAACGTCGATAAATTTTTATGGTTTTGAACCACGGAGGTTCTTCTCCTTTTCGCCAACATCTTGTTCAAAAAAACTTCGAGAAACTCTCAACATATTAATGCAAATGGAGGATTTGTAGCTTAATTAAGATTTGCTAAAGCTAAAATTTTTAGCTTTAAAAACTCAAATCTGGCCTCTGCTCTTCTATTGACTTAGCCATTTAAATAATTTTCAAGCCAGCAACTTGGAGCAATAGATTTTCCAAAAGCCATTTTGAAACTGATTAAGCAGCGTTTGAAACTGCTGTCATGAAGTTATTTGTCGCTATTTATTCATTTTATTATGAGTACAGCTGTGGTTTTTTGTTATAAAATTGCTTTTAAAAAAGCTGTGCCAAATGAAAAGGTTTAATACATGTCAACCCCTGAAGGTTGAGATGACGTGTCAATGGAGTTAGCTGGAGGATTTTATTTTTAGAGCGAGAATCAAGTTAAAAGAACTCTCTAATAATTAGTTTTTAAACAATTTTGTTATTAAGGGACAAAGAACCATACAATGGCATTAAAAAAAGGGAGAGTTTATTGCGTACGAATATCACACGTAAATTTGTTTGCGGTGTTCGATCTGGACCGCTGAAATACGTTTTTTTTTTTTTTCTATTGTTAGAGTGGGGCATACGCTAAATTTTTTACGGTCAAGATGGGACACTGCACGCAAAATTTGCGTGCGGTGTTTGCATGCAATGATTTTTCAAAAAAAGGAGGCATTTATATACTTGTCGAACAATTTTGAAAATTTATGATACAATTCTAAAAAATTATTTTGATTTGCATGAATTTCGATTCACATTTAGTAAAACCCACAAATAATTACAAACACGCCCTCACTCCCCCCAATTCACTAATCCAAGAGACACATCTTCACACTAAGAGACACACCTATTCATTCCAGGAGACACACATATCCAAATCCAATAGACTCCAAATTCCTGATATATGAGTCATACCCAACAATAATTTAATTTGAAGATTCATGACTAAGTTCATCTCCATCATCCATTTTTCCTATCATTTTCAACTTTTTCTCTAGTTGGGCAAAGACTTCAAGCCACTAGTGATAAATAAAAGTTTGATGAGATAGATACTTAAATGATGAGCATGTTTTAGTATGAAGATCAATGATATTTATTCATTAATATTTTTTTTCTTGAAGATTAAAAAGATAAATTCATTTTTCAATAATAGTACGTAAGAAATATTGACATTGTTACATTTGGGTCATCTTTTAAAGAGCGTATTTTCCAACTAAGATTCATCAACGAAATAAAATCATTTGTTATGACAGTTTCAATATGTGATTCAAACATTCGTAGTTTTTTGTGGGATTATGCATTCCATCAAAGAGAAGATGTTAGAAAAAGATTTTGGATTTTAGAATCATATCAATAGAGTCCTCCAAATATTCATGATTATGTCAACATATACGATTGTTACTTCCTCCCTCATGTTATAATTTATTACCCGACTGAGTAGATTTTCTTATGAAAAGAAATCTTGTCTATTGTATTCTAAGTTTTCTTTTTACAAAGTCTTAATGATATCGTAAATCTAATGTTTCTTTAGCGGAAAAATTCCAAGTTTGAAATAAATTGAACAATGGTAATAACTTTTCATACATAAAGCTGATATATAAAAGAACAAAATACTGCATATTTCAACTCAAATGTTTTATTGATGTCATAAAGTGACATATCGTTTAAGATTGTGCTCGTAGAAAATGTTGTGTTTCTCAATAATGGAGCGTAGGACGGAATAGATATTACTTTTTCTTAGAAATATAGGTGCGGCTACTCAAGAATAATGTTTGGAAATGTATTAGTTTTTACTTTTAAATTTATTGTCCCTCGATGGGGGTGTTGCCTACACAAGTCTATAAAGTAGTCTATGTATCAAATCTTGAAGAGATAATTTTTTGGTCGAGTTGAGGAAGAACTCCAATGTGGTGGTGGGGCGCTGATAAAATGTTCTTTGCGATGAAATTTACTCCCCAGTCTGTAAGTAGCTATCAAAAACTTGCATTTTGAAAGGGGAGTATGACGACAACCTTATCACAATCGTGCATATGATGTTAACGTGAATAACCTCTTTCATAGAATGTTTCTAAATGAGATGCAAGAAAATAATGTGAACGACCATTGAGACAATAGTAAAGATTGCACCCCACCCCCCTAGGTTCTCGAAAGGCTTCATATAGGAATGAAATGTGGTAGGATCACCCCACCACAATCATGCCTAAAACAATAATGTGAACGAATTTCGAGACAATGAAGGTTATCCCCACATCAAAGAATGCAAAGAGCCCGTGGCTCAATGTCTCAGGCTTCAAGACCATGCCCAATGATATTTTATGTCTCAAGCCAACTCGATGCAATCCATCAAATTGAGGAGGCTCGCCTCATGTCAAGGTCATAACAGATAAATTATAATCCAAGCTCTACTCAGAAGAATTTTTCATAAACACAGAGCCACTAATATTATCAAATATTAAAAAATAAAAAATGTCCAAAATTCATTCAGATCATATCACTATACAATAGTTATAATTTAATATCTCTATCATCAAAATAAACAAATTATCATGACAATCCAAAATATATATCTAAAATGCTGACATACAAAATATGAGCATCTCAATTGTAACCCAAAAGTTTCTACTAAACTTAATTCTTAACCCTTAATTTGCACTGAAACAACACATGTGAGAAGCAATGGTGGCTATTCAAAGTCTACTACATTTTTTAATATATAAAAAATTATAGGCAGACATTTGATGCACATCAATCCAAATGTCAAAACATCATGTATAGTATCTAGCATAGTGACATTACCATAAATTGTAACTACAGTAAACATATGTTGAGCAACAATATAAACAACTAATATAAAAAACATTGTAAAATAATAAGAAAATCAAAATTTATTTTCTTATTTCACTTATTTTAGGGTTTCATTTTTTTACTAATCTTATTTATAGGCTGTGTCAAGAAGATTGAAGTTTGCACAAACTTGTTTTTGTATTAATTGCAACATATCATTCACAATATGTTTTTCTATGTATCTATATTAGCTCTTCCATACCCAGCTTCTTGTCAACTCGCCCTGAATCATTTGTCGTCTGAGGAAAGCTGGCAACACGAAGCTTCAAGTGGTTGACATTCTAATTTGTTTAACAAATGGTCTACAAGTGTAACATATACAAACATAAGAATCATGCATGTACATACAAACCACCCAATTCTTATGTATTTACATATCCAACTCCCGAACTTCACATTATACATTTATAAAAACCAAATCTTTAATATCACAGTAAACAATACCACTATTTTAACTTTCAAAAGATGAAATACATCTTTACATACATAGGTTAATAAGAATACCAAGAGCAATTCCCAACTTATAACAGGGCTTAAGATCAATTAGAAACTAAACCACACAGCGGAATAACATGATAGCACCAATTCAAAAAAAATAGGAACAAACTCTTAAGTTGCGTTAAGATTATCATGTCAAAATTCTTACAGTCACAAATAGGGTGTAAATGGACCGAACAAAAACAAACAGAGCTTGCGTTCGTGTTCGATTCGTTTGAAATTTAGTTTGTTTGAATAAACACATGTTTGAAATTGTTCGTGAAGTCACTGTTTGTGTTCGTTTCTTAATGAATGAGCGGAACACGAGTTGTTCACGCACAACGAGCCAATTTGACATCTTGAATATTAATATAAATAAATAAAATATTATATTAATTATATAACTTATATTATATAAATATATAATATCTATATTACTATATTACTAATATAGTATATTAATATATTATTATTATTATAAAGTTATTATATATCATAATTTATAAAATTTAATATTTTAAAAGATCATAAATTTTTTATATAAAATTATTTTAATTTATTTTATATTCTGAACAATAATGGTTCGATCATGAACGAACGCATCATTATTCATGTTTGGTTCGTTTAATTAACCAAAAAAAAAAAATCTGTGCATATTCATCTCGTTTACTTATCGAACGAACAAAAAAAAAAACTCATAAACCAATATTACATTTTTTTGACAGCGCTAATCACAAAAGCACTGAGTTTAAGTTTCGAAATTCGGCAGAACAAAATAACAAATTTTTATTATAAGATCCTAAATTTTATTTTTACACATTTGTACACACAAATGATTTCTCCAAACCCCCTCAGCGGAGAAAACAGAGCGAAACAGAAGCGAGGGAGAGGAAGACGGCGAAGGCGGCGAAGCAGATATCCCCGAAGCACAACCTCTTATCCCTCCTCTCCTGTCTGCTTCTCTTCATCTTCACATATTCCAAATACCTCTCCTTAACATCATCCTCTCCCATCCCCTTCCTCTCCCCCTCCATCGCCGCCACCACAGCTCTCAATCCCTCCAACCCGCTCACGCACACACCGTCCATATCCTCCACCATCAACGTCACCTCCATCACATCCTCTCTCCCCTTCCGCCACATCACCACCGCACCCACCGCCAACCCCTCCCTCACCGTTGCGAACCGCGCCACCGTCTCCCCTACGCACCAATCTCTTTTCTCCACCGCCACCGCCCTCCGGCTCGATAAGTTCACCGCCCGCCCCTTAGCAGGGTCAATCACTATCCAGCTCAAAGTCAGATCTTTGGGCGATACAGCCCCTGTTGCGGAAGGCGCGTCGATTAAGAAGGCGGAGTTGCGGAACCAGGAGGTGGAGGTGTCGGTCTCGATGACGCGGGAAAAGATTGGGACGCCGCGGTGGTAGAGATCGACGGCGGAGATTAGTTTGTCGGGGAGGTTGGTGTTATGGGCGGGCGAGGAGGATGCGGGGAAGGGATGGGCGTCGGAGAAGAATATTCTGGGGGAGGAGTTGAGGAGAGGGAGGAGAAGGGGGTGGTTGAGGGAGGGCCAGGTCGAGAGGCAGAGGCGGCGCCAGAGGTCTGGGTGTGAGGCCAGGGAGCGGAGGTGGGAGCTAGCGCAGCTTGCCGAAGCGAGGGATGGGCCGTCCAGTTGCCCAAGAGCTTGCATAAGGATGTCGCCATGAATCTCGTTCATTTTCGTCTTGCTGACCAGAGCGGCTTTTGCAGTTGGGTTCAGAGCAGGGAAAGGGGATTGCTTGATTTTATAGTTGGTGCTGAATGTTAATGATGAAAAGGCAAAGAGTGGACCGCCGGTTTAGTTGGAGTATTTCTCTGGTTGACTCGCTCACGACACGGCCACACGCAGTTTGTGGTTTTGGACGCTTTCGTGTGAAACAGAGTGCTATTTTATTGTAAATGGGAGATTTTTTTTAGTTCAAGAAGAAAACGTAGAAGTTATATTAAAAAAAAAAAAAGTCATTTTTTTTATTTGTTAAGTAAAAATACTTTAATTTAAAAGCACGTTCATGAAATAAATAAATAAATATTATTTTGCACGGTGAGTAATTATAAATTAATAGTTTTTTTTAAATCATTTTTGTTAAATTCAAGTTTGTCCTGTGAAGTATGCCTAATGATGAAGGCAGTAGGAAGCTTAAAGGAGAAATAGCAAAAGACAGAGAGGGAAAAGGAATTAAAAGAACACACATAGGCTTATCTCATAATGGCAAACTGGGATAAATATCAATGGGTTTTTTTTTCCTGGGAAGTCTATCAATGGGTTTTTTTCCTAGGAAGTCTATCGGCTTTGAGAGAGGCAATTGGTTAGCTTTAATGTGGTCGGTGGGCCTACTTGTTCGTCCTTTGCTCTAGGAAGTTGGTTAGCCTTAGGGTGGTCGGCCGGCATGCTTATTTGGCCTTCGCTCTGTGAAGCCAATCAGTTTTGAGATAGACAACTGATCGGTCTGCTTGTTCAATGATTATTTATAAGATCTTTGGGAGAGTTGTAGAGAGAGCCTCACAACGGGAGTTGTGAGATTGTTGGTGGTATTTACCCTTTTGTTCGTGAATGTCTATTCCTGATCAGCTTGGGTGGCCTTTTGGGTGGTGGACTAGCTTCTAGTCGCTTACCCGTCCTACAGCCGATCATCAGCCCATCGATCGGCTAGCTGCATGTCAGCTGGCGGTTCTTCAATCAATCGACTTCTTAAGTACCTTTAGTTTTTGTTAGGGTGGACACATGACAAGTTTTTATTGGAGTCCGGACACAGCTTTGCGTCCAAAGTCCTGACGTAATCATTTTGTTGGGTTTGTTTGGGAGGGTGGTAGCTTTTCGAAAGGGTGATTGTAAAGTTATGATGGAGAAAATAACTTCTTAGAAAGTTACAGTGTGAATTATAAATATTTTTTTTCTAAAAATTTATACAACAGTTTTCATACAGTAGCTACAATTTCACGGGTATTGTTAAAAAAAAAAACTTTTCACCACAAAAATTTATATAAAACAATTCCTCAAACAGAACTTGAGATGATTTGAAACGCGAGACAGACAAAGACGTCTCAATCACTATTATTGATTCTAGTTATCAATTGGCCTCTTAAAAGCGACCCTTGTGTGGGATTAATGGCTTAAGCCTTAGATAGATGCTTAAAGCATTGATGATACCTGTAAATAAAACAAAGAGACATTTTCAGATATACCACACAATTCTTATGTATTTATATATCCAACACCAAAAAAATGACATTTACATACATACCACTCAAATCTTTAGCATCACATCAAAAATATTATTGGTTCTAACTTTTTAAAAGAGAAATATGCTCTTTCATGCATATTTTTATAACACCAAAATGTTATAATTGTACATATCAAACTTTAGGTGTTAGATATATAAATACATAAGAATTGTGTGATATGCATGTAAATTTCCCTTAAAAGTAGGGTTTAAAAGAGCCGAGTTTGAGTGAGCTCTGGCTTGGCTCGTTCGAAATTGTTCGTGTTTGAAAACGGCTCGTGAACAGTGTGTTCGTGTTCAGCTCGATTTGAATATTCGTATTCGTGTTCGGCTCATGTTCGTCTCGAAATTGGCTAGTTAAAAATAGATGTAGAATGCTGGATTTTAGTCTGAACCAAATGTATGCAAAACAATGTGCATAACTACATTACCAATAGCAGTTATGATTTAAAATTAGATATAAATATATATAATATATTATTGTATAAATAATATGTGTAATATATTTTTATATAAAAAAATATATAATTTTTTTAAANTCTCATCTCAACATTTTTAAAAATTTGAAAATTTGTCCCCTAATAATAGATTGTTATTAGTGTTTTTTTTTTTTTTTTGATTCTCCTCTAAAGATAGAAAAATTATTACATCAGTACTACGCACGTAAAAATAACGTGCGTAGCCAATCAATTCACGCCACGACATCTCGTGCGGCAGAGAACAAAAAACGGCGCAGTAACACGGGGAATATTCCCTCCCGTGTTATTCATGTGTTAGTGCTCGTTATTCATGTGTTATTGTGTGTTATTCATGTGTTATTCATGTGTTATTGTGTTATTATAACACCAAAAATATTCTCAGAACACAATAACACATGAATAACACACAATAACACGATAACACATGAAATATTCCCGACAGAGAAAAAACGACGCAGTAACACGCGAGAACATTCTTTCCCTTGTTATTCTTGTGTTATTGTGTGTTATTCATGTGTTATTGTATTATTATAACATCAGGAATATTCCCATAACATACTAACACATGAATAACACGGAGGATATTCCACATTACTTTACGTGCATAGTACTGATGTAATATTTTTTCCTAAAGATAATACGCCAACTCATAGACAAGTCATCTCAACGTTCAGGCTGACATGCTTTAAAACCTTTCATTTGGCAGAGCTTTTTCAAAAGCACTTTTATATATACTTAACATAAAAATCACAGCTATACTCATAATAAAATGAATAAATAGCGACAAAAAAACTTCATGGCAGCAGTTTCAAATGATGCATTAATCAGTTTCAAAATGGCTGTTGGAAAATCAATCGCTCAAAGCTGCTGGCTGGAATAAATACTATAATTAAAAAAATTACTTAAGTGGCCAAGTCAATAGAAGAGAAGAGGCCTGATTGAGTCAAAAATGAATTTTGAAAGGTGCTCGACTGCTTCACCGAATAAAAACTTTCGTAAGTATAACTATTTACTATAATTCTTGCCCTCTTTAAGTCGAAAAACTATTATGTTCGAACTTTCGGATGACCGATCACTGGGCATCACGTCGCCCGCCGATGAGAACTATGGCGATGTGGTGCACGATTGTCGCTCGTCCGTACATACAGTGTTCGGCCGATATATTTTCTCTTTTAAAGTCTCCTTTGAATGGTTCCAAGTAGCGTTTAGAACTGATCATCGCGATGTTTCATAATTGGTCAATAGACTCGTCTACTGGTCTCTCTATCTCTTCCAATCTATTGTCATAAGGCCACATTGATTGTATTAATTATTTATTGGGTAAACATAATGCCTTGAAAATGATTTCTTTATCTTTTCATCATGACCGTCCATTAAATTTTTAACGGCTGAAATTCCGAAGCCGAGCCACATCACATAATAATATAATTTTGTTCATTCATAGAAAAGATGTGTATAAAATTTCATGAATAAAATTAGCCACTCAAAGCCAGCGATGATTTTCATGAATAAAATTAGCCACTCAAAGCCAGCGATGATTTTCATGAATAAAATTTCATCACATTATTAAAATTAAGGGGGTCGGGCATTTGCATACATACCACCCAGTTCTTATGTGTTAACATATATACCACCAAAATTCTATTTTCTTATGTTTATATCATCCAAATCTTTCACATCACATGTTAGAAAGCTTTGACTGGCTAATTCGAGGTTCAAACATATTTCAAATCTGAGAAGCTTCTAGTCACATCGAGCTTCTCGATGAGGTGCATCCAACGAGAACATGGTTACTTAATTTTGACATCATTAAGGCACTAAAATGTCCATAAAATAGCATTCAATCAAGAAAATCTCTCTTAGCTATCTCATGGAGTGGTCCAATTTTCTTTTTAATTTGCAAGGATGACATTTAGCCCCATCATGAAAAGGATGGAGGCAAACCTGGAACTAGAACTGGACCCGAAAGAGAAGAGAATGAGCTGATTTCAAGCGTTTTTATGGATCGAAGAACCAACAAACACTTACTACTTTTGTAGACGCTGACTACCGTCAACCATTGCTCGATGGTCATGGTCGAGTACAGTCAGCCGTCCCCTACCCATCACTATTGGTGGAACTTGCAGACAAACAATGTATGTTGTAGTATAACTACACACTACAAATACGGTGTAATAACACACCCTAAACACGGTGTAATGATGCACCCTCAATTTAGTGTAGCAACTTGCATGTAATACGTGGTAACAAATAACACCGTATTAAAGATCAGACGATAGCTCCCAACGAAAAAAAAAAATCTTATAACAACCATACTTGGATATAATGCCTTTCTCCGGGCTTCTGAAATTCTCTCATCACAGCTCCCTGCTATGATCTATGTGACCAACTATGACCTATGTGGCTCACAACTCATGCAGCTCCGAACTCCAGCCTCTATGGTTTACAAACGTTACTATAACTCACCACTATAGATTATGTGTCCAACTACGATCTATGTGGCTCACAACTCGTGTAACACTCATCTCCAATTTGGCCTAAGAACTTTATTGCAACATCCAACTTCGGCTATTATTTCTTATGAATATTTTAGCTCACAATCACGACCTACATGGCCAAATACAACATATGCATCTTATAACTCATGCAGCACCAACTGCTCTGCAACTTATGAACATCACTATAACTCACCATTATGTTCGATGTGACTTCATTCGATGGATGCCCTGGACGTTTATACCAGAAATTTTGGGATGGTGAAGTAGCAAGATTGCACTTGCTCTTATGTAGAGTGTCAAGGTAGTAGAACCCTCTTTTAGTTCTCGTCCCAATCTTCTTCCCCGATTGTTGGTCCTATAACACATAAGTGTGGTTATCGCACTATGGACCAGCACTCGTATGTTGTGCTAAGGTTCCAAAAGATCTAATAGGTGCCACTTATGCTCTCTATTTCTTAGGAATTATTTTAGAAGTATAAAAAATTACATAATTTTATTACTTTATGCATCATGTTTTCAAAATCTATTTTGAAATTACTTGCATCCTACCTTAGACCATATGTAAGGTCAACCATTGCTTACTGATTTTAAAATTTGTGTAGTGGTATATTTTGCCGGTCTTCTTGCAAGGATTCATGCCTAAAACACATACTCACACATGTAATAGAGAGGAGCAAGTAATGATGATGACACTCTTTTTCTGCAGGTGCCACTAAGCTCCTCCCACCATGAATGGATCATGTGTTACATGTTTGTAGCTTTTTCTGCTAACCTTGTTTTCATGCAAGTCGAGTTTTTTTTTTTACTTTTCCTATGTAATTCTTAGAGCCCCAGAAGAGTCTTGTATTACAAATAAAGTACGTGCACGAGTTTCGAGATGTCAGACAGGCAGAACCACGTGACGGGGACCAAGAGCCGCTTGCTCGTGTCCCGTACCTTACTTGAAATTTTCATTGATGTATAGAATTAGAACCAAGTATGTACTTGTGCAGTATAGGACCAACTTTTTCTGTTATGTGATATTTTACCAACCTAGAGACACCTGGCCTTTTATTATTTTTACTTGGCTTGCTTTTTTATTTTTCTTGCATGCTTGTGTCTTGAAATTAGTTTCCCCTTTTTTCCTTATGAATTTGTTTGGGAATCATGCGAATCACTCATGCACTTTAGTGCTTAAATCTTATATACTTTTTACAAAAGTTTAATAATAAAATTTTGAGACTAAATAAATATAGGTTTAAAATATTCAACATTTTGAAAATCCTCTTTTACTTTCCGGCATTGTCTTCAGCCCAAATTTTAAATGGGTTACATAATATGTATACACCTAAGTCGTTTTAATAGAGCCTCCACACTTAGAACTTGAATAGAAAACTGCATCATTCTATGTGTCCAGACGAGAAATCTCCGTATTTCTTCAACTTGCCCAACCTCAATTCGACTTATTAGCATGTGAGCCGACTTATTTAAAATACCAATAGATATAAAAATATTGAATAAAATTTAAGTTGAAGATTCATGACTAAGCTCATCTCCAACATCCATTTTTCCTATCATTTTCCACTTTTTCTCTAGATGGGCAAAGAGTTCAAGCCATCCGTGATAAATAAAGTTTGATGAGATAGATATTTGAATGATGAATATGTTTTAGTATGAAGATCAATGATATTTATTGATTAATATTTTTTTTCTTGATGATTAAAGAGATAAATTCATTTTTCAAGAATAGTACATAAGAAATATTGATATTGTTACATTTGGGTCCTCTTTTAAAGAGCGTATTTTCTAACTAAGATTCATCAACGAAATAAAATCATTTGTTATGACATTTTCAATATGTGATTCAAACATTTGTAGTTTTTTGTGGGATTATGCATTCCATCAAAGTGAAGATGTTAGAAAAAGATTTTGGATTTTAGGATCATATCAATAGAGTCCTCCAAATATTCATGATTATGTCAACATATACGATCATTACTTTCCTCCCTCATGTTATTATTTATTACCAGACTGAGTAGATTTTCTTATGAGAAGAAGTCGTGTCTATTGTATTCTGAGTTTTCTTTTTACAAAGTCTTAATGATATCGTAGATCTAATGTTTCTTTAGAGGACGGATTCCAAGTTTGAAATGAATTAAACAATGGTAATAAATGTTCATACATAAACCTGATATATAAAAGACGAAAATACTGCATATAAAAAAGCTGCGAAAGAATATCATGATATGATAAATTTACTACAATAAATTATTAAACATCTTAATAAATAATATTCTCAGCAAGTTAAAGTAAGTTGATTTCAACTTAAATGTTTTATTGATGTTATAAAGTAGCATGTCGTTAAAGTTTGTGCTCGTAGAAAATGTTATGTTTCTCAGTAATAGAGTGTAGGTCGGAATAGACATTTTTTTTTTTAGAAAAATATGTGGGGCTATTCAAGAACTATGTTTGGAAATGTATTAGTTGTTGCTTTTAAATTTATTGTCCCTCAATAGGGGTGTTGCCCACACAAGTCTATAAAGCAATCTATGTATCGAATCTTGATAAGATCATTTTTCTGTCGAGTTGAGGAAGAACTCAAGTGTGGTGGTGAGGCGCTGATGGAAAGCTCTTTGTGATGAAATTTACCCTCAGTCTGTAAGCAGTTATCAAAAACTTGCTATTTGAATGGGAAGTATGATGACAACCTTATCACAATCGTGCATATGATGTTAACGTGAATGACCTCTTTCATAAGCCGTCTCTAAATGTATTGCAAGAAGATAATGTGAACGACCTTTGAGACTATAGCAAAGATTGCACCCCACCCCCGTAGGTTCTCCAAAGGCTTCATATGGGAATGAAATGTGGTAGGATCACCCACCACAATCATGCCTAAAACAATAATGTGAACGAATTTCAAGACAATGAAGGTTATCCTCACATCGAAGAATGCAAAGAGTCGGGGGCTCAATGTCTCAGGCTTCAAGACTATGCCCAATGAGATTTTGTGGCACAAGCCAGCTCGATGCAATCCATCATATCGAGGAGGTTTGCCTCATGTCAAGGACATAACAAATAAATTATTATCCAAGCCCTACTCGGAAGAAATTTTCATAAACACAAAGCCACTAATATTATCAAATATTAAAAAATAAAAAATGCCCAAAAGTCATTCATATCATATCACTATACAACAATTATGATTTAAAATCTCTATCAACAAAATAAACACATTATCATGACAATCAATAATATATATCTAAAATTTTGACATACAAAATATTAAGCTCTCAATTGTAACCCAAAAGTTTCTATTGAACTTAATTCTTAACCCTTAATTTTCCACTGAAACAACACATGTGAGAAGCAAGGATGGCTATTCAAAGTCTACTACATTTTTTAATATATAAAAATTATGGGCACGTATTTGATGTAAAAAAATCCAACTGTCAAAACATCATGTACAATATCTAACATAGTGACATTACCATAAATTGTAACTACAGTAAACATATGTTGAGTAACAATATAAACAGTTGATATAAAAAATATAGTAAAATAATATGAAAATCAAAATTTTTCTTTTTATTTAAATTATTTTAGGGTTTCATTATTGTGCTAATCTTATTTATCAGTGGTGCCAACAACATTGATGTTTGCACAAAATTGTTTTTGCATTAATTGCAACATAACATTCACAATAAGTTTTTTTTATGTATCTATATTAGCTCTTCCATACCCAGCTTCTTGTCAACTCGTCCTGAATCATTTATCGCCTGAGGAAAGCTGGCAGCATGAAGCTTCAAGTGGTTGACATTCTAATTTGTTTAACAAATGGTCTACAAGTGTAACATATACAAACATAAAAATCATGCATTTACACACGAACCTAACAATTCATTTGTATTTACTTATCGTACTCCTGAACTTTATACATTTATAAAAACCAAATCTTTAATATCACAATAAACAATACCACTATTTTAACTTTCAAAAAATGAAATACGTCTTTACATACATAGGTTAATAAGAATACGAAGAATAATTCTCAACTTTAACAGAACTTAAGATCAATTAGAAACCAAACCACACTGCGGAATAACGAGATAGAACAAACCCTTTTAAGTAGAAAGCACACTTCGGAATGGAGACATATTAGTAATCATTGCCTTAAGATTATCATGTCAAAATTCAATCCAAACTTTTACAGGACAAAAGTATGGAAGTTTCATTTTCCAAATTTGGCAGAACAAAATGACAAATTTTTACTAAAATATCCTAAATTTTATTTTTACATATATATACACACAAATGATTTCTCCCTCAGCGGAGAAAATAGAGGGAAACAGATGCGAGGGAGAGGAAGACGGCGCAGGCGGCGAAGCAGATATCCCCCAAGCACAACCTCTTATCCCTCCTCTCCTCTCTGCTTCTCTTCATCTTCACATACTCCAAATACCTCTCCTTAGCATCATCCTCTCCCATCCCCTTCCTCTCCCCCTCCATCGCCGCAACCACCGCTCTCAATCCCTCCAACCCGCTCACGCACACACCGTCCATATCCTCCACCATCAACGTCACCTCCATCACATCCTCTCTCCCCTTCCGCCACATCACCACCGCACCCACCGCCAACCCCTCCCTCACCGTTGCGAACCGCGCCACCGTCTCCCCTACGCACCAATCTCTTTTCTCCACCGCCACCGCCCTCCGGCTCGATAAGTTCACCGCCCGCCCCTTAGCAGGGTCAATCACTATCCAGCTCAAAGTCAGATCTTTGGGCGATACAGCCCCTGTTGCGGAAGGCGCGTCGATTAAGAAGGCGGAGTTGCGGAACCAGGAGGTGGAGGTGTCGGTCTCGATGACGCGGGAAAAGATTGGGACGCCGCGGTGGTAGAGGTCGACGGCGGAGATTAGTTTGTCGGGGAGGTTGGTGTTATGGGCGGGTGAGGAGGATGCGGGGAAGGGATGGGCGTCGGAGAAGAATATTCTGGGGGAGGAGTTGAGGAAAGGGAGGAGAAGAGGGTGGTTGAGGGAGGGCCAGGTGGAGAGGCAGAGGCGGCGCCAGAGGTCTGGGTGTGAGGCAAGGGAGCGGAGGTGGGAGCTAGCGCAGCTTGCCGAAGCGAGGGATGGGCCGTCCAGTTGCCCAAGAGCTTGCATAAGGATGTCGCCATGAATTTCGTTCATTTTCGTCTTGCTGAACAGAGCGGGTTTTGCAGTTGGGTTCAGAGCAGGGAAAGGGGGATTGCTTGATTTTATAGTTGGTGTTGAATGTTGATGATGAAAAGGCAAAGAGTGGACCGCCGGTTTAGTTGGAGTAATTCTCTGGTTGACTCGCTCACGACACGGCCACACGCAGTCGTGGTTTTGGATAGTGCTGTCAAAAAAGCTAGTTCTTCGTGAACGGGCTCGTGTTCGATTTGTTCGATAAGTAAATGAGAAAAAAATGAACAAACTTTTTTCGTTCAGTTAGTTAAATGAACCAAACACGAACATTAATGCGTTCGTCCGTGTTCGAATACTTATTGTTCGAAATATAAAATAATTTAAAATAATTATATATAAATAAATTTATGATATTTAAAAAAAAATAAATTTAATAAATTATAATATATAATAAATTAATATTAGAAATATACTAATATACTATATTAGTAATACACTAAAATAGATATTATATAATATTAGGGATGTTAAAATGGCTCGTCGTTCGCGAACGAGCCGAACAGCTCGTGTTCGGCTCGTTCGTTAAGAAACGAACACGAACAGTGACTTCACGAACAATTTCAAACATGAGTTTATTTCAAACAAGCTAAATTTCAAACGAATCAAACACGAACACAAGCTCTGTTCGTTCGTGTTCGGTTTGTTTACACCCCTAATTTTGGACGCTTTCCTATGAAAGAGAGTGCTATTTTATTGTAAATGGGAGATTTTTTTTTTATTTAAGGCAACATGAATACGTAATTAAAATAGAAGTAATGTTTCTAATTAAAAAAAGTTATTTTTTTAAAAATTTGTTGAGTACTATTCGTTTGTAATTTAATTTAAAAGCACATTCTTGTAATAAATAAAAAATATATATTATTTTGCACGTTGAGCTGGTTATAGAATGTAACTTTTGTAACACCACCAACAAATTTTCATCATCCCTCACGAATCTCGAGACACGGCATGGAACTTGAGATGATATTTTGAACATAAAAAGTTCAAATCTTGATAAAAATTCATCCAGAGCTCTGATTTCAACAAACTTATAATTAAACTGATCGGTTCGATGAGACAGACCTAATGAAATAAAAATTAGTCCAATCTGAGTTAAATCAAGCTCAGATCATGTCATTAAATCACCATTGAAAGATTTCTGGACATTTTTGGAAGATCAAACAGATGTCGACACTAACAAGTCTATACTTGAATCGAGCGTCTCGACAAGACAAATCCAACGAGCTCAAGATCACTCAATTTCGATATTGTTAAGGCACTCAAATATGTCCGCCGAAGGCCACCACATACCTTCAACGACCACTGCCAACCACTGTCGACCTCTGTCAACCGTCATCAACCACCATCAATCACCATCAACCAGACGCTATCATCGACTTTGTAACCTAAAAAATATAATTACACTTTCTCGTCTGTGGGACAAGGAATTTTTGTAATCATCAATCAATAGTGGATTTCCGCAATTGGGTTAGGCCCCGTGGTTTTTTCCTTAAGGGTTTTCCACGCAAAACCTTCTGGAGTCATTACCGCTTGTTTCTCTTTCATCTATGCGTGTTGAACTTTCGTACAACGCTAAGACAATAGTCAATTACTCTACCGCCGCGAATTTTCTAGCACGCATCAACTATAAATTAATAGTAGTTTAATTTATTCACTCAATTTTATATTCGGCGGCGAGAAGTGTGTGTAATGGATTAATTTTGAAGTTAATTATGTTTCAATAATTTGAGCTGTAGTTTAGTTTCTTCTATGGGATTCTTTCGAAATTATTTTTGTTTAATCTAAATTTATCGTGTGAGACATGTTTAAGAATCAGAACAGTAGGAACCTTGAGGGAGAATTAGCGTGAGATAGATAAGGAAAAAGAAGTAAACGAGCGCACATGGACTAATCCCATAGTAACAAAATGGGGTATTCTAGGACTATAACCCATTTTATATACTGTAAATGAAAGGTTACAAGAGAAAATAAGAGAGACATCTTCTTACAAATATGCGTGTGTGTGTGTGTAATTTATTTGTTTTGGGCCAAATACGAACAAACAAATTTTTATTCGAGTTCGGCTTATTTATATATCGGCCGCAAAAAATATTATTTGTATTCGACTCATGAATTTACCGAACAAATCGAACACGAGCTTTTTAACGAGTCAAACACGAAAGAACAAATACCAGACCTTCCGATCTAGCCGGAAGATTTCTCTTCACTGATGGCAAAAGGCCAACACCATCTTTATTTCTCGAGTGGATTAATTTTCTCAAAACGAAAAGTAGATATATTAATTTTTCAAAGAATGGATAAAGCTTCGTTCAACAATAATATAATGAGCTTAAGATATGACAATTTTAGCTTCTTAAAACTCTAATAAACTATGAAATTTGTCATCTTTTGGCGTGCAGTCAGTTTGTGAGGCTAATATTAAGTCAACCCCAGGGAATAAAAAAATGAAATTATATTTTACTACTTAAGCTTATTTTCAAAAACCGTAAAATTAATAATCATGCAAAAGAAGCATGGTTGCTGCCAAAGTGGCTGCAAATATTTTTTATGGAACATCAAAATCAAGAGTTAAATCATCCCTAATGTGCCACGCCCTTAATGGAAAAATATTACATCAAGATTCCTAACGTAGAGTTACGTTCGAAATCCACTGACATGCGGGCACGTGGCTTCAAGAAAACACATGCGCTTTCTTATGATCCGGCCCGGTAACACAAGAAAATATTCTTCATGTTTTATTTTGTGTTATTCAAATGTTATTTTGGTGGTATTGATGTGTTATTGTGTTATTATAATATCGAAAATATTCTCATAACACAATAACATACGAATATCACCACAATAAGATCTAAATAAAGCGGAATAATACTGTAGAAATATTCCCCTGTGCTAAAATGATTTTTTTAAAATTTTTTTGTCACCTCAACGTGTCAGCATATCAATGGACTCCGAATCTAGCTCTACGTTATGAGTCCTGATGTAATTTTTTTCCTGTCCTCAATATGTTCTTAGCAATACTTTAAATCCATATGTACAATGAAGTTTCTAAAATCAATATTAATAAAACGATCAAAAAATATATCAAAAATTAAAGATAATTAAAAAATAATAATAATAAATATTTTTTTTGTGATATGTATGGAGAAATAATAAAAAAAATTAATATATTTACACAGCTAACAAAAATCAATCAAAAATTATGACAAGCCAACTTTTAAAATCATTATGATGAAAATTCGGAGGACAACAGCAGTCTGCCTCAATTAAAGCAAAAGATCAAAAAAATGAAATAATGATGGGTGAGATTCATATAACATACCACCTATCAATCTTATATATTTTACATATCTAACATCTAAATTTTGCTATTTACATTATTCACATTTATAGCCCCTAAATATCTAAACATCACATCAAAAATACAACAAATGCTAACTTTTTTTTAAGTGAATTCATCTTTTCATACATATACTGCTTCCAGGTTTGTTTTCAGGACAATAATATATGGAGAGAAGCATGATTGCAGAATGCAGAATTAAAAAAAAAACAAATTTATCATCCAAATGACCTACAATAAACATCTCCACAAGAAAAAATTTGCCCTAAACAAACAGTATCAGAAGACTGAAGGCCTTAAAATGTCGGAATCTATACAAAGAGGTCCACTTACAAGCACAAAATCACAGTCCAGGGCACAGTTCTGCAACCATTTAAATATATATGCATCCTTCAGCTCTGCTATGGATAATGAGAATTGAGCATCTCCCGGTACACCAAGTCGATGAACTGATTGTTCTGCGTTAGCAAAAAAAAAAAATGTATAGTTTTGTATTTGGCACAAAAAAAAGAGAAATTTACATACATACCACGCAATTCTTATGTATTTACATAAATAAAACAAAAAGTTTGATATTTACACTCATAATACCTTGGTGTCGTATACCTATGCATGAAAAGATGTATTTCACTCTTGAAAAGATGGTGGTGGTGGTGTTTTGTATAGGATGTTAAGGATTCGAGTGATATGCGTGTAGATATGAATGTTTCGGTATTAGATATGAAAATACATAAGAATTGTGTGGTATGTAAATGCCCCAAAAAATGCATACATTAGGGCAATTAAAAAATAAATAAATAAAAGCCTAATCTTACTGGAAAGAGCAATTTTTTTGTTTTCTTGCTTCCAATTGTTCGGAGAAATAAAATATGCACTGATTTCTATGTATTTTCATTTCTAACACCTAACTTTACTTTCTACATTTATATCACCAAATTTTTTCGCACTGCATAAAAAATACAACAATTTTTAAATGAAATACAACTCTTCATGCATAGCTAAGGGGTATGTATGTAAAAAATGTTAAGTTTAGGCGTTGGATATGTAAATACATAGGAATTGAGTGACATGCATGTACAGAGGGGGGGGGGGGAGGAATTCAAGCTTCTCCAAGATATTTCAGTTTTAACCATATATCATTCAACAGGAAAAAGCAAGTCAAATTTTTAAGAAATGGATTGTGCAGGTCCCAAATTGGGTTTTATGGTGGCATTGATCAAATTATATAATAATGCAGAAGCAAATCCATTAATTTACAAATTAAAACATTTGATGGACCAGGAAATCTTTATTTCAGTCAAAAAACAAATTCTCAATCTGCTTACACAAATTAAAACAAAAAGGGAATGAAACAGATTGATAAATTCAAATCTCCCAAGCAATCAACTACACGGTTCAGTACCATCTGAGCTATCACTATCACATTTTTCTTTCAAAAGGCATAAAAAAGGAAGATTTACATACATACCACTCAACTCTTATGTATTTACAAATCTAACTTCTAGCCTTCAATTTTTAAATGTATGCCACCTTACCAATGCATGAAAAGATGTATTTCACATTTTAAAAGTTAAAATAGTGGTACTTTTGATGTAATAAGAAAGATTTGGGTAGTATAAATGTAAAAATTAAACAATAGTTGTTACATATGTAAATATAAAAGATTTAAGTGGCCCAAAAAAAAAATACCAGATCCGTTGCAGTTTCTTTAATATTTTTGTTTCTTTCCCCATGGTTAAAGCAAGTCCTCCAAGGCTAATATTTCTCAATTACTTAAAGACTACTTTTAAATTCACTCAAAACTTTTACAAAACTTCCATTCAATCCAAATTTTGGAGGAAGAAACAGCAACTACAGATTGAAATTCTTCTAAAATTGAAAAACAATCTAAGAACAGTGCTTAAAATAAAATAAAGTAGAATATTAATGAAATGGCATAAAATATACCTGTACAAGCCTCAGTAAAGCGTCACGGACCTTGTCCCTAGTGATGACTGGACCATAGGTTTGTGTGGGAGTGAGGGAAGGAGGCGGATTGGGTGGTGGAAAGGGCTGCAGCAATGGAGTTCCATATGGACGCTGCATGGTGACAGGAGGATGAAGAGGGGGAGGAGCAGGCACAGAAGATGAAATTGGTGGCATCAGTAATGTAGAAGATGAGTGTGATGGTGCAAATAAAGATGGCTTTACAAGACTAGTGACGAGGTTATTTCCGCCATTAGCTTCAATTGTATCTAGTACTGACATTAGGGTAGAAGATGACGATGGCAGAGAAGGTGTAGTTTGAATGGTTGACAATGGAGGAAGTGGAGCACTAGGTGTGTAAGAAGACAAGGGAGTTGGAGTAGAAGACGGATGCAGAGGTCCAGTTATGGTTGCATTGGATGAATTTCCAATGCTCATGGCTGTCTGCAAAACATAAAATAAATAGACGATTAACATACATGACACATACGTCCTCTATGTATTTACATATCTAAAACCTAAAGTTTAATTTTTACATGTATGCCACCTTTCCTGTGCATGATAAGATGTATTTCACTTTTAAAAAGTTAAAATGACGATATTTTTTATGTGATGTCAAAACTTGGGTGGTATAAATGTGAAGGAGTTCAGGTCTTTAAATACATAGGATTTGGGTGGTATTTATTTAAGCCCATATATATATATATATATATCGGCAGTTAACACAAAAAACAACTGTGATAATTCATTGGTCTCGCCAGGAGAGAAACTTAATATGGAACTAATGTGCTTCATGTTAGAAAGCACTAACCCCAGAAATTCAGAAAGTAATAATACAGCAAAGGGGAAATGAAAATATAGAAATTGCATGCCGAGAATGATGATTGTGGGATGAAAACTGAATCAATAAAAAAATAATAAAAACTTAGGAAATTCACATGCATACCACACAATTCTTATGTATTTACATATCTAATACTCAAAGCTTGATATTTACACTTATAACACCGTTGTATCATAAATTTATGCATGAAAAGATATATTTCACTTTTAAAAAGATAGTGAAGGTGGTATTTTTAATGTGATGTTAAAGATTTAAGTGATATTCGATTAAATATGAATATTTAGATGATGTATATGCATATTTAATTATATAAGAATTCTGTGGAATGTATGTAAATGCCCCTCAAAACTTCCAAGATGAGGCCAAGAAACAAGTAGGCAAGCCAGTTTTCAAATGGATATGAGAACCAAATACATACGCTAAAAAAGTTCACAAATGACTCCTCTGGAACATCAGGAACTGCAGAAGATGAAGTTTGTGGCTCCAACGGACCCTCAATGACAGACAAACTGGGCGTAGCTTCCAACTCCTCATACTCACTGTTGTAGAAGCAACAGCAGTATCAATACATGATTTTTACTGGATAGCCAGCATTAGAAACCAAAAGAGATGACGGAAAATAATACAGGAATCGGCTAACTTAGTGCAGTTTAAAAGAAATGTTTGAAAGGCATATTAATAATTGAAGGCAGAAAGAAAATAAAATGTTTAGAAGAAATGTTCAACAGTGATCTCATTCATTCAACATGATATTTCTAAAATACAGCAATCAGAACTCCTTTCTTTAATACCTTAATGCTTCTCTCATCCAGCACTCCTGCCATTGAATTATACCTAGCACTCCCTCTATCTCTCTCTCTCTCTCTCCATAGATATAATAGTTTTTAAAATTAAGAGATTTGGCTAGAAAGAGATAAATAACCTTGAAATCAATTATTTTTGGCTCATGCCAGTCGACTTAAACTTGTGCCAAAATCAAAATTTATGATTTCAAGTTGAAACCAGCTTGCTCAATCTCCAAACTAGATGCCCACCCTTAATCAAATTCGAACATATCTTGAACTTCATTAAAGCAAGTGATATAATTTCAATAACTTTAAGTTCATATGATCATCAACTAGACATGCCAAAACAATATAATTTTTTATTGATGACTACTATAGAATGAGACCATTAACATAATTTCAAATCCTAGATTAATATCTATAAACCAATAGAAATAGAAAACCATAGCCTCAGACTTGATATGATTTTGAATGTAATGAGAACGCTAAGATTCATGTTTTTCCTACAGAATTCTCAATGGCACCTTCATCAACCCTAACCTCAACCCTGATCCCATAAAATGTATTGTGCCTAGTGAGTGTCTTAAATGTCCAGATCCATGATTGGAATAAGCTGACTTGGAATTGCACTGTCAATAAAATATAAAATTGTGAAACACAACATACAAAATTATGAGAAATGCAGCCTCTGCCAAATTGCAGAGGAACCCATGCCCATATTTCATCAAATGTCATTACTCCGCAGCCAAAATTAATGAGACTTAAACAAAATGTGAATTGTTTTGATGATCAACCGATAAGCCTCTTTGACAAGTCATGATCAATTACCACAGATCAAATGCCTATACATGCATAAATGCATATTTTTGTAATATTTTTGCTTTGTTAATGCAAAATGCATAACCTCAAGGATGCATACAAGTTGACAAAGGGTTCCATCTGCATTGGTGATTTATGCATGTCCTTTACTTTCGGTTCAATAACTGGTTTTCTTTCTCTTGGAGAGAAGTAGATTGTAGACTGTAGTTTGTACTAGCTTGTCTATAAATTTAATAATTGTCAAGTCACTCATTTGCATGTAAAAGAGGGCTTTGTTATTTTCCTTTTAATATATTGGGACAATACAATAAGTTGAGTGTAATTAGTTCACGTGCAACTTGAGTCAGTTGAGCATAAGTAGGGGTGGACATTCTACTTTCGTCCCTGGTCCTTCATCTCCTCAGTATCACTAGTGTCAGCTCTCAAATCAATAGAAAATACACTATATTTTTCTTTTTTTTTTCTTTTTTTCTTTCTTTTTTCTTTGAAAAATATCATTATAAATTTAGGTGAAAGCTAAATTTTTTTCCCATCTGATACATAAATAAATAAAATAGTAGAACTTCACCATAAATATTTTCTTCATAAAGCTTGAGATCTTATTAGGTTTTTCTTCATTTTCTATATAAAAATTTATCCATATATTCACAAAAGCCTCAAATAAAAAGTAAAAGCCTTCTAATGCAACAATAAAAGTTATCTCAACAAAAATATAAATAATCTTTTTTTTTCAATTTTATGTACCCGCATAAGGGAATATATGCTGTACCCTGACAAGGAAAAAAAAATACAACTTCCCAGTTCCATAGGTTTCTCCCTTCTGTAGTTTCCATAAATCCAACAACAAATTTATTGGTGTTCTCTATAAGAAATTCACAGATTTGAAACATTGCATGTATTGAACCTTATGGCTACCTCGGATGTTGAAATCCATACAACTCTATTATATTTATCTACATTGTGTTATATTAATGGAACTCGGTTCAAAGCAAAAGAAAAGATTTGTAATCAATAATAGATCATAATTACAAGAAACATGGGTCGCAATTGTAACGATGAACATAACAATACAACATTATTAAAGCAAACACCTTTTCATAAACATTTTGCATTTGTTTCTAAGTCTTTTACACAGGTTCTGTTTTTACCTTAAAAGCTTCCACATTTAGTTAGATTACGTCCAAGCAATTTCAAAATTATAATTCGGTAAATGATAAGGATAATGTTGATAATGAACATGACCATGATCGAGAAAGTGATCATGGCCTCAACAGTATAATGATAACGTGTTAATTAGAATGACCAATTTGAAGATTGTCGTAAAGTGAAATACATTCTCAACATGTTTAACTTGAAATTAGCAAGAAACAACAACAACAAACTTTCATCCCACTAAGTTGGCTCGGCTACATCGGCTACATGATCCCTTTTCTCCATTGTGTCCTATTGAGTGTCATATTTTCATTTAATTATAATAAATTAAGATCATTTTTTAAACAATATACCCAAGTCTTTTTAGTCTTAACATAAGTTGAATCTAAAACATCTAATCTACTAACCGAAACATCAGATGGTCGACGTTTAATGTGACCAAACCATCTAAGACGACTTTTTCTAATCTTGTCCGCCCGTGGAGCTACACCAACCCTATCACGGATTGCATTGTCTCTAACTGTCAAGCCGCTCATCCACCTAAGCATTCTAATCTCAACAACGCTTAACTTTATTTTATGCTTCTCTTTTAAAGGGAAACATTGTGTCATAGAGCATTGCAGGTTTCACCATCATTTTATAAACTTTTCATTTCAATCTAAGCGGTATTTTTCTATCACACAATAGGCCCGATGCATTCCTCCACTTCAACCAACCAACTGGAGTTCTATTAATAACATCCCCATCTATATCACCATTACTTTGAACAATAGAATCGAGATATATAAAATGTTCACACATTTTAATGATTTGATCACCCATACAACTCTACCACTAGAGCTACTACTACTAAAATTACACTCTATGAATTCAGTTTTAGAGCTACTCAAACGAATGCCTTCATAATCTAATGTGGACCTACATAATTCAAGTTTTTTCTTAAACTCTTTATCTAGTCTTATCTACAAGAAGGATACCAATAGTGAAAAGCATACACTAAGGTACATCCTCCTATAAATGTCTAGTAAGAGCATCCATAACTAAAGAAAAAAGATAAGGGCTTAAAGTCAATCCACGATGTAATCCAACTGAAATAGAAAAATAATTGGTTAATCCTCCTTCTGTTCAAACACAAGTAATAGCTCCAGTTTACATATCTTTAATAGCTTGAATATAAGTCATATCAACACATTTCTTCTCTAGAACTCTCCAAAAGATTTCTCTTGGAACCTTATCGTAAGCTTTTTCTAAATCAATAAAAATCATATATAGATACTCCTTATTCTCTTTATACTTTTCCATCAAATCTCTCAATAAATGTAAAACATTCATAGTAAATCTGCCCGGCATAAATCAAAACTGATTATGAGAAACCTTTGTAACAAATCTTAACATATGTTCAATTATCCTCTATTATAATTTTAAAGTATGACACATCAACTTAATTCCTCTATAAGTTGAACATCTTCCTCTTAAGAAAAACACTTTTTGATTTTAATCTTTAATACACTTGAGTTAAATCCTTACTTTTCTTTTCTCTTTATTTGGCTAGTTTATATATATAGTTTTCACCCCTTTGTATCTCTCTAAGAAAAACACTTTTTGATTTTAATCTTTAATACACTTGAGTTAAATCCTTACTTTTCTTTTCTCTTTATTTGGCTAGTTTATACATATAGTTTTCACCCCTTTGTATCTAATATATTATAAATATCACTAAAAAGAGAATTATCAGCATCACAAATTGTTCTCTTAAACTCCTTACATATCACATTATGTTTTTTTCAGTTCTCCAAGCTTTTACATTTAAACAAATTTTTATAACCTAACTTCTTATATTTTACTTTTCTTTCACATATTATTCCACCACCAAGTATTTTTATTTATAGAAACTTTTTCTTTTTGATTCTCCCAGTACATTTTTCGTCACTTGTTTAATATGTTGTGAAAAATAACGGCAATAAAGCAAAAAAACCAGATCGAGAAAAAATCGCAAACCGGAATTGACAGCGGAAACACGGATTTAAGTGGTTCGACAAATTGCCTACGTCCACGGAGTTGCAGAGAATTTTGTCCACGTCCAAGGAGTTGCAGAGAATTTTATTAGCTTTGAGAATTACACCCGTCGATTATAAGAAAAGTTTTCTCATTTTCTCTCTCTTTCCCTTCTCCTTTCTATATCTCTCGACAAGAGATCCACACCCAAGAAGAAGAAAACCGTGAAATCCTAAGGAGAAGCCTTGCGCCTGGCTCTATCTATTGCAACCTGTAAGCAATTATCCAATTAATTACGGGGAGCTCACCACCATCCCATTCCTTCTGTAGCAGCAATTGAATATTAATCCTTTCCTTATTAGGCCCAATAAGGCAAAGCCCATAATAGGTAAGCAGCACTTGATTTTTCCTTGATGTAAGCTTCATGCCGAAGACACCAAAGGAACAGGCAACTTGTGATTCAGATTTACCTTTTAATTTCAGCTGAAGAAGCACTAAACCATCTCCTCTTCTGCCCATTTAAGGTAAGGCTTCACCGATTCGAAAAATCATGATGGCGGGATCCTTGGTAGGAAGGCGCAAATCCAAAAGAAGCATTAAATCATGCCTTAATTCAGCCCATTAATGCAACCTTAATTGTGAAATACTGGGATGGCGGTAGATTTGGATTCGGGAGCAAGGAAGGTAGGAGATAAACGTGATTAGTAAATTAAATAATTTGCCTAAAATGCTCCTCTATAGGTAATGGTGCAGGGCAATTTGCAAGGAAGTAGACAACCAACAGGAAGAATTACAGGGTATGACCTGCAGAAAAATAACTCAAGAGGTAGGCCTCATTGCAGAAAAAGGCTATAGAGGAGGACGTGTTGGAGGAAGAATTCAGGTGGAGGGTCTGCTTCAGTGAAAGCTCCAAAGGAATTTGATGCAATTTCTTGCATCTTCCTTTCGATTCTACAGAAAAGCATTTCCACATCAGGAAAAATATTCCGCTGTAAAGAAGGAAACCAAGGGCAGCATGAAAAGAGGCACCTATAAAAAAATATCTTGTACAGGACGATAATGACTTGAATGGACTTCAAGCACATAAGCAGCCACAAAAACACCTGCACTAAATTAATTATTATATTGACTGTATAGAAAATTGGTCTGAGGTCATCACTAGACACTCCCCTTACCTGATCATATATCCACCCAGTGCCCTCACTATCGCAATGGAAGACAGAGCGACAACTACAAATAACTTAAGGAATTAGGGAAGAATGACTGCTAGAAAACATGAAGTCAGAGTGCTATAGTGAACAGATGACAAAAAACATAGGAAATGACCAGTTGGGAAGACGGGGGGCAGCTGCACCTCCAGCAATAAAGACCTGCAAAAAATCAAGGAAGCCGGAATGTTGAAAATTAGGAAGCCGGACTGTTGAAACTCTGCAGGAAATCGAGAAAGTCAAACTGTTGGAAACTAGGAAGCTGGACTGCTGCAGGGAACAAGTGCAACAAAAAAACTGCGGGAAGGATAACAAGGAAAAAGGGGCCCTCCTTTCTTATTTATGGTGGTTGAGATATGGAGGGAAGACAACTGGAAAATAGTTCCCCTTTTCCATCTTTGGCGGAAGCCAAAAAAGAATCGAGATTTCCACTATAAGTGTGCTTAGCTGCCCTTTTATCTCCAGTGCAGAAATCTCAGAAATATAGACGGAAATGAGCGTGACAACCAAATCAACTCCAAAGCCATCGATGAGCCTCGCCAGAAGGAGAGTGTAAACATTTGGAAACCAAAGCATCACAATTCCACTAACAAAATAAAGGATTGATGAGAAAATCAGCATAGGATGCCTCCCATATCGATCTGAAACAGGTCCAGAGAATGAAGTAATGATAGTAACCCTGATAAGTGACATGGCGACGATTAATCCTTCAATAGTAGGTTGTGTTTGTAGCTTATATTCCCTTTTAATATAGCTAACAGCTCCACTAATTGTGCCATTGTCCCAGCTCTGCAACAAGGTGCCTATAATGGCAACTATGACTATAAGGACAGCTCTGTCCATCTTTCTTGTAAGGAATGTCGTGCTAACCAAAAACAATTGTCATGCGTTGTGGATAATTGGGAAAAGGAAGTATCGATCAACACAAGAAAAAAAAAACGGCAAGTTGGACAATCAATGTGAAACATACCCATAGAGAACCTCTACACAACGTTGCAACACTCTCCAATCCGCCTTTCAAGCACAGCTCTACAAAATCTCCAAGATCCTTGTACGAACTCCAAAGCATAGTTGTAACTGCTCTGCCAAAGAGCAGGCTTTCACATTCAGAAGATTCAATGTGATCCCGGGCCTACTTGATCGAGACGGAACTCTGAATCAATAGACCTCGATTAGATTCCTAATCCCAAAATCCTATATGAAATATGAACCCACACACTTGAGCTAGGAGAAAGAGTAGAGAGGTCAAGAAAGGCTGTGTTGAAAACCAACGAAGGATGTTTCCCCTGCAAGCACAGAGGGGACAGTTGCTAGGAATAACTGTAGGAGCCCTGCAGGTAAAGTAGGTGGGTGTTGTAGAAGAGCCCAGTAGCTGCCAAAAAAGAAGAAGAAAAAATAGTTGTTTCAAAATACCAAGACAAATGTCTCTTTTCCCGCACGGAGAATAGCAGGAAGGGAGTCCGACGGTTCTAGAAGGAGGACCAGCAGCTAGGGTAGGGAATTTGGCTATGATATCATATTAAAATTCAGAATAATGCGGAATAAAACAGAATTCAGAATAATTTCATTGATATGAAAGTTTGTATAAATAACCCTTACATGAATCATAAAATAGGAAAGAAAATAAAAAGAAATAACATGAAAAACAAAGATATATCACATAATATCTTCAATAATCAAATCATATTAATTATTTGGAGATAAAAGAAATAACAAAAATTAGAAAAGCCTAAAATAGAAAAAAAAAAAACAAAAAACCAAAGGAAAGAAAAAAAAAAAAGAAAAAAAAAAAACCCCTAAGCCAAAGAAAAAAATTAATCCTCATAATTTATCACAGAAATAAATTACTTCCTATTATAACTCCTACAAATACGATAAAGCAAAATCTAATAGAAAATTAGCAATAAAAATAAAAACTACTTCTAATTCCTAAAGATACCATTATGGGTTTTAGTGCGACCACTATTGAGTAGTGAAGGGGGACTGAAAACAACAGCACTCAGACTGAAGGGTTGAAAATAAGAAAAAGCTCATAACAGTAGAACAAGAAAGATTTGCAATTAACCAGGGTGATCGTAAGTTACCTCTTGTTTGCAGGGACATTAGATTTAGGATTTGCTTTGGAGAATGCATTAAGAATCCTGAACAAGCATCAATTTCTCATCAGATGACCAACACATTCAGAAATTTAATTGATAAAATAACGGACAGTAATGCAGAATATCAAACCAATATGGCAAGCATAATCATGACAAAAAAAAAAAAATAAAATAACGGACAGTAATGCAGAATATCAAACCAATATGGCAAGCATAAACATGACAAAAAAACAAGCTAGGAAAAATATTGCAGAGAAAAAGATTTACTTACACTGTCAAGCAAAATATAGAAAAGATAAGGATGAGTTTGTTCAAAAAAGAAAAAAGGTAAGACAGCCTACACATCAAACTAAAATACTAAATAGGTCTATTTGATTCAATAAGAGGGAAAAATAATATGGACCCAAAAAGTGGCGGGATATTGGACACTCCCTTATTCTGCATCTACAAATTGCAAGTGGGGTGAAAGACTGGTGAAACCTGAGTCTTTCAACCCACGTTTGAACTTGGCCAAGTAAGGCTTAAATCAGGAGAATCCAAGCATGATCTGAGGTCCAATCGATTTATGCCCCAAATTACCTTTTTTAGGGGAGTATACATATGTTGCCCACAATTTTTATGCATTTACATATCTCACACCTCGTGCTTACATACATATCACTTTGATGCTTTAAACCTATGCATGAAATGTGTATTTCAGTTTTAAAAAGTGGAACAGAACTATATTGTGTGATTTTAAAGATATGAGCACTATGTGTATAAATATGAAAGTTTAGGTGTGAGATAAGCAAATAGATAGAATTATGTGCTATGTAAGTAAATGCTCCTTTTTCCTAATTCAAACATAATCACATGATTAAGACAGATTTTGAATAAAACTAAGCTAAACAATTAATCTGGATTACACCAACCCAATTCAAATGTTTGGCTTGATTGCGCAAGCTCAGCCCATCTCCATTAAGTTGTTTGTTCTGTTGGAGTCATTTAAGTTGTGCTATTTCCTAAGGGACAGCTCACTTCACTCTAATATAAAAGCAAAAAAAAACCTGAAGATTGTCATAAGCTGGGTCTGAAAAACGGTAAACCCCGACAACGCAATGCATGATGCAATGAGTTAAACCTATTTTGTAATTTAACATGAAACATCGTATGAAAATAATAAATAAATAAATATAAATTTTATTCCTAATTAATAATAGTCCACTCATACAACTAAAAGAAAAGCATAAAACTAATTGAATCAAAATTAAAATAACAATAGAGAATGACCATCCCGTCCCAAAATGAAAATTGCAACACTTAAAGCAAATACTGAAAAATACCAATAACAGGAAATCTAAAGCTAAAAAATCTATTCCAGTGGAGATAGGTTTGTTACTGACTGAATAGAACATGTTACGCAAAAATATTAATGAAAGAGTTTGATGAACAAATTTAGTAAATAACAGTTATTTATTAAAGCATAATGGGCAAGAAAAAATGGGTCATGAAGTATGAACAACAAATAGTGACAATTTATACGTGCATACATAACATCATAAGACAACAAAGAGAGTGGTAAATAAAATACATTCAATTATCGTAAGAAAACATGCATTCATTTCAAATTCGATCCAATCTTTTATTATCCAGTTTTTATTTATATTTATATAATTGATTTAACACACCGTGAAACCGAAAAGGTCAATATCAACCCAAGAAAATTTGTTTATTTCCTGTAGAGTCATCACTATATGGGTCTGTCATCCCGACTAGCCAATATCCAAAAGGGTTTCACCGACCTACATATCATCACACAAACATATCAAATTTTTCACAATTATAATATGTAAGAAATATACTACTTTACAAGGCTTGTTATATGAATTTACATGTCATTTTGTAAAGAAGCATGTAGAAAAAAAAATATTATAATTGCAAGAGTTAGGATCTGTTTGAGGTAGTTGCAGCTGTTTGAAGATTTGCAAAAGTTTGTGGCTATTACAAATTTATTTTATTTTCAAAAAGTCAGATCGCCGCTTTCTGATAACCACCCCACTTTAAAATCTTAGGTTGAAAAAACAGCTTTCTACCATAAAAATTTGTAAAAAGTATCAAGAAAGAAGTTCCCCAAACAAAACTGTTGTGGCGATCTCAAAAGCAAAGCAAGTAGAAAACTGTCCCAAATAGACATGTGTGAAAGTTTTGCAGCAATAGAGTAAAATGGATAGCAATTTTATCATGAGCAATAATTGAAGCCTATAAAGAGTGCAAAATAATAATTATAAATGAAGTTGCAAGAGCATGAATGACAATCTTATAAAATAACTATGAATCAAGTACGAACAACAAGAATAATACCCCTAACTAGGAATGGTTTGTTTATCCCCTAATAAAAGTAATTATTTACCTTGAGGTGGAATAAAGCTCCAAATATTTTAGTGGTTCAACAAATGCTGACTAGCAATTCCTATAAAAGTCAAATTTCACAATTATTAGCAATCACGCAATTATTAATATTAATTATTTCTTAAGTTAGGTGCAACTTCACTAGCATTTATTAATAATAATATTATTATCATTACAAGAGTTAATATGGATTGATTTGAAATCAGCTTATTTTAATCTAAGAAAATAGCCAAGTAGTTATTATAATAAATCTATTTGATTTAATATTCACCAGCTATTATTGAAGAATGAGTAGAAGCAATAAGGAGTGAAGAGCTTACCCCATGCCTTGGCTAAGGTTAACAAAGAAGGAGACTCCACAAAAAAAAACAGCTCTAAAGCTGCTGTCTTTGGTGCAAGGACGACAAAAAGGGGGTGAAAGATAGTGATTTTGGTGGTCTTCGTACGTTACGATCCCATCGTTGCCTTCCCGGTTAGCTCTAAGCGTGACTCGTATTGCGAGCGTTCGATCAGAAAGGTGATTATTTTGGGCGAAAGCGTGAGAAGAGGAAGATCAGAGGGGTTTAGTGGTTGAAGGAGGAAGTTCAATGAGGAGACGTGTGATTCCCTAGCCCACGTTCTGCTTTTATAGAACAGGGAGGTCATGCAACATAACAAATTGGGATAGCGAAGACAAGAATATTGCAATAAAAGGAAAGAGATCGGAGCCATCTGAAATTCAGTTCGGTAATAAGAGCAAAAAATCGAGCGTGAGAAGGAGAAAAGGAAAAAGAAATTAGTTCTTACATATTATCCTGCTTAAAAAAATTTGGTCCCCAAATTCATACATTAATTTTGGAACAGCTACGGGTAATTCACGATCATCTCTTCCTCAAACTACCAAGTTTCTTCTCGCTCTGATTGGCTCTTCCAAAGCACTCTGATAAACAAAGCTGTAGAACTTCACGTCCCAAAATGCAATCTGGTACTTCTTCAAAACTCAGGTCTCCTCAAATCACCAATGACTCATTCCAGATAATGAGTTATCAAGCACATAACCCCGAAGTTGAGATACGTGAAAGGCATTGTGTACTCCTCCAAACCCTGGAGGAAGTGTCAAACCGTATGAAACTCTACTGATATTCTCGATCGCCTCGAAAGGGCCAATGAAACGAAACTGAAGCTTTACTGTCTAGCCAAATCGTGTAACTCAGCATATAGGTGAAAACTTCAGAAAAACGTGATCTCCAATATTAAATTCAATCTCTTTGTGCTTTGGGTTGAAGTACTTTTTCTAACGATTATGGGGCTGCACATAGTCAATCTCGAATCTAACAAACCCTTTTGGTAGCTTGATCCACAAGTTGAGGTCCAAATACCCGCCTCTCCCCGCCCTTGAACCAAAACAAGGAGATCTATACTTTCTCAAATAAAATGATTCGTATGGTGTCATGTCGATGCTAGCATTAAAGTTATTATTATAAGAAAACTCTACCAACGGAACATAGTCCCCCTAACTATCTCTGAAGTCCAAAATGCAAGCTCTTATTAAGTCTTCTAAGGTATAAATAGTGTGTTCTAACTATCCATCTATCTAAGGATGAAAAGCAGTATTTAAATTCAATCTCGTGCTCATAACTTCTTGCACTTGCTTCCATAGCCTGGAAGTAAATCTTCCATCACAATCTAATACGATGACGGTTAGAATTCCAGACAATCAAACGATGTTATCTATATAGACTTTGGCTAATTTATTCACAAGTAGGTATGTTTGATTGGTAGAAAATGAGCTAACTTGATTAGTTTATCAACCACAACCCAAATAACATCATGTCCTTGCTTCGATATTAGTAAGCCAACCACGAATTCCATGGAAATCTCTTCTCATTTCCACTTTGGAATGAGAAGGGACTGCAATAAAGCATCAGGTATCTGATTTTCAGGCTTAGCCATCCGACAAGTCAAACATTTAGTTACAAACTCAGCTACAAAAATTTTCATACCCAATCACTAAAATAGCTTCATAAGGTCATGATATATCTTAATACTTCTAGGTGAGCTGAATATGGAGTAGACTGTGCCTCACGGAGTATTTCTTGTCGAAGTCCTTCCTGATCTAGAATACACATTTGATCATAAAATCTCAAAGTTTCATTTTGATCAATTTTAAACTCGAGCTTCTGTCCATTATGAGCTTTCTCTCAAAGCGATAGTAAGGTTGCATCCATCATCTGAGTTGAACAAACGTGATCCACAAGTGTAGGATAAACTGACAATTGACACATAATAGAATTAGTTCTTATCGGTACAATCTCAACCTGAAATCGCTCCATCTCCCATGTTAATTGGTGCTCCTAAGTGAACATCCAAGTTGCACAAGTTAAAGATTTTTTCTTAAAGCATATGTGATCACATTCGCCTTATCACCAAGGTGGTACTGAATCTCCAAGTCACAGTCTATCAGCTCAAGCCATCGTCTTTGCCTCAAGTTCAACTCTTTTAAGTGAAATATACTTTAGGCTCTTATGGGTGGTAAAGACTTCACAATAAATGCCATTAAGATAGTGCCACCAAATTTTTAGTGCAAATATAACTGCAGCTAACTCCACATCATGGGTAGGATAATTCCTTTGATGCATCTTGAGTTGTCTCGAGCCATAAGCTACAACTCTACCATGATGCATTACAAACATGTCAATCCTTGATGTGAAGCATCATTGTAGATCTGAAATCCATCTATGCTAGAGGGGATGGTAAGGATTAGGGATGTCACCAAAAAATTCTTGAGTTTCTGAAAACTTTACTCACAAGCAGCAGACCATTCAAACTTAATGATCTTTTGGGTCAATCTTGATAAAGGTGCAGTAATATGAGAGAAAGCTTCAACAAATCCCCGATAATATCCAGCTAATCGAATGAAACTACAAATCTCAGTGATAGTGCTTGAACTCGGCCGATCCATTATTGTATTAATCTTTGCAGGATCCATATAAATTCCAGATCCATTAATAATGTCCTAGAAATGCCACTTCTTGAAGCCAAAATTTACACTTATAGAATTTGGTAGAAAGCATGTTCTCTGGAAGAGTATTCAGTGGTTCTCTGAGATGTTGGGAATGCTCCCCTTCATCATTACAGTAAACTAAAATATCATCGATGAAGGCAATAACGAATTGATCCAAGTAAAGTTTAAAAACTCTATACATCAAATCCATAAAAGCAGTATGGACATTAATCAAATCAAATAACATCACTACAAATTCATAGTTCTCATATCGAGATCGAAAAGCAGCCTTTGAAACATCTTTATTCTTGATCTTCAACCGATGGTAGCCAAATCAGAAATTGATTATGGAATATATAGAAGAGCCTTGTAGTTGGTCAGACATATCATCTATATGAGATAGTGGACACTTGTTCTTCATGGTCACCTTGTTCATCTCTATGTAGTTGATGCTCAACCACATATTTCCATCTTTATTCACAAATAAAATTGGTGCACCCAAAGCAAAACGTTGAGCCAAATGAACCCTTTATCAAGCAATTCCTACAATTGTATCTTGAACTCTTGGAGTTCCACAATGTTCATCTGATATGGTGCTTTAGAAATTGGAGTGGTCCCCGAAAGTAAGTCTATAATGAATTTGATCTCATGATCCGATGGTAAGCCAAATAAATCTTCAAGAAATACATTAGCAAATTCTTGAAACACCGGAACACTATCTAAGCTAACACTGGATTTCTTGAAATCTACCATATGAGCTAAATAAATAACACATCCATGGGAGATCAGCTTAAAGCATTAATTGTCAAAATTCTACAAGAAATAACTCCTCTAATACCCTTGAAGTAAAAAGGAATTGAGTAGGTATGCATAAATTCACCCATCTCTTATGAGAATCTATAATTGCATGCATTGTAGATAGGAAGTTTATACCCTAGATTACATTAAACTAAGTGAAAATACTATGAGAGTAACAAACATATGAATGTTATTGATAATAATGTCACAATCACAGACACACTAAGTAACGATCATGGATGAGTCAGATGGCATAGTGATTGATAAATGAGACTGTAATATAGAAATCAATGCACTAAATGCAAATTTGTTTGATATGAATGGATGAGTTGCCCCATATTCAAATAATGCCTTCATCGGTTACTTTAAAATAAAGATTAGACATGTCACCACATCAGAAGCTTCACGAACTTCTTCCTGTGTCATAACAAATGCTTGAGGTGAAATTTTTTGTGTGGGTTGCTTCAGAGCTTGAGATCATTGAGGCTAATACTACATCATTAAATGGTGTTAATACGTTAGTGGCTGTTGTTGGGAGTTCTAGTGCTGTTGGTACTGTGTTGCAAGAAGATGGGGAAAATAATTTTGCTTTTCTTGACACTTCCTATAATGCTTCTGAAATTAACCTCTACCGGACTTTTTCCACTTATGCTTGTGATGAGACTTACAAACATTTTTTCTAGATATTTGTCAATTGCTAAATTTGAACTTTGAGAGGACAACCCTTAGCTTTATGGTCAGTACTATATTAGTTGAAGCATTTGCTGACGACCAATTTACAAGTTCTAGAATGTCATTTCTAGCAATGAACGCGTCAAGGATTTTTTTTTTACTTCTACACTTGATGCGTCTGATGTTGCTTCTTTTGGGAACTCTCATTCACTTGTATATCTGAATTCTTTCGCTTCCCAGCATGTTTTTTACTCACAGACACTAATCTCCATCTCTACATAATAGCTTAGTTCACTAACTCTTTGTAATTCATACACTTGACGGTCGATGGGAACATTCAAATGTTCTCTCTCAAGTCAACAAATAAGTTTTAGATCTTTCGATCTTCATATTGATTAATCGAAGAAATAAAGCGAACAATTCTGACAAACTATGTCTCGTACTCCCGAAAGGACTTCGTTCCTTGCCTCAGCTTCCTTAAGTCATTCATGAATTTTAGCCTGATCCGCCAAGAAAAACAGTCTTCAGGAACAATCACTCGAAATCCAACGAAGAAATTATTGTGTCTGGTCCAAAACTGTAACGAAAAATACTCTCCCATCAAACATCAGCTCCTTCGTGTAACTGAAATGTTGTAATGTCCACCTTGCAATCTTCAGGATACTTTATTCCATGAAATCTCCTCGATATCATAAAGTCATGCATTGGACTCAATCTGGTCTACCATGTCATTGAAGGTAAGAGGGCATGTCTTTAAAAACGGATCCATCACTCGATCCATGACACTCCAATTGGTCATCGTTATAGGTTGATTAGGTTATGCCTCCAAGGTGGCCACTAGTAGTACTGGATAAGTGGTTTGTGATGTTGGTTGTGTTGCTTACTAAATAGCCTAGACTGCTTGTACAACTTGAGCTACAAAACTGGTTTGTAATAACTAGGTGATGTTTTGTGTAACCACGACCACAATAGTAGTCATATTGAGATTCGATGCTCCAGTAGTATCAGTGGATTAAGCAAGATTAGCATGACGGATGTTAGGAGAGCAGAGACCTTAGGAACAAGTATATCATATGTAATAACTATTGGGACTTCTTTCACACGAGCGGCTACAATGCCTTCTCTTCGGAGCTATTCTAAACAATTAAAATGTACGTGAAATCAAAATTGATTAAATAAATAAATAATAATAATAATAATAATCTATCTCCTATCCAATTCTACGAAGATAAAGGATATGAAATGCAAATACAAGAGTGTTGAATACAAAACATAGGCTCTGATACCACTCTGTCACATCCCGAATCTGGAAAACGGTGCAACCCGACAATGCAAGGCATAGAATGAATTAAACTTAATTTTTATTTTCAAGAAAAAGATTCTATGCAAATAGCAATAAAAATAAACAAGAAAATATAAATTTTATTGATAATTAATAGTCTACTCATACAACTAAATGAAAAACAGAAAATTATCCAAATCAAAACTGAAATGACAATAAGGAATAACTATCCCGACCCATAACCAAAAATACATTAACTAAAGTTAATACTGAAAAATACTAGTAACAGTAAATCTAAAACTGAAAAGTTTTCTTTGGTTTAGATGGTTTTGTTAGTGGTTAAATAGAACATGTTATTCAAAAATATCAACATCGGTAAATAACTACTTATTAAAGCATAAATGGTGAACAGTATGACAAACAAATATGGACGATAACTACGTGCATATATAACATCACAAAGCAAAACGAAAATGGTGAACAAAATATGCTCAATCATCTTTAAAAAACATGCAATCATTTCAAATTCAATCCAGTCTTCTATTATTCAGTTTTCCTGTATATTTATATAGTCGGTTTTAACAAGCACCTTGAGTTTGAGTAAGGTAATATCAACCCAAAGAAACCCGACAATTTCCTATAAAGTCCTTACTTTATGGGCATATCGGTTCAGCTAGCCAATATCCAAAGGGTTACACCGGCCAAAATATCATCACACGTAAGCATACAAAATTTGTCATGGGTATAATATGTAAGAAATATGCTACTCACACAAGCTTGGGATATTAATTTACATGTCATTTCATAAAGATAAAGTGCAGGAAAAAATAATATAATTGGAAAATTTATTCACATTACAAGAGTTTTGTAGCAAAAGAGTAAAGCAGAAAGTGAATTCATCATAAAGCAATAATTGAAATATATAAGAAGTGCAAAATGATAATTATAATTGAAGAAGAAATATTATGGCTGACAATCTTATAAAATAACTATGAACCTAATTCCAACAACAAAAATAATGTTCTTGACTATGAAGAGTACGTTTATCCCCAAATAAAAGCGATTACTTACCTCAAGATGACAACAAAACTCTAGATATTTTAATGGTTCAACTAATATTGAGTAGAAATTCCTATATAAGATAAATTCCACAATTATTAGCAATCATACAATTATTAAAACTAATTATTTCTTAATTCAAGTGCAGCTTCACTGACATTTAATAATAATAATATTAATATCAATATAAGAAGAAATATGGATTGATTTAAAATCAGCTTATTATAATCTAAGAAAATAGTTAAGCATTATAATAATAAATTTATTTGATTTAATATTCACTAACAATACTATTGAAAGAATGAATAGAAGCAATAAGGAGTGAAGAGCTTGCCCTATGCCTAGACTATGGTTAACGAAGAAGACTCGACAACAAACATGGTTCTGAAGTTGTTGCCTTTGGGGCAAGGAGGAAAAAAATGGGTGAAAGATTAGTCTCAGTATGTTACGATCCCGTCGTTTCCTTCCCAGCTAGTTCTAAGCACGCATGTATTGCAAGGGTTCGATAAAAAAGGCAATGAATCTGGGCAAAAGTGTGAGAGGAAGGAGATTGGAAGGGTTTAGTGGCCGAAAGAGGAAGTTCAGCGAGGAGGCGTTGGATACCCTAACCCATGCTCTGCTTTTATAGAATGGAGAGGTTATGCAATAAAACAAATTGGGAAGGCGGCAGCAGCAAAATTGCAAGAAAATAAAAGAGATCGGGTAATTCTGAATTTGGTTCCGAAATGATAACAAAAAATAGAGCGCAATACCAGTATAATAAATGAAAAAGAAAAAAAATATTCTAAATCTGAAAGGCATCACAGACAAGATCGCGTGCTAGCAAAAGGAAAGGAAAAAAAAATTTGGTTCTTAAAAAGATGATCTCCACACCCCATTACCAGTATAGTCGTTGCTCTCCCACTTGAAACACTTAATCCTTACACTGAACAAAAGATCATTCTCCTCTACATCCATCATCATCCATCCACCCACTGTATTCCATCTTAACCAACAAATTATTTTTCTCCCAGGAACTCTGCAATTAACCTCCCTCCGAGCATATCCTTATACACAATAAAAAACTCCAATCCCACCATCACAACCCATCTTGAAGCACCTTAGTTCCTTCAATACCATTCAAAAAAGCAAAACCTCCAAATTTTACACATATGCATTCTTATTAGTCATCATCAACAATTGAATCGATAAATATGCTATGAAGCATCTTGTTTAGGAAGATGTCAAACTTTGCGTCAATATAAATATGTCAAACCTTACACTGTCTTACAAATGTGTGAGGAGAAATTTTATGCATGTTTAGTTTTCAAAATGATCAAATTGTGTGAATATTGATATATTTTGTGATTATATAATCAACATGATTATGATGACCTCACAAGGAACTTTCATGCTCCCATGCATTGGGGTTAGCGGCTCGTGGAAACATTTTTTTAAATATCACAGCACATATTTGATCATTTTTCATCATCAAATTGAAAAATGCCCACCGTAAAATGGACTCAAATGATTACTTGACACTTGCATGATCAAATCGAATGAATCGTTCTATGGACACAAATGACCATATAACACTCACATCATCGAGACAATCAATTTTTCACTGTTCAATCAAATATGATCATCAACTATCAATTGGCTTGTCAAATCAGACGATGAACACCGTCAACGCAGTCTTGATGTCCGCTTCACGTCATTGAATCAATGATAAGCACCATCAGATGGACACTGACATGTACAATTCACCCTGACAAACAAATATATGCACCAATATCATCTTATCAATGAAATTATGAAAATAGAATTATACTGTAGATAATTTTGTGCAGAGACAATTCAGTGTAGACAATAAAGAAAGGGTGGTCTTTCATATGATATTTATAAATATTGAGAAACTATATAAATCAAAAGCCATGAAAATTGATTTAGTGTGCAATACAACAACAAGAATAACAAGCAATTATTCCACTAAGTTGGGTCGGCTACAAGAATCCTTTTTCTCCATTGTCACATATTGAGTGTCATATTTTCATTTAATTTTAATAAACTAAGATCGTTTTTTATACAACATGCCCAAGTCGTTTAGGTCTACCTCTACCTGTTTTAGCATAAGTCAAATCTAAAACATCTACTCTCCTAACAGAGTCATCAAATGGTTCACGTTTAATGTGATAAAATCATATAACGTGACTCTCTCTAAACTTATATCCCACTAGAACAACCACTCCAAACCTTTCACAGAAATATTGGTTTTGCATTTTACCTTTTAGTGTCAATCCACTTATCTAACTGTGCAATAAGAGAAAAAACATGTAAAAGATGTGCTTATGTTATTGAAGAAATTGATGATAGAGAACTGAATGGTATTTAAAGCACTTAACGAGATGACCGGAATTTCCAATTATAGTAAGATTACATCAAAGTCTATTGTCACATCCACATTCTATTATTTTGATTACATGCATACGTATAAAAGATATATAAAATCATATTCTTGCACATATAATTTTCACGCATGATAGTTTCTAGAATCAATTTTACAAAAGAAAGTATAATTAACTTCAAACATTAAGTCAAAAATTTTAAATAAGGTGTCTTATGAGTATTATGTGATAAGTAAATATCATAGAAATTTAACAAATAAATTTTATAAATCTGCAATCAAGTCGGCTGTATTATATGAATTAAAATTTTAAACTTAAATAAATTATTAATAGTAAAGGTTGAGTGTAGAAAAAAATAAGAAATTAAATAAATGTATACAAAAATAAAAATGATATTGGACAGATGATGAATGTGGCATTTATTCAAGATGAAATAAAAAATAAACTTAGTTAATTTGGACATACACAAGAAAGGGTAAAAATACAAACACAAGGAGGGTTACGAAGGATTAAAATGAAAAGGGCAATCAAAAAATTTACATGCATAGAAGAGCAAATGTGTAGAATAGTTTTAAAAGCTCATGCAATACTCAATAAGACAAATTTGGTGAAAGGATACCCAAATAGTTAAAAATAATTCTAATAATGACGATGATGATGATTCGTTGCTTGAAATCTATTCGAAGGTGTAAAAAACTTTGCTTCAAAAGAGAGCTTTCTACCAAAAGAATTTGACAATTAGATATTATTTTAACTTGCTTTTGAAGCCTTAGCTCAGAATGCTTATATATACAAGAAAATTTCACAGTATTGAATAAACTAATGTTTTACGATAATTTCTAGCTATTACAATAGGACCTATCATTTTAGGTGACAATCCGCAACAGAGAATTGGCTAACACGACATCAAATCTTCGAATAAAAATATAAACAAAAGCCACCTTATTGTGACAAAACAACCAGGGTAACAATCTCGAGTAAAAACAAAAATTTAAAACACACACATGATTTATAATTCTGAAAAAAGGTATGTATCTTCACTAGATTCAAGCAAATCCATTCAACTTGAATTTGAGGTTGAGAAAAACCATAATAAAAGTAATATTACAAAAACAAGCAAGATAAATTGTATACCTTACATCATAGAAAGGGTTGTCACATACATTGCAAAGCTAGCTTAAGTTTTTACTATTTTCATACATACAACAAATTCTCAAAAAGAGCAATTAAATACATCTTTTTCTTCAATTTGTCTAGAATAATTTACATGCAAGAGAATACTAATTCACAAATATTATCAGTTAGTACCTGCTAAAAAGATTTGCAATAGCTTCACAGTCATGTGAATTGTAAAACCATATACCATTAACTTCTTGAGCAGCATTCCTGTACAACAAATATGGAATTTGGACTTCGTACTCAAAATCCCCCAAAAGATCCTCCACCAGATTCTCTGTTCATAGGTTGAAACTATATTAAATGTGCATCAATAAATATAGACTACTAAGAACAAAAAAGCACAAATCATTGATAAGAAAGAAAAGTGCAACTTCTTTTCATTGTTGCATTCGTAATTCAAAACCTAAGGTTGTTCATAATCTGAGGGCAGGTTAGGATTCATGGTAATATTCCTACACTTAGTTGCCTCTTCTACACTCATCCACGCAACCTCCCATCATCCAAAGAACAACTCTTCCCCAGTCATTTCCCTGCCACTGTGCACTCTTCTCCTCCTCAAATCTATGTGCATCCCCTCCTGGCCACATTGGAACATAGATCTCCTTGCCAAACATGGCATAAACTCCCTATTGCTTGCATCCTTTCTTAAATCAACAGCCTATGAGCACTATAACAGAGTTAGTATTATTTGTACAACCAAATTGATTTATAGACGATCCACCAGCCATCCTCTACACTAATTTTCATCAATTATTCAACCACCTTGATGATGCTACAACTTCCTTATTTGATTCCATCACAACACTCATTTCATATTTAGTTCATCTCCTCCACATTTCTTTCATTCAATCGAGAACAGTGTATATTCACAATATTCTCTATTATAGAGTATGACTTTTAACTTCAATAAAAATTACAACATAATTTGTGATCATCAAAATTCAAGGGCAAGTACTTTTTTAGCTCTTTGTTAATTATAGTTTGTTATACCCTTGCGACCATTTTATATTTTTGATAAATTATGTCTTAATACCATATTTTGAGAGCTTAAATCAAGATTTATCCTAATTTGGGTCCATATCAAGCAAGAAAATAATAATGTCGTAAAAAATTTAATATTTGATAGAGCTCGAGATTATTTTCAATGTCTCATATTGAAAACTGTTAGAAGGAAAAAAAACTTGACTAATTTCTCAGAAGAATTTGTGCCTATATATAGGTAAAAATTGAATAATAAAAAAATTAATAGTGAGAATACTCTCAATTAAGAGAATATATTATATAATAAATACAAAATATTCTAATTACAAACTCTCCAATCTAGAAAATCTTTTACATAACATCCCCCCAAGCTAGAACAAATATCGTGAAGTTTCAGCTTACAATAGAGATTGGACAATTGCTCGTTTCAACGCCTTCGTCAAAATATATTTTAATTGTTTTTCACTGGAGATATAAGAGCCAGTGATCTTTTAACAAAACGGTATCTCTGATGAATTAACAACTAACTTTAATACATTGTGTTCTTTAGTCAAAGCATGGCTATTAGCAATATGGATGTTGCCTTGAGTAAAAGGAACGTCAAATTCTTCAATAAAATTTTCGTATCCACGTCATTCCACAAATGAAATGTGCTGCTGCATTGTCTTTGAATTCAATGCTAAAACCAGTCACGATATTTATTTTTATTATTTCTCCATGAAACAAAATTTCCTCCCACCAAAATGTAATATCCTAAAATAGACTTCCAATGTTCAACAAATCCATTATAATCAACATCAGAGAAGGCTTCAATTAAAATTGGTTGTGTTTTTTATACAGTCATTTTCACATAGACCACTTAATATATTTTATAATCCTTAAAACAAAATACAAATACTTCCTCTTTAAGCTTTGCAGATGTCATCACGTCAACCAAAAAAAAAAAGAAATATCAAACAAAGTAATAATTAGGTAGAAAAGCACACCAATCAAGTAATATAACTGAAAAATATCTTCATAACTTCCCTCATTCTTGGTATTTTGTATAGAAACGTGGTAGAATTAGATGGTTAGCACCCAAAATAATAATAATTTCCTCAAATAGGTCTATGGGAATGAGAGAAGCCATAATTTTCATACACAATGTCGATAAAATATTTCAGACACGCCCATGTTTTTTGTAACAAATGCCTTTCAAAGGTATCATTTAATTTTATTAATACCTGAAATATCATTTTCCATGAAAAGATACAGCAATTGCGCAAGGATCAATGTCCAAGAAGATGAATGGTGGACAAAGATAGTGTGATCAATCATGCTACTTCAAAAATGTACTTTACGAGGGAACTTGCATAATTTATTAAAGAAGGCCAAGGGACTTTGTTTCAGGCATTCAAACCATAAATGAGTTTTTGAAGCATATATATTTTGCTCTCACCTCGGCAAAAAACTTGGAAGATTGCTCCACATAAATTACTTCAAAGTAACCTCATATACCAAAGTGTTGCTCAGTCCATTTGGACTAAAGGTAGCCCTTGATTATGGCCAACAAAAGGCAAATAATTTTCAATCGAGCCACTAGAAAAAAACTCAAAACAATTAATCTCATGAACCTATGTTTATCTTTGGCAAACAAGAGGGATTTGCAGTAGTAAAAGGTACAATTTGGATTATACTTGATTGTGAAAATTCATTTGAAAAAATAGATTTTGACACCAACAAATGATGAAATCAAATCCATAGAATGCTGATAAAGCAAATCCTCCTATTTCAATATGCATTGCATGTTTTCAATTAATATCGATCAATATACATTGATATGTTTTCAATATACTGGATTATACTTTATTACTGGATTATACTTTATTGTATGTTTTCATTATACATTGATATGTTATAGGAATAGAAAAAGAAGGGATAGAAAAAGCAAAATTACAAAATAAAAAAGACAATGATCAAAGGAAACAAGAATACATTAGGAGATGGGTCTCATGTTGTAACAGATAAATTGGGACATGGAGATCAGACGTTATTGGTGTAGGTGGGTGCTCAATCATAGATGATGGAATGGTCAAGGGTATACTAAAGGGAGGTTGCTGAGGCCGACAAGAGAAAACTCATAGTGGAGCAAAAGCGAATACCGAACCAAAACATGGAATTGCAATATTAAGAGAAATTTATGCAGATAAAGAGACAAAATATAAAGCAATAAAAAAAGCTCATAGTTCAAGAATGCGTGTTCAACTCACTCATTATGAAAGCAAGCCAAGCTAAAGCAAATATTTTCAGCTCGATTTTAAAAAGACATACAAATAGACCCCCTTTTTTATTAGTTTGTGTATGTGCACATCTTAACACTAAAAGTTCTATTATTAATTACATGTTAGTCAGAGCCATTGAATTTTAATGATTGAGATCAACACGAAACCCTGTCACCATATAAAGTCAAGGTATTGTGCCAAAATCGTGATTCTTTTCTTCCTCTCACTCCCTACCTCCCTCACATGTTGTCTCATCATAGTGCCAATTATTGCTCCACACTAAGAGGTTGGGACATTTTTCACCTCAGCGAGCCTTTATCTCTGCTATTTTCCCTCTAGTGTCCATTTGAATCTCTTTTGCTCTTGGCCCTCTATGTAACCAAACTTAGTGCTCCCTATAGCTCCACATTTAAATCATAAACCTTTTTGTAACTACTATTCGATTTTTGGATAGGGAAGATCTGACTTTGCTTATAGTTTTTATAATTTATAACACATTTACGAAGTTATTTAGACTCATGAATTGTGCTA
>NEWO01000269.1:1384143-1396643 GCA_003013225.1 Phalaenopsis aphrodite
AGAAATATTTGGTAAGTTTGTAGATTAGGAGATAATGTTTTCACTATATATATGCACCCTACATATGAATAAAATAATGAAAAGAGAATTGTTCCTCTCCAAATCAGATCTCTACATGATAAGAGAGCCTTAGATCAAACCTAAGTTGCCTTCTTCTTGTCGAAAAACTCTCACCACTCTAGAAAACTCCTTCCTTGCAGTCGAACCTCCCCTGCACGGTCGCAGGAAACTTCTTCCCTACACAGTAGCAAGTCCTGTCAGACCTCCTCCTCTTGCATCTTGAGTTTTCCTCTTTTTCTATTGGATCTCATTTGTGCAGTCAACCTGCCAATCGGATCTCATACAGCTGGTTGCATCTCCGGCCTACAAAACCTTTGCAGATTTGTTGTTCCTTCTCGTAGTAGCAAGTTCTTCATTGGAACTCTTCTTCTAGCGCTCTTTCCCTATAGCCGACGTTTCTCCACAAGATTAGGATAGCCCGGAAACTCTGGAGAGACGCAAATTTTTTTTCTCTTTCTAGTGGAAGACCGTCTGGTTGAAATAGCTTTCTCTCTCTAGTATAAATCATTTGTCTCTATGCGACAAGCAGAAGCAGTTGGAACTCTCCCCACCTTGTTTCTCCCACGCAGCATCCACTTATCCCTGCAAGTCGTACCCAACAGCTTTCCCCGCCAGAACACTTATGTGTAGGCCCTTCCTCAGAATCCTCATTGCAACCGACGGAATCCTTCTTGCACCCACCTGTCTTCCTATACGAAGACAAACCCTACGCCAGAGCTTCTCCCTGTGGCAGGCCTCCAAAATTCTCTTTGTTCTTCTCGACACGCTTCACGAAATTCTCTTCTCCAGTTGTTTCCCTACAAGGCCATAGCAATGGATCTTGCCGCTCCTCCCTGTCGGACATTTTCCTGCAGCTAGTCTCCAGCCTTCCTGACAAGCAAACGTTCATCATCTCTTCCAGCAGCAGCAGTCAACTTCCTCTCTACAATCAGCAGTTGTCCTAAATACGCATAGCATTTATGATCGAGTAAGGGATGAGGATGTCAAGTTTTACTCCGAAGATTAATTATGAATCATTCACCAACGAACAGCTTGAAGTACTTAAAAAACTCCTTAGAATAAATTCAGAACAACCCATCAACCTCGTGACTCACCAAGGTAATAATATATCATTCTCCGGTAGTAGGAGATTTAAAACTTAGATCATAGAATAAGAAGCCTCTAATCATATGACTGGAGACATAAATACGCTGATCAACAATCATGAGGATTCTGCATCTAAATCGATCAAACTTGCAGATAAATCAAACTCAAAAATTGATGAAAAAGGAGAATGTGAAGCTCTCTCAGGATATTATTATTTCTTCTATGTAACATGTTCCACAGTTGGGCTATAATTAAATTTCAATAAGTAAGCTTATTCATGATATCAAATATAAAACTAAATTCCTTGCAAACACCTATGAATTTCAGTTGGAGTAAGGGAGGTAACTGCAGTATTAAAATGCATCAAGACTTAGACCTCCTTAAGTACAATCTCTCACTATACACATAAATTAGGGGTGTCAATAATTGACCCAACACGCGAACTCGACTCAAAAAATCCTGGTTAGGGTTGACCCGAATATTTTTCGAGTCGGGTTCAGGTCAGAGAATTCGACTAGTTTATTATTCGAGTCGAGTTCGGGTTGAACCCAAAAACCCAAACATGACCCAAATAAGCACAAAATTTTGAGTCAGGCTCGAGTCTAAGTTTTCGACACGTTTATTTTTTGGGTCGGGTTCGAGTTGACTCTATTCAAGTAGGGTCATTTTCGGGTCAAACTTCAACCCGACCCGAGCCCGCTGACCCGAATTGACACCCCTAACATAAATGATCTCATCTCAATTTTTTAGTCTAATGAGTCTATATATATTAAAAAACAGGTCATGTTATGACATTGTCGTATGGATAATCCTAATTTCAATTATGTTGCAAAATTGCATCTTCATTTGTTTATTCGTAAAATTTTTTTATAAATGTGAAATTTGTCAACTTGTCAAACAAACTAGAAATAATTATCACATGACTCTGTATAAGCCCTCACACACTTTTTCAATCATCCATAGTGATATTTGGGGACCTAAAAGTCTGAAACAGCCCAAATCTCTCAAATATTTCATAACATGATTCAAACTCAACTCAAATGAAAAATTCAGATCCTCAAAACTGATATTGCAAAGAAATATTTCAATTTCATCCTTAGGCCCTATCTTTCAAAAAACGGAATCATGCAAGTTTATGTATTGATACCCCACAATAAAATGGGATAACTGAGAGAAAGAATATATATCTTCTTGAGGTATCACACTCAATTATGATGTCTCAACAAGTTCCAACATATTATTGGGGGAAAAAAATTCTTATTACAACATATCTTATCAATTGAATGTCTTGTCGGGTACTTAACTTCAAAATAACTCTGTACTTTCTGATGGGCGCCTATCCTCGCATCAGAACTTTCCTTCTACTATACCACTTAAAATATTTGGGTGTGTATACTTTGTTCAATTCCATTCCCAAAATTGCATAAAACTTGACCCTACATCTATCAAGAGTATTTTTCTTGGGCATGCCATCAACAAAAAGGGGTATAAGTGCTACTCTAGTGTTACCCAAAAATATTACAACTCCATTGATATCACTTTTTTTTTTAAATAAATCCTACCACCTGATATTTGATGTTTAGGTGGAGACACCAAATGAACATACATTTTGCGATACACTTGATAATACATACATGGCCTCGCCATCTACTCCACCAAGCCCTCTTATCCCGATTGAGGATGGCCCAACCACCGTAATCAACCGAACCTAAAAGTCCAAAACAAAAAACTTCATGTGTACATAAGGAGAAAGAAAAACCTTGGGCAGGTGAAAACAACTTGTACTGCTTAAACCAAAACTTGAGCCCGCATTCATCTGAAATTTCGAGTAAAATGGATGATACAAGAGTCAACCCAAACTGCAACAGGATAAAAAATAAGGTTACTAAACACAAAGAAGTGGTTACAACTAACACACTTAAAAGGGAAAATACAACAACAAACCAAACAAACACAACTAGAGTGTACCCTAAGGATGGTGATGATTGGCAAGAGCTTGGAAGGTGGTGTGGGGGTTGGAAAAGATTGTTGGCAAGTAGAAAACAACAATGTGATTATTTCCCCAGTGTCGGATAGCAAGCAAACAACAACGAGTAATGTGGAAGAGCTGTCCGAGGTGATGGCAGCAAAGATAGAGGGTTGAAATGGTGACAACAACAAAGAGGAGGAGTCCGACAATAGCGAAACAGCTGGAAAGGGCGAGCATAGGTTGAGGCAGCAAGGGAGGAAGCCAGTGAGAGCAAGCCGCAAGCTGAAATGGAGGAAACAGCAAGTCGAGCGGATAGAACAGCAGAAAATAGCCGGAAAAGGCTGTTTTCTGGTAGCTGCAACAAGCAGGAATGATGGCGGGAGTAGCGAAGAAGCGTGGGATTGCTGGACCGAAAAATGGAGAGTTGTCCCAAGGTTGCAAAAGCACAAGGGTGGTTGTTGGACAGCAAAAACGAGCGGCTGGAATGAGTGGCAACAAGATGCTAGGTGGCTGGAAAGAATTGCAGCCGGTGGAGGCAGTGGTGGTTGGAGGCTGGAGTTGCAGAAAGACAACACGAGTGGTGTTTGATTGCTCCGGCAGCGAGGAGAGGCGGCGGCGACAAAGAAGGGAGGGTTGTAGAGGATGGAAAATCAAGGATAAATATCTATGTGGGATTGAACCACAACCGGAGCGTCATTCAATCCTTGGGAGATGGACTCCACCTCAGACAAGCTACAGCTACAGCACATTCTCGCCTTTGGAAACAGCTCTAGAAGGGGAACATTGGAATTTGATGTCTGCCTTGAAAAAAAACATACAAAAAACTAACCTAAACATGCAAAAATAACAAATATATAGTCCTGGGGTAAAAAGGAATGGGCCCCGCTCCAAATAGGAGGGAAATCCACGAAGAGGTCAGCCAACCCTCCTAGAACAATCTAAGCCAAAAAAATCCTACAACACTATAGCAAGGATCGCGAATGGCTCCCTACGAAAACAGTCTGAGCCAAAAAAAAATCCTAAGCATAATGAACTTTTATATAGAAGAACCTTTCAGAGAACTATATGGCACGTGCCAATATTAGACTATGACGATAAACACATTTCAGCCATTTCATATAAAGTAGGGTTGGGCTACAGTAAAGAACCAGTCCAGAAAAAAACTTCGTTTAAAAATTGAAATAATTGACAGGATTTTTTGAGTTTAAACAATTGATGAAGGTTTTGGGTTCATATTAGACTTAATCTAAACAGTCAGTTTTTTTTTTCTATTATTATTCAAGGTCTCATAATTGAAAATCAAATATTCTACGCGAAAATAAATGCACTGAAAGGTTCCATAATCATTTTGTCATGAGTTGTCAAAAATAAGGTTATGAATTACTGAAATAACATTAGTACTAGCTACAATAACCTCTGTACAAATAGCCCAGTAGACATGCACGCTAACAACCATTTGTATTGAGATTATTAAAATAATAAAAGGCACTCAACAAGAAGACTAAAGATAATTATCATCATATGCAAGAGTCTCAATGCCACAAAAAATCAATAACACAGGTCAGGATAAAGTAACCATCTCTTCTACAAATTACTAACTTAGAAAAAATTAACATGTTCTGACATTCACAACCACTTCAAACTAAAGCAATGTTACAGTTCAAACGCCGCACCTGTGTTGCGTCGGTTCATCACAATGAACTGAAACCTAGGCTGGGTATTTCTGCAAAGATGCAACAAAATGAACAGAAAGAACATAATCACTTCCCGCAAAATAACTTCAATGCAGCAAAATTGCGATAAAAATTTAAAAAAAAAACTTCCAATAAGAAAAAACTGCCATAGAATAAACATACACACTGAAACAAAAGTCCAAAAAAGAAAAAAAAACGAAAATTTATAGTAATCATGACAAATTATGATAAGCAAAGATGAAATACTCAATAAAATAAAAATAAAAAAAAAGTAATCGACAGATCCAGCTACCTCTTTACAACAAATAGAGAGCCTTCGACGTCCTTCCGACTCTACAACAAGAAGATTTTAATCAAGTATCAAACGGAAAACTCTCGCCCCAAAGAGAAGAGCGTGGAAAAAAGAAATAGTCCATATTGCATACCCATCGATTAGCCTCGATGTTAAATTCGTAGAAAGTGACGTGTGCGGCGGTCATCAAGATCTCCTCTACATAGGGATCGATCCTCTGGAGCACAGTCAGATTGAGCACCTTGGTGCTCTGCTGATCCAAGTTCGGCATTAGCTTCGACATCTCGGTGGCAAATCCCTAGAACCGCAAACCCTAGCTCCCCTTTATTAGCCGAATTCGCAGTGCACCGGAGGTCCACGATCCTTCGAGGTGCCGATGTCGCGGACTCGGCCGAGGAGCGGAAAAGCGACGGTGTCCGAGGTTTTATCGCCGAGAATTTCGCCCTGCAATATTTTTGTTTTTTAAGAGATTTACATACATACCCTTCAATTATTATTTATTTACATATCTTACCCTCAAATTTAATTTTTACATATATATATATATATATATATATATACATATATATATATATATATATATATATATATTAAGAGATTTACGTACATACCCTTCAATTATTATTTATTTACATATCTTACCCCTCAAATTTAATTTTTACATATATATATATATATATATATATATATATATATATATATATATATATATATATATTTATTTATAATCTTATTTATAAATGAAAAGTCGTATTTCACCTTTTAGATTTTGCAATATTAAAATTTTTTATGTGAAATGAAAATTTTGGATGACATAAATGTTAAAATTAAAGTTTAAATGTTAGATATGTAAATATATAGGATTTTTGTAGTATATATATAAATACCCTTTTTATTCATATACATGCATAATTATTATAACTATTATTTATTTATATAATAAATATTTAATTTTTATATTTACATATCACATAAAAAATATTATAAGCTTATTTATATTATTGCTAGCAAAACAAATATATAAAATATGTACTTTTTATTGAACTTAAAAAATAGGAATCACAAACTAAAATAAGAGTTAATTTTTGTGAATTAATTCAGCTTGAAATTATCTTAAATAATAATAAATATAATAATACATGGAAATTTGATTTGAATAATAATATGTATTTATAGATATATTGAAGTAGTGTTTAATGTAGTTGGAGATTGCAATTAAATATATGAGGAATAAATAACTTTTGTGTGTCAAAAAATTTACGATTATAGTATAATAATTTAATGTTTTAGCATTGCGTGACATCCAGCACACATACAGATAATAAAAAATATCTAAATGAGACATCAAAAAATTTTACCTAGAAAGGTCGGGAGAGTGAAAAATTCAAGTGGCATAGCTCAATTAAAATGATTCACTATGAGTTCTTAAGTACGAAGATAAATCTTTATCCCACGACCGGAAAAAATGTTAAAAGGTTTCATCGAGTATAATGTCCATATATAAAAAGATTTTTTGTTCGACGATCGAAAGCAAACAGTGTTTGAGATACGTCATTGCATGGTATTTAAAATATTAAGTTATTACGTATACAAGAAACTTCATCACTCAATAAAGTATTTTGTACTCTACAATGTATGTCGTTACTTTGCAATATGCATCATTGCTCCGCAGTGAACTTCATTACTCTGCAAAAGTCAGCCAATACTACTGAGTATTTCTTGCTCAAAAAAAGTCTCATCGAGCCAACCAATTTAAGTAAAAATTTGCTAAAAGCAAAGCTCCAAATGATTTTCAATTTGAATTGAAACATTTCTTGCTAAAAAAATACCTCAAGGTTCATATCAAATGGTAAAATTCACTGAGAGTTTATCAATAATAACTTAAAAAATGAATTCAGTTGTACTTCAAAACAAATCATCGTGTTATGTCATTACTTTAAATTTGGATGTGATGTATAATACAATTATAATACAATTATTAAAAATAGTATATTACCATATTAGAATTTTGGTCTTTAAAAATTGCTTACCTTGTCTATGAATGAATCATTGGAAGGGGAAGTCTAAGCAGTGAAGTTTCTCTCTATGTATGGAATATAGATTATGAACATCATATTATTTGTTTGAACTTCAACAATCATGCACATTAACTTTGGTGGGTTAATGCCATCAATTGATGTTGGCAAGCAAATCATGAGAACATTATGTTGGTGCGATAATGCTTATAAGTGTGCTTATTTAAGGAAAAGTTGCTCAGACAATGAGATTAAAATATTATTTTAGTATAAAGAAAATGAAACCATGCAAATTTAGAGAGTATTAAATTGCCTATTAAAAGAATGATTTGTGTTATTTATCTGCTAAAAATTTATGTAAAAAGAGAAAAAGAAAGCAAGTGGGTTGCCATGATTAGAGTATTGCATGAGATGTTGCAATTAGCATATGATATTTGTGTCGGATTTTTCTCACGCAAATATTAGTGTAAGATTTGCGGGTGTTAATCAGCGAATAATGAATTTTGATCTTTGCGGTGGATTTTGTGTTTGATTTGCGACTAAAAATTCGATGATAAAAGCATTCTAAATCTGGTGAAACTTCAATTGGAATTGCGACGGATGGCAAAAAACTTTATCGGTTAGCGTTAAACTAATTCTGACGAAAATTAGGCTGAAATCCGACACAAATTACCTAATATAGTCATCATGCCCGGCTAAATTTCATTTATGCGCTCCGCGCCTCTCCCGGTCTCCCCTTTAGCCCGAACTCTCGCAAGCTTCCTCTCTCCCCTTTCCCTTTCCCATTTCCCTCTCCTTTTCGGTTTTGCTCAAAACCATCGCCTTCCCGAACAAACCTTAGTGATACAGTCGTCATTAGTGCTAGTTTGGAGGGTAGCGACCAGATCACGCTTTCAGAGACCACCGAAACTCCCGTATTTCTCATCCTTCCGCTTCGCTTCTATCAAAAAGCATTGAAGAAGGTAAGTCTATTCGCGCCAGTATTTTCATTTATATATTGTATGCATGTAAAAATTGAAGTTTAGGAGTTAGGTGTGTATATACATAAAAATTGATTGATATGTATAAATACATAGGTAATGTGGTGTACAACGACAACAACAAGCCTTTATCCCACTAAGTGGGATCACATGATTCCTTTTTCTCCATTGTATGTTATTGAGCATAGGTGACGTTGTATGTATGTAAAAATTGAAGTTTTTATGTTAGGTATGCATATACATATGAGTTTAGTGGTATTTATGTAAAAATTGAAATTTAGGTGCTCGGCGTGTGTGTGTGTGTACATAAGAATTGAGTGATACGTACGAAATGCATATATAGGTAATGTGGTATGTATGTAAAAATTGAAGTTTAGTGTTAGGCATGTATATACATAAGAGTTCAGTGGTATGTATGTAAAAATTGAAGTTCAGGTGTTAGGTGTGTATGTGTGTGTGTGTGCGCGCGCATAAGAAGTTTAGGTATTCGACATGTAAATACATTAAGGTGATGCCATTAGTTGAATTCATGTTGATTGGTTGAAGTGGAGGAATGCGTCGGGTATGTTGTTAAAGTGATTGTGATATATGGATATTGTTATTGGTAGAATTAGAGTTGGTTGGTTGAAGTGGAGCAATGCATGTCGCGATATGGTTTATTGTTTAAAGTGATGGTGATATAGATGAGGATGTTATTAGTAGAATTCAAATTGGTTGGTTGAGTTGGAGGAGTGCATCTGGTCTTGTTCGCAGTAATGGAGATATAAATGAGAATGTTATTAGTAGAATTCATGTTGGTTGGTTGAAGTGGATGAATACATCGGGTCTATTGTTTAAAAAATAAACCATTTCAAAGAAGAATCTTATATATGGTTGACCAAGTAGTGTTGACTTCACCGGATGAAGCGAACTACTTAAAAGAAGTTCCTACGGACATTTTCTTCGAGTAGAATTAGCTGTTGCAAACCATTAAGCATAATCATTTGCTCTACATATTGATAAGTATTGACAAATTTCTATTTTTCATAATAGTTCAACTGGTATGTAAAGCTATATCTATGTTGCAGATGAATATTTATAATTTGAGAGTTTGGTTGTATAATAGATTATATCAAGAACGAAAAAGAATTACAAATGAGTTCTTGAATGGCATTGAAGAATTCGTGTTGGTGGCATCACAGTTGCCCATCTATCATTCGAAGGGTAAGTTTCAGTGTTCTTATCCAAAGCACAAAATCAAGTTTTTCTGCCATGTGAAGAACTTGAGTTGGATTTTTATGTCAAGGGATTCAAACCTAATTATGTCCACTAAGATAGATATTATGGATAAAACAAAGATGATGTGAAAGCTATAATGGACCTAAAAGAGTGTTGCAAAAGAAAGACATCGGAACCTTAGAAGACAAATGGAGGCAATTTAATAAAGCTCAAAGTTGTATACTGTCTTACACCAGCTCAACGGAGAACAATATTTGAGCGGGTGAATTCTCTAAAATTTCCTAGTGGTCGTGGATCAAGTTTGAGCTATTGTTTTGACTTGAGAATAGGTAAAGTATTTTGCACGAAAAGTTAAAACTGTCATATATTTTTGGAGTGCTTATCACCTATTATATTTCACGCATTGTTGAAGTCGGTGCTTGATCCCTTGATCAAAGTCAATATCTTCTTCTGAGAGTTGTGTGTTGGAATATTGAATGTTGACTAGTTAAGACATCTGGATGCGAGTATTCACATATTATTATGTAAACTGAAGCTAATGTTTCCTCTTAGTTTCTTAGATTCTATGAAACAACTACTTATACATATATGTCACGAGGTATTGTTGGGGGATCCAGTGCAGTACATATGGATGCATCCCTTCGAGAGGTATGTATTACCAATGCATACAATTGCGAGTTGCATTTTATTTCATACTAAACTACCCCCATGCTCAATGTAAAATATCTTTGATGCAAATTTTTAAATAAAATAAAAAATGGTTAAGAATAAAGCACATCCTGAGGGATCAATTTGTGAAGCATACCTCTTACAAGAGATGATAAATTTCTGCTCATATTATTTTAAGCATGGCCATTAAAGAGCTCATATTGTAGGAGATATGCTTTCACAATCCAAATTATTCGTATATCAAATATCAGGTGAGCCATCAGGGAGGCATGATACAATGTATCTAAGTGACAATGAGATTCAGTCAGTTTCATTGTACGTCCTGATGAAGTGTGATGGAGTTTAGTCATTTATATAGTAAAATTCATGGTCCTCAAACTCAATACTACCATTTATTATTGAGAAAGTTAGTTATATACTAACTAATTTAAAAATATAAATAAAAATGTTTTGAGTAGATTATTCATCAACACTTTGAAAATTGAAGATAAATCTCTGATAAGTAGGAAGACCAAAGACAAAATTCCAATATTGTTCAAATTATACACATGCATAAGAAACTCTTTAAATCACATGTGTGTAACATTATCATCACATTTAAAGTTACACTAATAGTGCATCTTAATTTATTATAGGTTCACAATATAACCAATGGAATCACAAATCAGATATTACTAGATCTTGATTGGGGGCCTAATCACAGTGTTACTACATAACACATATTTGGTGTAAATGGTATAGATTCCATACGAGTTCTTAGTGTGAATGGAATAAGACATATAACTACGGTGTCACCATTAAAGGAATCACACATAGAAAACGAGTTTAGCCATTCTGGTGTACTTGGCAAAACCATTCAATTGCATTATCCAAGTAATTTTAGCTACATTGTATACGTGTTCAACTATTAGTAGTTTGATCGTATTTTGAATTGAGACACCCGAGCACTCATGCCTTAAGATATCACTAAATTCAAATTCAATAGATGATATGCAAAGTTTGATCTATTTGTTCGGGCACACCAAGATACACTACCTTCAATACCCTGGTAGAGTAAGGGATAAAGTTGAATGGGTTGTATGAATAATAAACCAAGGAAAAATATTGAGCTCCATAGTCCCATTTCTTTCTTCTTATGATTATTTTTCAAGCAAGTACTAATCTTATTAATGACATTCCTTTGTTTGCAGGTGGCCACAAGTGGTGGAGGTGGCCAACCACATCAGAGACCCCGTGTTCCGGTGACACTGGAGACCATCTACTTTAGCAGGAAGAGGAGGTTGTCTCCTTCTGTCACTGCTACCACAAATGCCTCCCCCCCTAACTTGTTGTTGCTACATCTCTTATGGCACATGATCTCGCACCCACTGTTACTACAACTCTTGTGACACCTGCCCCTACACCTGCTACTACCACCCCTCTTTGACACCTACTCCTGCACCCATTGCTATCTCGTCTCCTGAGATGCTTGTTGCTTTCACACCTACTAGCACACCTACTGCTCCAACACTTCTAGCCTTACCGACTCTGACACCTTTGAACCTGGTCGATGGACTCCTGCCCCCCAAGAGCATTTATTGCTATAGAGGGCCTCATAAGCTCTTTTTAACATTGTATTATGCTTATTTTTTATATTATATATATTTCTATAACTAATTTTTTTCCTAAACATATTCATTCCCCACAAATAGGTCAGTCACCTACATCACAAAAAATATCAGGAGCAAATTGGATTAGCAATATCTCTCATGGAAGCAGATCTCAATAGCCACTCGGGTCTTGTGGTTCAGGCATTTAGAGGTATGATCATGTAATTTAAATCAGATTTGTGAATTTGATTTAATTATTTATACTAACACATGGATTATTTTTTATATTGTAGATTTCCTTCACCCGAATAATAATTTTAAATTTGCTTATTTTTATAAAGAGCTCAATCACATCAAGTGTATCAATACAATTATATTTAAGAAAATTATAATAATAAGGACATGTCACATAAATATTTCCTTATGGCTAACTATGAGAATTATGAGGCATAATTAAATAATTAACGTATACAAAATATAATACCATGGGAGCTTGTAATTAACCCTATTAATAAACTTTTACTCTATCTTTACATCTCTTGTTGGACAACACAACCAGTAATTATTAACAAAAATGTTTTAGTTATGTAAGATTATTCTTCTACAGCACTAGCTAAATGGACTAGACCCATAATAGAATTTCAAAATTTTAATCAAATTCATCAAGATTACTTAGTACTCTACCACTCGTGGCAAACTAACAATGTTATACCTTAAAATTCATCACCATTTCACATATTTCCAACAAATTAGGGATATGAAGCTATTGAAGTCCCCCGCATAAATTCATTGTTTAAACCTCTAAGCCCCTTGAATAATATCCCAAGAAGTGAGAAATATATATATATATCTATCTTTCTATGCTAAAAAATCCTTTATATAATATCCACCTACAATAGTCCAAAATAGTTAATATTCATCAAATTAA
>NEWO01000269.1:1410922-1444315 GCA_003013225.1 Phalaenopsis aphrodite
CACTAATGGCCGAGCAGTGTGGTGCGATTCAAGCCATTATTTGCATGTAGTCCAGACAATGAAACTTATGTCTTAGATATATATATATATATATAATGTGTCAAAAACATATTTTTAAAATAATAATAATTCAAATTTGAAATTTCTTGCAATAATATTATATATAAAATCGGAATGCATTGACTCCCTCTCCCAATGGAAAGAATATTCCGTCCGAATACTCGCACGTATACCTTCTCCTGCAAAGGAGTTGTTATTGCATGTGGACAGCGCATGCATCTCGGGTGCGCCGTCCAATGAAATTTTTTTTAAAAAAAACAATTTTAAAGTGGACCATTGACATACACTTTTTGGTAAATGAGTAGTTTTTATTGGTCCACCGCACACATCTCTGCGTGCGATGGGCGAACACAATAATTTTTCCCTGCAAAGGGCACCTTAAGAAAAGAAATGATTGGAATACATACATCAAAGAAGGAAAATCAGCGAAGTCAGCGTAGAACTGAAAATCCTTAGTGAAGAATGGAAGCATTTCACTATCAGTTCCCATAGATACAGCTGCAGAAACGAAGGCCGCAATAGCCAGCAACCTCAGGAAGAAATCAAAGCATGCCAAGCTTCTCTTCCATCCTCCAGGCCTCTTCATCTCCCTCTTCACCAACCTCACCAGGCGGATTCTGTACGGCGGAGCTGCGGCGGCTTTCGCTCCTGCCGCCGCGTCCGCGCTTCCATTGCCGACGGTGATGGAAGTGGAAGGTGCAGCAGCAGCTTCAGTTGAGTTCATGGTTTGAAGAAGGTAGGGGATGGGGTTAGGTTGTTGATGGAGTTGTGGGGAGGGAGGGGAAGGGAGGGGAGGGGTTTATAGGGATGGAGATGAGTGTGTTGGGTGATGGTGCAGTTTAGGGAGTAGATGTTAGGGGATTTGGTTCAGAGCTGATCCTTTATTTGATGATTAATGGAGTGGTTATGTTCAAGTTCAATTTAATTGTCATTCTGATGATTTGAGTTCGCTTCGTGTTCGTTTCATATCATGATAATTGAGTCATTATTGATCGGATTAATGAACAGTATTATCGAGCAACTTAATCTATATCTAAATGATTTTTGATGGAGCAAATTAAAGTTAGAATCGCCGTACTAATTATTTTTTAACCAAATGAAATAGTTATTTATTTTCTAATCAAATAAGTTATATTGAAGTTATAAATGAGTTACTTTTGGAGCTTACAAATACAAATGTTCTTCTAATTGAATAGTTAACATATGAATGTAAATATGTAAAGTTATTGGACAACTAAACAAGCAAATCTTTATCTGATTTTTATGCAATATGAATTAAAAACTTAATTCAACTTAATATAAATGAGTTTTAAATTGAGAAATTAATTGAGTTTATTCATAAGCTTTAATTTAAATTTTCATTGATCTTATTCAGGAGCATTAAATCAAGTTTATTAACAAATGAAATTGTTCATCATCGAGCTTGTTCTCAAATATTAAATGATAAGAATAATTACATACATGACACTCAAAATATTTCTATTTACAAATCAAACACCCAAGTGATTTTTTTGAACAATCAAATCAATGCATTTACACGTGCTATGATCAAATCATTGTGAATTTAAAAAATGAAGGAAAGAGATTGGTTAATTTGTTGCGAACATAATGAATCAAATAAAAATTTTTTCATGCTTGTTCGTTTAAGAATTGAGTATTTATAGAAGTATTCAAACGTGTTCGATTAATCAATCACACGAACATGAACAAACTCTCATCAAACCGAGCTATGAGTTGTTAATCAAACACAGGTTCTTTTACAACCCTAGAGTTAGTGGATTATTTTGACATGCTATCAATTTTAACAGACTTGTCGTATAGAGCTACAATAATAACAGTAACTATGGAGTACTCTTTACTTCTGCAAGATCAATCGACCGAAAAATTATTCTATCAGGATATTAGACGCAAGCTTTGCGCTCCAATGACCATGTGCCACGTGACAAGTGGACCCCACCGCTCTAAAAAATATAAAGTCACTCTATTACAGTGGGGCCCACATGTCAGGTGGCAAGTGCCCACCGGACTCCGAATGCAAATCTACGTCCGGTGTCCTGAAGGAATAAGCGCTCCAATCGACAAGGGCAAACTGATAATATCTTGAACAGCTAATAATTTAAAAGGAAATTTAGATACATACCACACAAATCTTATGCATTCACCTATGTAAAACCAAAAATACAATATTTAATTAAGCATGTAAATATGAAAGCTTAGGTGTTTTATATGTAAATACATAAGAATTGTGCGGTAAGTGTGCCCAAAAAAGAAACTACTTGTAGTTTGTTGTATTCTTAAAATTACTGGGCAAAAAAAAGGCATGGATGGAAACTATGTAACAGAAGAGAGAATTCTACAGAACACAGAATGAAATCATATTGATCACCAGTGTTAATTATAATGAAGAATTCATAAGCAAATTATACAATGCAGTGTCATTTTATTTTACAACTGTAAGAGAAAAACACAACAGAAACATGCAAAAGCTGATTACAAAAAATGAGGAATTTTGTAGAGATTTTGCATCAGAGAAACATGCTACCGTCGTAGACTCCACCCTCGTTCTGCAAGAGCGGTGCGAACACGCAAAGCAACCTCAGCGGCATCGTTAAGAGGAGGATAGCTCCAAAATTTTGATATCTAAGCCAGACAATAAATAAATAAATTATAAGTAAAGATCAATCAATTGGTTAAATCACTAAATGGTCCCCTGTTATTCGAATTTGGCCAATTTAATCCTAGAATGTTGTATCGTATATATTTAATGATGAAAAGAATCTCGAAAATACATTTCGGGTTTAATGAACAATTACAATATTAGGTAGTTTACAAGGTCGGACATAACATATTTGATTCATAAGACTCATTTGATTCCTTGTAAATAGAAAACATAATCTACAAAATGATCATTTAGTTTTCATTAATATTCAGTATGAAAGTAGAATCATTGGTTTTAAGTGAATTTTGAGAAATTTTGTTCAGTTCGAAATTAATTTTGGTCCTTATTACAATTAATCAAATAATGGATTTAGCAAAGTTTATCAACTTTTGAAATATTATTTCTAACATCAAACAAACAAATGAGCCTTAAAATGTCTTTTAGGGTCATTTGCATACATACCACCCAATTCCTATGTCTACACATATCTAACATCTAAACTTTAATCATTACATTTAAACCACCAAAATCTTTCATATCACGGCAAAAAAAAAACTCCATCTTAACTTCTAAAAACGTGAAACACACCCTTACATGCATGAGCAAGATGCATGTATGTATAAATTGTAGTTTAGGTGTTAGATATAAAAACACATAAAAATTAAGCAGATGTATGTAAATCATCCAATTCTTATCATCCCTTCCAACGCAGAGATGCCTGACTAGATAGACATCTTACCAAAGAAGACTAGAACACCGAATATAGCCTTTTTTGGGGGGGCGTTTACATACATACCACATAGTTCCCATGCATTTACATATCTAACACCTAAAGTTTGCATTTTACATTTCTAACACCCAAAACATTTATATCACATCAAAAATACCACTATAATAACCTTCATATATGTAAAAATCGAAGTTGAAGTGTTAGACATGTAAATATATGGGAATTGAATCGTATGTATGTAAATCTTCCTTCTTTTTAGAGCATTATATATAGTTATAAAAACTCAAATTCAAACTATACTAAAAAAAGGAAAAAAATTCACATCCTTCTACTGGCCAAATTGAGCAAATTGCATAAAAAATAATTAAAAGCAAATACGCAAAATGTAAAAGAGCACTTACATCTTCCAGTCCTGTAAATGGCCTAACCAGGCCCCTCTCGCGCAACGTTCGGTGGAAAGCAGAGAATTTCCAAGTGCAACGTTCCGCTCCAATCACATAAACAGGTTTCCTACAAAATCAATAGCCACATAAAATGAGCATTGGTAAACAACTGGTAGACGACGTGAACAGATTTCAGGGAGAGCAAAATACCCCGAGCTACAAGCCTCGCTCAACATGCTTATAGAGTCAGCAGTTATGACAAAGGCATCTGCCCATGCCAGATGTCCCATATGTGGGTTTGGCCCTGTTAAATTCACAATTTTGAGAAGGAAATTAAATTTAAGGGACATTTACATGCATACCACACAATTATTCTTATGTATTTACATATATAACACCTAAAAATTCATATGTACCTGCACAACACTAAAAAATTTAACATCGCATAAAAAATACCACCATCCCTGTCTTTTTAAAAGTGAAATATACAACTTTGGGTGTTAGGTATGTAAATATTTATAAACTGAGTGGTAATTACGTTCCCTAAATTCAAATATGAACAGATGCAAACAAAGAGCATAACTTACCCGTGCCATCCCATACATAAACCTTGGGATCATCGCCAAGTTCTTTCAATATAAAGGCAGAAATCTACAGATAAATATCAAGCAGATTGTAGAGCAAATGGATTAGACATAACAAAAGAAAACATGAATTATCGGTTAAGAGTCTGATACCTTTTGAGGAGTTCTCCGAGAGAAAGATATTCTGACACTTCCACAGCTTGGTAAAACATTCTGCAGTGAACCTGCCAATTGAATGGCAAGGTCTGCACCATATTTACAATGTCCTATCATATACACATTTTAAACATTTTTTTAGTTGGTGAAATTTTCAGCATGGTGATACATTCAAAAAAAAAAAAGTAGAAAAAATATTATTCCAGTTAAAAAGAAAGTATAAATAAGGGCATTTACAGACATACCACCCAATTCCTTTGTATTTACACATCTAAAACCTAAAGTCTATTTTTTTACATTTATGCCACCCAAATCATTCATATCACGTCAAAAATATCATTATTTTGACATTTAAAAAGTGACATACACTTTTCGTGCATAGGTAAGGTAGCATGCAAAAATTGAAGCTTAGGTGTTAGATGTGTAAATACATCGGAAATAAATGGTATGTATGTAAATATTCCTTATAAATATAATATTATCATTCTTTGGAAGCTTCAAAACTAGAAAATGCTTTATTAGATTAGATCCTTCAATCAAGGCATAGTAATGAGTTATGTTACCTGTAAGAGTTTACCTTCATTATAGCTGGCCAAGGATAAAATTATTCCAGGGGTATTTGAATTTATGTTATCTATGTTACTATATAGCAGCGCGGTATTGATAAATATCAGCCAAATGTCATTTATATAATTTAGAGTAATCTTATCTATAGATAGCAATGCTGTAAGGAAAGGTCAATAATGACTATGGCCTGCCTGCATTTTTTTTAAACTGTTTCTTTTAACCATCATGATTGGGGTAACATAAACAGCAACAACTGCCACCAATAGAGAGTAGGGGCATTTAATACATAGCACCCAATTCTTATGTATTGACATATTTAACACCTAAACTTTGCTTTTACATTTATACCACCCAAATTTTCCATATTACATCAAAAATACCCTTTTTAAATTTTAAAAAGTGAAATAGAGATTTTCATTCATAAAAAATACGGTATATATGTAAAAAGTAAAGTTTAGGTGCTAGATATGCAAATATATAGGAATTGAGTGGTAAGTATGTAAATCGCCCAAAAAAGCAACAATAACATATGGCTAAGTATTGCACCATCTGTACCTCAGCAACAGCAATAAAAAAAAGTAATAAGACCAGCGGGAGCAGGGAGTGCAATCTACGAGTGGGAGTGCCATAAAATATGATGAGCATGACAACTAGCCTAGCCTGCTCAAGCCAAGCATGGAAGACCAGCCCCAATACTATGACTTCTGCCACAACTGTAAGCACACCATTAATACGTATCATCAACTCAAAGAGGATATCAAAAAGTTCATCCGCTAGAGCCAACCTCAATCAAAATACTCATACAGATACATTTTCCTACGGGAGGAAAACCACCACAAGAAGAGAAAAGATGACGAGCAAAATCACCAACACCAGTACAAGCCTCATCCTTTCAAGGCAAATCTACCACATTACTCTAAATGAATCGACACCAAAAAGGATTTGTAATATCAATTCCTATTTGTAACGAATTTAACCTCAAAAGGGTACAACTTTGCAAAATGGATCTGCTGGTCATCAATGCCACATAAACCTCAACAAGCCCAAATCTATCATCAGAAGTCCGCTTACAATGAACCTTAGAAGAGAATTAAGGTTTACCTATTGTGTTGTTGCATTCATGTCTCACTAAATTTCAAGTTTCCTCCTGAACTAGTGTTGGAGAGGTGAAATGTAACCAACAAATTGCCCAAACCTACTAACTCACCAATCCTAATCATACCCGACAATAAAACTCAATATCTACAATGTAATATTTTAGAACTAGAGCACCCTTCATGAGGGTATCAATATCAAATAGGTTATTCTGCTTAAAGATTTAGTTGACAAAGTAGGCATTTAAAATAAAAATATGCTCCTTTATTCACTTTCAAGAATTTGATCTTCTCATTCCCAAATCAAATCTTAAGTACCTATTCCAAAACTTAATAAGAATTTCATAGTCATTGGTGAAACCGGTCATCTTCCCTCATAACAGACTACGGCCATCATGTACAACTCTGATCAACAGTCTTAAGGATAATCATGAAATAGTTGCTAGTCAGACTTCCTTCACTGGATAAAGTCATAAACACCAATTCTAAAAGGATAAGATCAATCTTAGAATGATTTTGTGAGCAATTCTATATGCTACTGCAACAACATCACAAAGAAAAGAGTAGTCATCGACAAACTCTCCCTTTTTCATGAGCAATATGTAGGAAGTGATCACTGCAAACAACAGGCCTTGTGACATATAGACTTAAAATCATTTCTGAAACTGACACACACACACACAGAATACAGATATATATATATATATATATATATATATATATATAGAGAGAGAGAGAGAGAGAGAGAGAGAGAGAGAGATGAGTTGTCTTATTTTTAATATCCAGTGAAATGTTTTATTATATTCCTCTACACCCAAAAAAATCAGTTCATCTTAATTCTTCTATAATTTATCCATCGATATAAAAACTACGTAAAATTTCCCACCAACAGTAAGCCTCTTCTCCATAATAATTGACATGAAAGTGGTCATTGGCCCTTCAATCAACTTTGATATTGATTCAACCATAAGATAGCCATAGATAATAATATGTAGACCATCTCAGGGATTACCGTAGTACCATGACCATCTTTACCATCATATATTTGCTTGGACAAAAATTTATGATGATTACACTATGTAAAAGACAATCTGCCCAATAAAGTTCTCTTTTATTTTTCTAATAATAGATCCAATAAGGTATGGCATTGTAAGATATTGATAATTAATACATCAAAGAATATTCCATTCCCATGAAAAAAACATGGGAAACTAATAGAAAGTAGCTGCATCATTATTGTCTAATAGACTGTTTGGTAGCCTCAAGATGAGTAGAAATAAACATCCTAACAAAAACAACCGGTCAAAAAAATTTTATCTCAGGTATGCCTATGTAGGTAATTATCATTAAATTATAATTTATAAGATGGTGAGACCTGCAATGCTTTCTGAATATTTGCCTTTAAAAGAGAAGCATAAAACAAAGTTAAGTGTTGTTGAAATGAGAATGCTTGGGTGGATGAGTGGCTTAACACTTAGAGACAAAATGCGAAACAAATCTACATGAAAGAGTTGGTGTAGCTCCAATTGCAGACAAGATTAGATTGAGTCATCTAAGATGGTTTGGTCAAATTAAATGTCGACTATCTGATGATCCGGTTAGGAGAGTGGATGTTTTAGATTCAACTTATGTTAAGAAAGACAGAAGTTGACCTAAAAAGACTTGCACATATTGTATAAAAAAAGATCTTAATCTATTAGAATTAAATGAATAAAATGACACTCAATAGGACACATGGAGAAAAATGATTCATGCAGCCGACCCCACTTAGTGCGATAAAGGCTTGTTGTTGTTCTTGTTGTTTGAAACATTGAAAGAATATAATGATGATACTTAATGAGTCCATTCACACTATGTTTAACAAAATTACCTCCTCACAAACCTGATATCAAGTACAACATCATCTACAATATTATATATAATAAAATTTCAAGCTTTACAAAAGAAGATGAATTAGGAGAAGAAAGAGAAAATCAAAGTTTAAGCTCCGCATATAGCAACAATAGAAACAGATAAACAAACAAAAAAATTACTTGTTGGTCCTCCAATGTTAACCACAATCAAGGGCTTTGGCAAAGGTGCTAACTCGTCATGCCATTCAGAAGCAGCAATTCGTAGTGCAGCAGAATCAGCAGTGTGCAATGCACCCAATGTAAGAACCTTTAAGCAAAATAACAAACCATAAGAGGTTTAGAATGGAAGATTAATTAAATGATTATAAATTGGGAAATTTACATAAAAAGCACACAATTCTTATGTATTTACATATCTCACACCTAAACTTCCATAATTACATGCACAGTCTTTTGTTGCTTTAAACATTTGCATGAAAAGGTGCATTTCAATTTTTAGAAGTTGTAAGTGCTATTTTTTATGTGATATTAAAGATTTGAATGCTATGTGTGCAAATAAGAAAGTTCAGGTGTGAGATGTCAATACATAATAATTGTCTATGTAAATGCCCCTTACAAATTTCAAATTAGGTGGAAGGACGGAAACAAACCACATTCTGGCCAGGAGGTTCACGGGGAGTTATCCACCACCGAAATAATCGAGGAACCTCTTGCTGTCCTCGAGGGGTTAGAGCATGATAATCATGTTGAGGGGCTACTACCAAGTCGAACCTATCCAAACGAGATCTAGGATGTTGTATCTAAGAATAACCAAATGATGAAGAATCAATAGCATGAAAAAAATAAAACAAGTAAATTATCATATAAAAAAAGAATAAATAGCCAACTGGATGCATTAATAAATCACCAGATCCTGCAAACATTACAAATGTTACAGCATGAAAAGTTTGAAATGAAACAAGTGATTAAAAATTCAGATTAAAATGGAATGATTGTGTTAAAAATTCTGACTAAATTAAAAAGTTGCATTAAAAATCCATATACCTGAATTAAGAAAACGTTTTGGGGAGCCAAACGTTTAATTGAAGCAGCTATAGAGATAGTATCCCATCCAGAAGCAACAACTAAAAGAAGACCTTCCCTGAAAATAAAAGTTTGGATGTCTCGATCAGGGACGTTGTTTCATAATGAATCAAGAGAACAATTTCAGAACTTGTGAAACATAACACAATTATGTTAATTGTAGAGAGAAGCTTAACTACAGTAGAAATAGAACAACTCACCATGGTAACTTTAGAAATTGCAGAAGACCAAAAACTGTTTAAGTTATAACAAACCTAAGAAAAACCAAACTACATTAACAGTTTATGGAGCCGATTCTTATCAAATTAATCTAGTCCAAGTCCACCAAAAAGAGTAAGCAAATCGGACAACTCCTCATCAATTATCTTATATGAGCTATTTGAGGTCAGCTTTATGAATCCTCATTTTCCACTAATTTTAAACATATTCTCTCAAACCTATTTAAACAACTTCTATAAAAGTTATTTTAAGTTTACCAATTTCTTTCATAAACATTTGAAACAAATTTTATTAAGTCAAACAATACGAACTTTCAAAGGCATCCTTTACAACCATCAGATCAAACTTCATTTATCTATTAATATGAATTCTATGGAACTCAGAGCATATCAGATTCTACAACCGCATTTCAAATGAAATATGTAAAAGTCAATTTATGTTGTTGGTGGTGCCAATCAATTTAAAGATAATACATATGTGCTCTTTGAGTGCAGATTTCCTTTATGATTTTAGTGAGAGGATTTTCATTTATTTGTTTATTATTTTTTGTCCCTCTTGGATCAATATTGGTTTGTCATCATTGTTAAACAGACAAAAATAATGAGCCCAAGTATATAATCATACATTCTAGATTGGTTCATTACTGATTTGATAATAACAAATTGTTTGGGGGTATCAAATAATTTGCAAGTGATTGACCAGTTTATTAATCAAGGAGCAATCACGAAGATGCTGGACCTTTGGCCAAACAGGCATGAATCTCTTGTAACCAGGAGACTAGTTTCAAATACACAAGTCAGCAATGCAACACCTCGATCAAATCAGAACCGTTTCGATCAATGCTGAACTGATTGATGGAGGTTCGATCAAAGCATTACAATTGATTTTTCGTTTATATAATAGGATGAAAATGTGTAAGGAGTGTTATCATCGTGTGTAAGCGACCGGGAGAGCAGGAAACGAGCATAGGAGATGAAGCATGAGCTAGGGCTGCATTTGAAGGGGTAAGGAAGGGAGAAGAAGACAGGAAGATCGAGAGAGGAGAACAAGTCTACACAAAGGAAGGAAGCTCATATCTAATGAGCATTGGAGCGGCAACTATGTGCAAACAACTCTAGTGAGGCAATGGAGGCAAATCAAACTTGGTCCATGCTCATGAAAAAGTGTGTGTAGGTAGAGATTGCGAGATAGGGAAGAGAAACTGATTCATTTGAACAGGCCAGAGTCTTCGCAAGCCTCGCTCGAGTGAACGGAGAGCAAGAAAAAGCATACATGAACTCCAAAGGACGTACTCAAGCAAGTACGTTTGAAAGAGATGAAAATGAGAACCACAAATAAATCCCATTCAACAAGCTTCAGGGTAGGCAAGAAAATGAAAAAAAAAAGAATAATAAACAAATGAAATACAATAGAACATCTAACAAAATTAGAACGTATTAATTGCACAAATTGGAGTAAAATTAATACATGAGCATGTAAAAAATTCTCTGACATTTGCTTGACATTATAATATTAGGCTATAACATATCTATTAGTCCATTAATTTCTTGAGTAAAGCCCAAATCAATTATACATTGGAAAAAAACTTATACATAATAACACCATCCAAAGCACCACCAACATCCACATGCATTAAACAATGACTTAGTGTTGGCTTTATACAAAATTTCTTCCCATCTAAAGTCATGTTTTGATTGATATATTGCCGCTTCTTTTGACATAGAAAAAAATCAGTGCAAAAAATCTTAATCAAGAACTAGTTATAGAAATCCTCATAAATTAGTAGAAACATATATAGATTTCAGAAATATATATATTCGGTTGGAAAGATGCTTCAAGCACTGTTTTACTCTCCACAATTCATGAGTAAGATGTTAACATTAGAATCTAAATTCTACATGAAAGTTTGTAATTCCGCAACTTGCCCTGCTCACACAATATTTTACTCTTGTGAATTGTGGGGCATTCTAGACTTGCCATAAGTGTGTTCATAAATATTGATGAAAAATGTTTTAAGCTTGAAAGATGATAAAAAAATCTACTAATAACCCCAGTTCTTGAGTAAGAATTTAAAGTTAGGCTATAAATTCTACATAATAGTTTCAATTCCTGTCATTATGTGTACTGTCAACCACTCACAGTATACACTTCAGATTGCCAATATCTTATTTTGCCTTTTGGTTTGCATGTGAGAATTATATCCCAAATATCTTAATAATTGAATGTAAAGCGTAAAATCATTTATAGATAAGTAGGAATGAGGCCAATTAAAAACAGTAAGTACTAGCAAATCTTTAGTCAGAGCGCATGGGCTAGACCTGAAACCAAGGAGCATGCTAACAAGAATTGGAGCCCTTTGGTGCTGTCCCCATTGTCTTTAAAAAAAGGAAGATTTAAATAAATATCACTCAATTCTTATGTATTTACATATCTAATACCTAAACTTAAATTTTTGCATATAAGCCAATTAATCTATGCATAAAAATCTGTATTTCACTTTTTAAAAGTTAAAATAGTTGTATTTTTTATGTGATATGAAAGATTTGGGTGGCATAAAGATAAAACTAAAGTTTAGTTGTTAGATATATAAAGACATAGGAATTGAGTGGAAAGTATGCATATGCCCCCCAAAAAAGCCATAAATCTAAGGGCTACTTTCAAACCTTTGGTCAGAAATGCGAGTTTGGCGATGTGTCTTCCAAGCAAACATAAACAGAATGAATGATTTTGCAGTTGGAATATCAAGTGTAAATCAGCATCCAGTTATCTGGGTGGAAAATCTAGATTCTAGGCTAACGTTGCAAGAATGTCATATTTAAGCAACCAATAATAAAAAAAAAGGCAAAACTAAATTTATTTGTTTCCATAAACTTATAAGCTTTATATCCCCTCTTCATGGCACGGTCTAGAGCATTTAAGCCAATTACTACCACAAAAATTAAATAGTCAAAATCAACTTTCACTTCATGGAAGCAAAAATAATTCAACTTGCAATAGAAGATGCCTAAAAAATTAAACAAATGCTAATTCCTTAAATTTTAAGATTTAGAATCTTGAAGCTTTTTAATTCCAACATTTTAAGCTTAGTTATGGTTCCCTGTATTTTAAAATTGTCATTTTGAAGTTTTTCATTTCTTAAAATTATCAACTTGTTTATTCCCAGTCACAGCATTGTTATGCACCTACTAAATAGCAAAATTTTGGTCCTTCGTTTGAACTGTACTTCAGCTTTCTTGTCCTTGTCTATGCTTATTATATTCATTTTGGTCCTGTCTAACCAAAGATCCCATAAGCCTGAACGTCCTGCTGGAAACATCTTAAGGATTTTAGGGTATTTTTATATTTTGGTAGCGGTAATAATACGGTCTGACTAGTGGGATCTGACAAAATATGGTGACTAAAATTTTGAATTCTAAAAATATGACCAACCATCATAAAGCCAAAAAAAATAATTTTAAAACTAACTAATAATAATACAAAACCACATGCATGTCTTGCAGAGCCCTTCAATTATACACTTGGCTGATCAACAAAGCCAGTAACTTATTCATTAAAGCTTGCGCGTTAAGAGGAGTGAATACAGACTTTTTTTCTCCATCAAAATACTATAAAATTTATTTAATTACATAGCACAATAAATCCTAGGGGCTGTTTGGTTTAATTTTTTTGGAACAACAATATTATCAAGCTGATAATGTTATTTAGATGAATGTGTTATCCTTAAATAAAAGATGTTTGGTTCACTGTAATCTTGCTTAAGGAATAAGTACAGGAATGATCAAAAGGAGATTGTAGCGTTTCTTTTTTTCTCGTTGAATTTATTTTGGCCTTCAAGATTGTTGTAATCTAAATAACGCAATATGACCACCATCTGATTACCTAATTTTAAGAATAAGTTGATTCATTCCAATAAAAATATAAACAACTAATCCCAGTCATACAAACAACCCTGCCTGGATTCTATTATAATCTTTGAGCAACAAGGGTATTATGAAGCGGCAATACTTCTAGATCTCAGAGAAAAAATCACTTCAAGATGCCTTAAGAGCCTTCCATCAAATCCATAAAAAAAAAAGCATCGATCTTGAAGCTTTAGTCTAAAATCCAACAAACAAACTCAATCACACCGCAACACTAATCAAGCCATCCTATGGCTTAATTTTGATCTCAACCAATACTTATCTGAAAGCCCAAGGGTTCCACCCATTTGCCCATCACCCCAAGAACAAAATTGTTTTAAATAGATCTCAAAGACAAGGTGCCTCACTTCTTAACTCTTTGATAGGTAAGAGGACCAAAATAACCTACAACTAGGATAATTTTCAACTAACATAATTCTCAAAAGAAATGGTGAACCCTCCATCCACCATATACGTTAATCAAAGTACTAAACTACGTACCATTCAGACTCAAGTCTATAAATACTCCCTTTCAGGGGAATGTAAGGGGGCTTGTAACTTTCCCCCTAATGAGGGCGACTGTTTTATCAGTTCTAGAATTTCATACATTAATTTTAATTTTTATTGACATTTGGATCAACTGTTAACTTGAGATTTGAAAATTCATCTCAAACAAATTCCCAGGTTTAGCCTGATGACCTCTACCTTTGCTGATTATGTGCAGCGTAGAACATCCAGCTTGAAGCAGTACACAACACAAATTCTATTGCATTCAAAGATAATTTTCAACACGTAATAATTTAGCAACGTCTGTAATAANCGTAGAACATCCAGCTTGAAGCAGTACACAACACAAATTCTATTGCATTCAAAGATAATTTTCAACACGTAATAATTTAGCAACGTCTGTAATAAAGCAGCCCAATATGACCAATTGCAGCCCAAACCCAACAGCATGCATCCAAGTGGAAGCATTCCACCATCCTCTAACAAGAAACATGGAAGGCCACCCCCGTAGAACATCCAGCTTGAAGCAGTACACAACACAAATTCTATTGCATTCAAAGATCATTTTCAACACCTAATAATTTAGCAACGTCTGTAATAAAGCAGCCCAATATGACCAATTGCAGCCCAAACCCAACAGCATGCATCCACGTGGAAGCATTCCACCATCCTCTAACAAGAAACATGGAAGGCCACCCCCACTCCTCATTGGCAAGCTTCGACCACTCTTCACATTTTAGGAATCATTCTCATTAAGGAACTTTTGCCCTCTCCGTCAAATTGTGGGTTAATCAAGGAGGCTCTTCTTTTAAGGGGAATTCTAGCAATGTCCATTTAAAAAGACAATAATGGCGGTGTCGAGCCAGCATACATAAACTTCAAGCAAAGGATGAAAGCATGTATTCTGACATACTCCATTATCAAGGTTCAAAGAACATCAAAAACATAAATTCATCATCCTTACCACTTGACGTCACTTCAATGGTTGCTCCTTATTTACCTAGCCTTCACCTCTTTATAAAGGCTCAATGCCTCATTGTTTAAAACTCTCTACACAATTGTCATCATTGCCAAGATAGGAATCTTCATTAATAACCTTAGTGTTGCTCCTAAAGAGGGAGCCTAAGAAGGGCATGTAAGAAAACACATCTTAACTCTTCAAAATCCCCTAGAGTGAATCCCAACAAGTAAAAAACAAAGCAATCAGTATTGGATAAGATCTTCGCTAAACATCCCAAAGACCAGCTCCCAAAGAACAAGCCACGGATGGGAATATACGTAGACAAATGCACTGCCTACTAAAAAGTTCCCATGAGATCACATTATTGTATGAGTTCCATGAGGGAACGTCGGCAATCAAAGCATAGACAAAGATTAACCAATTATATTGAGTTCAAAGACAACTTCATAAAAGCTCCTATGTGAATGATCAGTTATTTCCCATACCTTTGAGTGACGTAGCTTCTTTCTAACAAAAATGAGAACGCAACTCCAAATATCTAGGCTTTTAACACCTCGAGCAGAAAGAAATAAGAGAAGCTCCATGCTTCATAAGATCATGAACCACTAGCAAAAACAAATAGCAATCCCGGCTCTGCATATGGCTTCAGCGAGCAACAAAGTGTGTGCCCCTACGTACAGCAATGGCATCCACACCAAAATCAATTGTGGCACCTAAACCTAACGCAGTGCCTGAGTGGGGCATACTGCTCGCACCTCCTTTTGCAACTGTGTCAATGATGCAGAAGTTATGTCTAAACAGATAGAATAAACTACAACCATACAATTTTGATACTTATTAAGCTCTCTATTCACCGCCAAAAATAATTGACAAAAGAGCCCTAGAGCATAATAGGCTCAGCCAAAAACTAAACATCCCTCCAAACACCAAGCTTAGGGTTAATATCAAGCCTTGAATAATTTTCTTATTCAAACGAGTGCTTTCTTGTACCTTCTTTCGAACCAGAGAAAATTACCTTTCACAAACTGAAAGCATGACACGACATAATCCTTCATTGTCCTATAATGAAAAAAATGACGAGATCAAAAAACCAATGATCAATCATCGCCACCATAACAACAAGAACAACAAACTTTTATCCCACCAAGTGGGCTAGGGTACATGAATCATTTTTCTCCATTGTGTCCTATTGACTGTCATATTTTCATTTAATTTTAATAAATTAAGATCATTTTTTATACAACGTGCCCAATTCTTTTTAGGTCTACCTCTAACCTTTTTAAAATAAATTGAATCTAAAACATCTACTCTCCTAACTGGATCATCAGATGATTGATGTTAAATGTGACCAAACCATCTAAAACGACTCTCTCTAATTTTGTTTGCCACTGGAGCTATACAAACCCTTTCACGGATATATTTCATTTCACATTTTGTCTCTAAGTGCAAAGTCACTCATCCACCTAAATATTCTCATCTCGGCAACATTTAACTTAGTTTTATGATTCTCTCTTATAGGCCAATGTTTTGTGCCATAAAGCACTGCAGGTCTCACCATAAAAGTTTCTTTTTAGTCTAAGCAGTAATTTTCTATCACACAATAGGCCCAATGCATTCCTTTACTTGAACAAACCAACTTGAATTCTATTAATAACATCCCCATCTAATCTATATCAACATCACTTTGAACAATATACCCGAGGTATCTAAAATTTTCCCTCCTTTTAATTACTTGACCACTCATTGTTACAACCCCACCAATGGATCTAGTACCACTAAAATCATATTCCAGATATTCAATTTTAGATCTACTAAAACAAAAGTCCTTAGACTCTAAAGTTGACATCCATAATTCAAGTTTTTCTTGAATAATTTTTAATAATGGAGTTAACCCAAACCGCAGTGAAAATAGAAATACAACTGTTGAATTTCAAGGTATTACAAATAACATCACTTGCAATAAGAAAACATGATACAATTGCAGTTGTATGTGGGTTGGAGAGTGATGGCAGCAGGAAGGTTTAGGGGGGTTGTATGGATTTGGACTGTAGTGGGGGAAAAAAGGTTGAAGGGCTACTGTTGGGCTGTAAGGATTGGACTGTAGTGGGAAAAGAAATGAGAAGGCCGGCTATAGAGAGGTTGGCTGTGGGGAGGAAGGCAGAACCACTAGAAGGCAACGGGAGGGAAAGGTGTTAGGCTAGTGTTACGGAAAGGAGGGGGCTGCTGGCTGTCTGGATGAGATCAGCGGCGGTCCAAGAGGGAGGAGCAGATGTTGTGGCAACTGGAGAGGTTCAACGGCAGTCCAAGGGGAATAAGCTGGTGTTTGCGGCCATGGGAGGGGAATGTGGCAAGGGGAGACGAGAAAGAGGGAAACCAGGCAGGCCGCAGGAGTGGCTGACCAAGGCTGGTGGGCAGGTGCTAGGAAATACCGTGACTAGTAGCGGGAAAAGGTGCTAGCTGCTGGAAAACTCTTGGATGTTAATGGCTGGGAGCATGGGGGTGCAGGGAAAACCAACAAGCAGCAAGGAGAGGTGGAGGTGGACGTCAAAGAAGATAAATCACCACCAAGGTAAAGGGTACAACCGGAGCACCACCCTAAACATTGGATACAACCCTCATAGGGGAAAATAGGACACCGACGGTTGTCCTCCCTCACAAACTGAAATCAGAATATAACATGAGCTAAACCCTAAAACATAAAAACACATATAAATAGAAGAGTACTAGGCGAAAAGAGGGAGGAGTGGCCGGTCTGGCCTCCCGCGTACCGAACCATCTCCTGCTGAACCGGTTGGGCCCAGTTCAAACTCAAGCCCCGTGTCAGTTTCCCAGGATTGGGGAAGCTTCAACTTCATTCGTCGAAGCTTCTAGCTCCTCGTAGTACGACGTCATGTCCTCTTGCATGGCGATTAAGTAGATGTTGTGGTTCATTGTTAATTCACATTTTTACTCGTAAAAATTTCCCAACTACTAAATACATCAAAGATAGGCTCGAGCATGAGATTATATAAGTAATCACTTAATTAGAATTGCAATTGGGCACTAACCCTTATAGGGTAGGAGTTCTCCTTATGTTCTCAATATCATGAATTGTTGTTTTCAGTCCCAAAGCACATGAAAAATCGAAAGAGCTCACTCATCAACTAATTTTAATTACATCATAAAATAGGGTTATAATCTCTAATGAACGCTTTGGTATCGAAGCATTCATAGACACACCAGGGCCTACTTCTATATTTTGTATATCCACATCAACAAAAAGTTACCCATCTATATGGAAGCCAATGTTAAGCTGATTTATCTAATTGAACTTCATTGTCATGATTGACTTGTTCTTCTAAATGAAAAAGGAATAGAATTAACAATAGAGTATGCGAGGTGTCAAAAGGCGGAGTGATATTCTTCCAAGAAAATGGGGATATAGACATAGAAAGTGCATTATTAGTTTAATTTTTTTTTTTTTGTATATTTCTCCAAATATTGAACCAACAAACATTCTTAGCCAATTATGACTATTACGAGGCATATAAAATCAAATTTTTCTTTGGAAATAAATTTTTATTTTCATTTCAATTAATTTTTTAAAATAAAATATCACAAACATATAAATATAAATATGTGTCTGTGATTATAAAGAGGATTATCTGATTAGTTCATGTCACTACATACGAAATTTAATAAAGCCATAATGATAGAATTCGTGCAAAAAATGTACCAACTAATCGTTAAGTCTGATTTTGTAATTTCAATCAGAAGCTCATGAGTTTCATAAAAACTAACCAAAACCAAAAAATAAGAGTTTGGGATCAGTTTCAATGCAACCAATCCCCCAAATTTGAAAACCATAATTAAAAGAAATGGAATTAGGAAATCAAGCAATATTTTCTTCCTTTCCGTACTTTGCTTCCTTGCATTGATTTGAGTGCAAATATTCAGATGATCCAGTGTCACATTTGCATATATCAAATTATTATTGACTTGCCTTTATTGGTTCTCCATAAAGACAACCTATAACACAAACTCTAAAGATTTTAGTTTCAAAGCCAAATACATGGGACCACGACTTTCTTCTTCTGCAACATTTTCACAAGCTCCTCAATCTTGGGGGAAACGAATAAATTGCACCCATGGAATTGCATCCTCAACTTACATGTAGGGTAAGCTCTTTGGAATGCACAACACCCTACAACACAAGTCTACATACAAGGAGAAACAAGAGAGGAGGGAGACAAAAGAAGAGCATAGTTTCATCAAAACCAAAAGATTATATATATATATATAATCTTTAGAAAGCCCAAAAAGACAAATATATTAATCAGAAAAAAAGATACAGATACAATGTGTTGGAGGGTCCAAACATGACACCCTGCCCACACTAAAACCACAAGGGGTTCCAAAACTAGAAAATACAGAAAAGTACATTATAGACATAAAGAAAAAGCCTAAAAATGCTGAAATACATAGTATCGGGTGGCTAGAGAGCAACCCAATTTGGTTTTGCCTCTGCCTCTGGTTCTAGGGAAGGAACAAGCTAATAAGTTGGTAAGATGATTGTCATTGTCAATAGTAACCAATGTATCATCGGATATGTTCCCGAGCTGGAGTCGGCCTCCATTCTTTTTCTTCCTCCTGGAATAGACCCGTCATTCCTCTTCCGAAGATTGACTCACATTATCTTGTTTTAAAGTGTGCTGGAGATGTGCAGATTGTTGAACATTAAAAACAACTACATGTTGTACCGACTGCTCTGTTATTGGATCAAAGGAGCCCTCTCGTGTTTCTTGACATGTATTTGAGTCTTCTTCAATAACGGTGGGTGGTATAAGCACAACTAGATCTGTAGCTGTAGTATGTTGTTCCTCTTCAGGAACTGCGGTGTTGGGAAGAGGATCGGGTTGCATCTTCTCACAGGGATAATAAGTGATTGTTCTTTAGCTATATTCGACCTTAGATGGGGATGCAAACGATAACAAATAGTAGAGTTGTGACCAAACATACTACAATGAGAGAAATAAGAAGGGTGTGATTCGATTTCAACATTTTGCCAATACCCGTTGTGAGTGGTTCCAATCCACACCTCATCCGGAGCTGGTTGAGTGATATCCCTCTCAAATAACACAAGCCACAGAGATCTGGTGATAGCTAGCGTAGGACTATCAACCCTGAGAGACTTACCGTAAGCAATTGCTAATGAGTAGAGAATTTTCAAGTTGAACAGATTTAATTTTAACCCCAAAAATTTTCTCCAAACTGGAATGATAGGGGACTCCACTTTTGGGTCGAAACCAACAGTCAACTTCAGAATTTTCAAATTACGGTTGTCGATTTTGATAACTTTCTGAGAAAAGATGCGAGTGTAATCGACATCACGAGACAACTAAATCAATATGTGTCGACTGTCAAGTAAACTAATATTCTGACTACCCAATAACCTCATAGCCTCAAAATCTTTCCGAATGATCTCCAAGTTTGGGTGACCATACATAAATTTTCCCACTAGAGCAAAATACCAGAAGGACGAGAGAGTACTGGTTTCAATCTCTGTGTGAATAAGAGCATGCTTCCCATTTTTTTTCCTAGTTTTTTTATGAAGATGTGATCGCCACCACCTTTAAGAGCGTCGTGAAAAGATTGAGGAACATTGCAGGACTTGCCAATATGAAAACCAGACTCTGAACGTGAAAGAGGAGCACGAGTAGGAATAGGAATGTCGCCAGCAAGTGCAGTGACATAGGAAATGATCGTGGATGTCATCTCCAAAGCAACTAGGGGACTGCTGGAAATAGGCAAGCAAAACTTCGGAGGTAGTAGAGCTGCGAGCCGTCGACTGCGGGTGAGAGACGCGAGTCAAGTATTAATTGTCTGTCGGGCAGGGCGACAGAGGAAGAGAGACGATGCGAGCCATCGACTGCAGGAGAACGCGAGCCGTCGACTGCGGAGTCGGAGAGCGTGAGACTGGAGGACGAGAGCGTGAAACTTCGTCAACTGGAGGACGTCTGCGAGAGCGTGAAACTTCGTTACGGGAGACGACAAAGAGAAATGAAAAATCAATGATTCACAGCCGAGAATCGCCAAGGAGGAGCGAAACCCTAGCAGACACCGATGCCGCTGCCGACGCCATCCAAATCAATTCCATATATATATATAATAGGCCCCATTAGTGTCTGCCAACAAGTACCAATTACATACTGTCAACAATTGGTTTTTGTTTTTTCGTTTTTTTTTTAATTCGGAGTCGCCAACTTGTCTATTTATATATCGTCATCATATGATTCACCTTTTCAAATAAATCTCCCTATCGTATTAGATAAAATAATCCTAAGAAGAGAGAAATCGAAAAAGATTGGATATAAGATGAAAATAGACAAACAAACTTTAAAAAAATATGAAAGGCTTATGTATGGTAATTCTCGTGTGATAGGTCGAGAGCATATGTCCAAACAAAATCGGATTGAAATATCTCGAAACACAGCATCTACAAAGAAAATTCCTACATAAACTACCCATAATCAGAGAGCAAAAAAAAACATGTTTTATTCAGGGATCAAGAACACTCTCAAAGGAACGTATCCATTTGGTTAATTACATCATACAAGATACAAAATAATACTCTCGATAAAAATGGTTTTGCTTACATTATCGTGACAATCGGTAAATAAGTCACTAAAATGATGGTTATTTCATAAGAATATCTCCATGCTTTCAAAGCTCTCGCTAAGTCACATGACAGAGAGTGAATCTTTCACATCTCAAATGGGTAGCGACTCATCGGCATACAAGGACTACGAAACAACCAAGTCGGTTCATAGAATCCACACTATGCTTCCAGGGCATAATCAGGTCATAAGAGTAGAGACTGAATCATCGTATCACAAATGAGTGGTGGTTTATCCGCAATTGGGGCCTACAAGAAGACATCAACGAATTCACAAAAGAACGGCATAGCTCAAAAAGGCTCAACAAAAGAGAGATAGAGTAATCATAAACGGTTAGAGATACTCGGGTCAAGATACTACAAATCTGTCATCCCAAGCTATTAGAACTCTAAGTCTACCAGATCGTGATGGAAGTCGACCCAACACAACCAGAAACTCCCTGTCAGTAATCATGAATTGCAACATTCAAGAGTATTTCGATAGTTCTAAGGTCAAAAAAGAGAAACTACTCTAAGTCCTATGACCCTATAAAGGTAGAGCTCAAAGAGGTAAGGCTTATAATCGTCAAATAAATGACAAATATGTCATTGGAAAGAAAAAAAAGAGAGGTCCAGCTAAAAAGCTGAAAATACTCTCACAAAAGACTTATACCCCGTATGGGGCGAGAATGCCTCTAACACCCTAAGCATGTTAGACAATCACTTAAGTAAAAATCTATGTTGGGTCAGTCAGATTGAAGAAGCACGGGGCTTCTCTTCAGGACATAAAATATGATGTAATTATCTAACTTAAGCATGGAGACCTTATTAGCATGATTATGGATGTACTCATGATAAGCAAACAATTTTAAAATCAACCTCAAGGTCATGCAGAAAAGTAAATAGCAAGTTTTAATTAGTTGAAATATTTTAATCCTAAATTTTAATTAATCTTAATCTTTTATTAGGATTTTTGTAGAAAAGTTATATTTTATAGTCCTTAAAGCGGCTAAAGTATAAATCGCTTGATTCTCAAGCAAACCACAATCAAAGAAAACAGAAATAGCAGACACAACGAGCAAGGTAAATCAAGTCAAACAAATAAATAATAAGAAAGGTCGGATGTTGTTGAATCGGCAACATATTCTAGAAAAGCAAAAAAGCGCAGTCAGACTTTGCTTATACACACATGAACCTAGAATCTATACATCAATTTCAAAATACAAAATTAAGATATGAGAAACGAACATCTACTACTGATCTCCGCCATGTGATTCTACGCCTCAAGCGCCTAAACAATTGTGTTGGTATCTTATTTTCGCTACAAACTATCTTAAGATTCTAAAAGTACATAATAAAGTCCAAAAAAAAGACTCGAGCTGCAAAACTGAGGTTAACACGGGTTATATCATGCAACGTGACGAACCATGTCTGATGGGAGAAGAGCTTAACACCTGCAGCAAAGGCATTAGCATAAATCATTTAAGCTCCTCCTTGTTGGACATGACTTCTTGCAGAAGATCACCCCTAATATATTATTGTGCATGACTAAAACCTAACAAACACACAAAGGCAACACACAAATAGATGATTGATTAGGGCACAGAACAATAAGAAACAATATTCAGACATCGAAAAAACTACCTAAGTACCATGGTCATAGTCTGGCAAACCATCTAGTGCATAGAGTCCTAATCACAACATCTAAGTGTGTGCATAGTGCAAGGTTAAAATTTAGTTGTATGACTTTAACAGAATCGCCAAACTAGCCCCATCCTAAAGATCCAATGGATCTAAAATATGTCACTGAAAGGGATGACATTTTAAAAGGTAAGACCTCAGATATGACCTAACTTATATAAACTTTAAAGCAAAATGGATAATACATAATAGAAAAATATATGTTTTATACTTTTAAAATATAGGACCAATAAAAGCAGATTCGTAACATGCAAATGACATACTTTAGAATCCTTAGAGCCTTAGCAAGTCATACACAAATTGGTCATAATATGAAAACTCGTATTGCTCGTTGAGCTATCCTCGCGAGCAAATGCTTATTTAGATATTATGACCAACAAACGGGTCACTCAACAAATCAACTTGTCATCCAAATGAATTAAGTGATGTGTATACAAGATGCAAATATCAGATGACATGTCACGATCGCTCAAGCGAACATGTCTGACACACTAAGTGATTGAATATAATGTGAATGTTTCAACATGCGTAAACATTCATATTGCATCCTAAAGGAGGTTTAACACGCTACAGTCGCTCAAGTGAACATGTATAGCGTCCTAAACAATTGAGCACAGTGTGAATGTTTTAACAGGTATGAACATTCATACTGCGCTCCTAAAGTGGTTTAGCACACTACGGTTGCTCAAGCAAACATGTTTATCATCCTAAACCACACCCAAGAACATATATCATGACATATGACTTGCAGACTCGATGTAATTGCACCAAATGTGACAAACATATGCGAGACAAGCAAGGTGTGCTATATATGCAATGAACATATCAAATGCAAACTGCAAAAGCAATCCAGATGGGCCAACGAAAGGGATATGGTCAGGCCGACCGATCAAATCATCCGACGGGGGACGACCGATCCAGCTAGACGATACCAAGCGGTCGGTCAAACCGGCCTAAAATGATCGACTGAGCAGACTGATATCAGTCAACTGATCAAGGCATCCAACGAGGGACAACCAATCAGACCTAACAATACCGGGTGGTCGGACGAACGAGCCTAAAGTGGTCGACCGAGCCGATCGATATCGGTCGAACCAGCCTAAAGCGATCGATCAAGTTGACCGACACCGATCGACCGATTGGTGGCTTCCAAAGAGGACAACCGATTGGGTCGAATGATATTGGGCGACCGGCCGAAACGGCCTAAAACGGTTGGCCGAGCCGACAGGACCAAGCGATACTGAGCAGCAAGTCAAACCCGCCTAAAGCAGTAACCCAAGTTGACCAACATCGATCTACCGATCGAGGCATTCAATGAGGGACAGTCGATTAGATAGAACAATTTCGGGCAGCCAGTTGAACCAGCCTAAAGCGGGTGACCAAGCCGATAAGCATGCAGACTTTATCATTTTTAAAATGCAAATTTTAAGGAAATAAACACGCAACATGCAAATTCACTTAATCACATTTCGGTGGCAAGCCGAAATGTTCCTAGCAATCTCAGATGAGGCCTAGAGTGATGATGAAGTCGTAGATACTGTCTATTACGAAATGTAATGGAGGGCCTACCTCTAATTATACGACAAAGTGTAGAGGAGCTTTTCCGTAAGAGAGGAATCTTCACGAAAATGAAGATTTCTTTCACAAACATATCCTTCACGATCTAGGGAACGAGAATCAAAGTAATTTTCTCGTTCTCTAGATCATGGTAGCTTCAACTCATTCACTGAGGGATGAAGTCATTGAATAATCACGTTGTTAAATTCCCGACTGATTAGGACAATGTGCTAAGGTTTTAGTGGAAAACTTTAAGATTCATAGGGGGTAAATTAGCAAAAAGCTTCCTAACCTATCGGTCCCCTCTAACACAAAAATCCTAGCCCTAGATTCTCTATCATCCAGACCTAGGTGGCTTACTAAGAAGAAAATTGCAAGGGTTTGAAAATGTTATAACTTCGTGATGGTTGGAGTAGTGTGCTCTTGGCTTGCTCCAACCTTTGACTCGCTCCAGCCAAGATTGCTTCGCTCCTCCTCCAAAGAATAAAGAAGCTCTTCTTTCAAGGAGAATCCAACGAAGCTCTAAGTGAATCCTTTACGTTTCCTTGATTTCCCTCCATAAAATGAGAACACCAGCAAAAGAAACGATCAGGAGAAAGAAGCAAATGAAGAAAATAGGGAAGAAAAAGAAATAAGAATTTGAAGAATCACACAAGAATCTCCTAAAAATCCCTCACAACTCTCTCCCAATATTCCTTAGCTTCTCCACAGGCTTGACATGGCGATCCTTTTGCTCGATGCACGACCCACCTACTTAGCAATGTGTTTGCTGCAACATCCGTTGGATTGAGGCTGCATAGCCGCTTCTCCAATGGACATTGATAAAAAAATGGCTAGAGTTCCTCTACTTTTTGGTCTTCTTTTACAAACGGCAAAAGAACCAGGTAAAAAATCTGTTATCTGGTGATTAAGGAACGCACATGGTGGATTTTGGGACGAGCTGCACCGAACAAGACGAACTGGCATGGTCACGCCCGAGATCTGGAGTGGTCACACCTACTCTCGTGAGTGTCGCGAGTGAAGTTCTGGCATGGTCACGCCTGAGAGCGGCATAATTAAGGAACACACATGGTTAAAAAACCGTTATCCGGTAATTAAGGAACGCACATGGTGGATTTTTGGGACGAGCCGCGCTGGACAAGACGAACTGGCGTGGTCACGCCCGAGATCTGGAGTGGTCACGCCTACGCTCGTGAGTGTCGCGAGTGAAGTTCCGACATGGTTGCGCCTGAGAGCGGCGTAATTATGCCCAAACTCTCTGTCTCGCAGCGTGGTCATGCTGCCCTCTGGCGCGATCATATCGAGGGTGAAGGGGTGTCACGACACAAGCGGCTTATAGCATGGTTACACCCGTTTCAAGCGTGGTCACTCTAAGGGGAAAGCATAACCACACCTATTCCAAGTGTCAGTTGGAGCAATTTTATAGCTTGTTCAGACCGCCGGAGGCTCCAAATAGGCGGAATATGGTCACTAAACATTAAAATGGGTATTAAATATATCCTGGATCGTAATAATCTTCATTTGACAGTGAGCTTTCCCGGGCAAGGCTGAATCGGTGTTGATCCTGATTTCGTGCTCGAGACACGTACCAGAAGGTCCGAATAGATGTCTTGGACTACAGGAAACTGAACACCTCACACATACGGCATCAAAAGTGATATCAACAGTCACAACTGTCAATAGTTGAGTTGTGAGTTAGTGCCAATATAGGCAACAAACTACTCCCTCTAATCATAGCTTACATATACAATCAAGACAGTGTAAGGCTCACTGCTACTTCAAATAACCTTCAACAAAAATGGGATTACGAGTCTTGCTCGCTCTGCAACCATCAGAGCAAAAGCCACAAAAGAAAACTATTGGGGGCAAGTCCAATGCTAATGCTAATTATTTCAACCTTTACTTTAGCAAAAATAGAATCACAAGCCATGATAGCTCTACGAACAACAAAACATGAACCACAAAAGAAAAATATTGAGGTCCAAGATTATAGCTTGCTCATCCAAACTCATAAAACTAAATAATGAAGCAATCAACCCACTTAATAGTTGGCTCTATGCCAAATTCTGCTAGTTGGTGAAAAAATGGACCTAATAGGTCAAGCTAAATGCCCGACCCAATCAACAAGACTAGCAAAAATGGAATACTATTTCCAATTCAAGAACAAAAAGGAGCTTTATAATCACAAGAACAGGTTAAAGCAACATTCTCCAATAATACATTCAACCAAAAATAATATCCAAGTTAATATCCTAAGAGTGATTGTGGGTTTAGAAGATACAAACTAAGTCCCTAAACAATAATAAATCAGAATACGAGAAGTGACTAGGCTTGATTTTTTTTTTTTTTAATTTATTTACAAGAAATGCCAAAAAAATGGGACAATGCATCCTCATAACAAACAAGGTATCAATTAATCTCAAATATCCTAACAAGCTTCTACAATCTTTGTGCAGTAAAGGGGAAAAAACAACGATACTCGTAAATCCCAACCAATGGATCCCTTCGAGATGAATAAAAACCTTTTGATCAAATCCATAAAATAAAACACTGGTCTTAAAGCATCAACCAAAATATGGTACATCAGTTCAAATCACGCACAATAACAATCACAAAGCCATCTTACAACCTGATCTTAATCTCCAGCAGCATGAATCTTAAATTCAAAGGGCTTTATCCATTAGTTCAGCACACCTGAGGGCAAAATGATCCAATGAGAATCGTAAGGAAAAGTGCCTCGCTTCACAACCCTACGATTGACCAAAGAACCACAATAATCTTCCATGGTGGTCGTTTTTGTCTAGTGGGGATATCAAAAATGAGGTGTCCCCAACATCTACCATCAATGGCAAGCTAAGCACTGAACTACACTTACCCTCACTTTTACAAATGCCTCTTCCAAAGGAAAGCAAGGGTGATCCTCGTTAATCCTCTCAAATAAAGAAAATAGTATCCGTATTTTGAGTCATCGCACTTTATTCCAAAATGGGAACAATGTTAAATTAATTTTTAATTTGTATTCGCCTTTAAGCTCGGTCATTATTAACTTGAGCATCACAAAGTCTTGCTAAGACAAAATCTGTATAATGGCTTATTGACCATTTATTTTATTAATTGTGTGTGTAGCGAGACATTGGGTACTCAAGCCCACTAAACCAAGCTCTATTGAGATTCAAAGACCATTTTTGGCATGCAACACTAATGTTATGACATTGAATCAATTTGGAGACTGCAAACAGCAAAAAAAACTTTAATGTTATCTAAATAACAAGGTTAGTTCCATGCCACTGAGCAAAATGGTCTCCTAATAAGTTCAATACAAGTCATTTTTTCTACACATAATTGAAAAGATTTTTCCGAAAAAGCATTGCTCGCTCGTGAATAAAAAGTAAAAACAAATAATAGACTTTCTAATAACTTGAAAAGAAAAAACAAAAGGTAGCCAATTGCATACTTCTCAAAATTTTCTCGAGCAATGGAGGCTATATGCCTTGCATCAGCTTCTAGAATTGTTGACAAACCAATACTTCCACCATTTTGGGCAGGAAAATAAGACATCCTTTTTCCTTTTGACATCAGGGCAAATTTCGAGTTTCCTAGCAACTGTTTGATTAAGGCATCTATGATTTTGTGAAAGGATAAAGGAAGCCATCTTAGCCACACGTTATATCCTCCTCTTGGTCTAACGGCATGCTGCAAAGTTCATTCAAATTAGGAGATTACAATACCAATAACTTCAAAAACCAAATATATAAGAAGTTTAAGAGCTAAGAAAAACTTAAAAAATAAGATCATTTACCATATCAAAAGTGCTGATGATATATAACTAAATTCTGCACAAGAAATGGTTCTTGATATAAGACTGACTACGGTGAAAAAAAAGCAAGCAAGGGATTTCAATTTAAGTTGTAAAAAAGAAAAAAACATAAAGAAGGCAAACAGGGGACAATCTGAGGTTCTTTGGATGCAGATGAAATAGCAAAAACCAGCTTAAAAATCAAACATGCAAAACAATTACGACCTCAGGCAAAGTGAAAACCTATCATGGATGATACATTAAAGGAAGATTTACATACATACCACAAAAATTCCTATGTATTTACATATCTAACAGCTAAACTTCAATTTTTACATACATGTCACCTTGCCTATTCATCAAAAGGTGTATTTCACTTTTTAAAAGTTAAAATGGTCTTATTTTTTATGTGATATAAAAATTTTGGGTAGTATAAATGTAAAAATTAAATTTTAGGTGCTAGATATGTAAATACATAGGAATTGGACGGAATGTATGTAAATGTCCCATCAAATTAAAACATATTTCTAAAGTCAGATTCTAGCTTCAGACTTAGGCTCATCATGTATTCTGCAGTAAAAAGATATAATAAATAGATTAAATTTAATTGTGGCACTAGTTGATTAAGGTTCAATATGCCTCTCTAGTTTATGATACTCATAAGACTCATGATCAAGAATTTCCACTACCTTCAAATCCTGCTAATTCTTCTAACTCCGATGAATAGATATCAACATAACCGTCCTCATCATCTACTGCGTTTACTATGACAAGCCATAAATCTAAAAAAAAACTAAACAGAGTAGGAAATTTCTTGAAACATATTACATCAAAATTTCCAGGGAAAGCCAAACATCGTCATGGATGAGAAAGGCATGAAGAAGAGAAAAAGAACTTACATATATTGTGAAACTATCAAAGAGCCCGAGCGCACGAATCAAACCGATGCACTGGTTCTCAGCTCCGGCAAAACCGTTCCCAATCACGACCGCTCTTCTCACGACGTTAACCCCCCCTTCGAAGATTTCCGGCATTCCCGCCGATCCACTGGTCGGTTCCGGGAGCCTTATGGGCCTCATCGAGAGCTTGGCAGCCAAAATCTACGACCAACTTCGGACCCTGGATATGCGTGGATTGGCGTTTCAATGTCGATCTTCTGTTCCCTCGAATTAGGGTTTCTAAGCGGAAGATTGAAAGGCACCGAAACTCGCGAAGAGCTTGCGCACCAACGTAAAGTGTCTCGCTCGCTCGCGCTCTCCGCTATAATGTCCTTCCCGCGGCGGGGCAGTCCGTTAATGCCCGGTCGAGTACCTGCTGCCGCTACCGTAAATGTTAAATAGGATTTATGAAGTCTGAAATCCTGCTTACATGTGCTTTGTCTATTAAGACTATTAAGAAGATTGAGTACATCATAGTCACAGAAGAGATGAATATCTAATATGGATGCAAGACATGTAGAATTACTTAGACTTGATCAGGAGTCTCTAAATATTCAAAGTGCACTATTCTTAATAAAAATTTTAGTTTATCATGCTCGCGCTAAAGCATAATGATACGAGGTACCGTTTTGTTTTAAACTTGATTGAAGAAGACCGTGTTTTTTTTTTAGAAAGATAGATACGAACGGGAATCCATCATGCATGTTCATGAAAAGTACTATTGGTCTATAAATTCACATACTGTAGAAGTTTGATGAACATCCGAGCTCATGACTGATTTCCCAGTCATGTATTTTGAATAATTTTGAGATGCTTGATTTCTTTGGAAGTGGTGGTGTGTAGAAAACAATATTAGTTAATTAATTTTGAGTTTGGAGCTTATTTAGTAATTTTTCACTTATTTGCTATTAAGAAATGAGGTAAAAATTGTTCTATTCATGTCTTTGATTTAATTAAAGGTAAGTTTGTTTTTTGTCTTTATTGTTTGCTTTTATCATCCTCTATAAAAAGGGATCTGGTTCTTTAGAGTGGTATGGTGAGAAGTAATGAGTTGTAACTCAAAACTGTTATTTATTTATCTCATCCCGTGCTAGTGAAATCTCCCTCTCTGTAGACGTAAGCAAATCAATTGAGTTTCAAATCTTGTAAATCTTTTGTGTTTGTTTGTTGTTCTGTAAATTTCTGCGCCTCCACTTTATTTCACATAACATTAAGGTAGATAGATTTTTTATTTATAGAATAATAATGAGAAAATCATTATTGTAAATGGGATAATAACAGTTTTGAGTTACAACTGTTCTCTTTCTCTTTTACATCTACAAGAGAAAGAGAAATCAGTCATGAGCACGGGGTGGGAGAAATTTACATCACATCCTGAACTAAACATGAACTAAACTCGACTCAAGAACTGAACATTATTAGACTCATAAGTCAGACTCACTAACTAAACATTATTAGACTCATAAGCTCACTCAAGCTCCAGTGGATAAATGACTCGTGAATTAAACTCGATGAGCTAAAAAGTCGTGCTCAAGCTAACCCCGACTTGACTCACTAGCTCGTGAGTCTGACTTATTTTAAAAAAATTAATAAAAAATATTCTCAAAATATATTAAATTTAATTAATTTATTTTAAAATATTAACAATGTTAAAAATATATTATTTTATATTTTATATTTTATATTAAGTATTATATATATATACAACACGCCGTCGGTTCTTCGGAGAGGACGACTCGGAGGAAGAAGACAATGGAGAAGGGAAGTTCAGTTCGATGCCAGAGGATTGGCTGCGATGCCACGTTCTCTGAGGACAACAACGAGGATGGCTCCTGCAGATATCACGATTCCGTAAGAGCTTAATGCTATCCAATCTGCTTACCATTTCCCTCTTTATCTTCTTCTTGTCCTTTCATATTGAACTTAATCACTTGGTAAAATAGCAGCCGTATGTTATATCAGCTTCCGAGAAATCCTTTAGGGATTAACAATCTACTAGGTGAGGTATGAAGTATGGCAGCCTTTGTTTTTAGGTTTTTGATTAACTACATCTAGAGATATTGTGAGCTGGGTTACTATAGATAGACATCGTTTCTGTTAGAGTTATTTCTGTTTGAATGGTCTAGTGTCACAATAGAGTCATTTTTTCCATTCTCTTTGCAAGTTGTTTGCTAGTTGGATGATGAGAGATGAATTATCAGGATTTTGATCTGGGCGGAACCCTAATTGTGAAAATGTGTTACTTGTAGTATATTATCATGGAAAATATTTCTATTTCACGGCAATGAAGAGCGTAATTATGGCTGGCATTACTGATGCTGATGGGTGATGATGATGGTTCCATGTTGAAGAACCATGGGCTATCATTTTAGCAGTTTTTTAGTTCATTCCTTCGTTCATTTGATTGCTTGGAGTCACAGAACACATTTTTTAGAATAGTGAAAATTGTTAGATTCATTGATTGATTTGATGTAGTTGGGATCAACATCAAATTTATACTCCGCTATCCCTCTTAAAATATTCTCATCATCATCACTAGCCTTCAACAATCTGGGGTCGCATCATGACTTCCTGTTTTCATTTGTTAATATTCAGCGGTATTCGAGGTGCTAAATTTATATATTATAAATCATTTTTTAATCTTTATCAATGCAACCTTAACTTTTCCTTTCCAATCATCACGCATTAATTATTTTAACTTATTCAGCAAGTGCATTTTTTTTTTGGTTTCACTGTTCATTTCCAATTCACCTAAATTTATTTTGCCATCGCCTCATTTTTAATAGATGTTACTCTTTACTTGCCTCTTATATAGTCATTACTAGATCTATTGCATAATTTTATCACACCTTCATTTTTAACATTTTCTTTTTTTGCAGCACTAAGCTTAGATAATAGCGATTTTATTGTAATAAATTTTCGGATTAATACAACATTAGTAGACTAATTGATGTTTTATGAATTTACCTTTAAGCCACCATGTTATCTTCTTATTACACAAAACTCCTAAGACAATTTTTCATTTTAACCATCTATCCTTAACTCTAGAATTATATCCATGTGCATGCGAGTGCATGCGTGCGTATGTGTGTGTGTGTGTATTAAGTTATTCGTTATATAATATATCAATGTTACTTGAATATTTCACATCCACATAACCTTTTATCTTATAATAACATCAAATATTAATTGCTAACATCACACACTAAAAGTATTTATCATATACTCAAAATTTGTTTTACTGATTTTATGGTTATCATCTATAAACATTTTCTCCATTCTTATACTTTTTTATTTATTTAGCGAATTTCACACCATTAGAATTATATCATATTCATGAAACATATATCATGATATCTTGCTACGACTCCATGTTAATTTTTAATGTAAATGTTCGATTATTGCAAACTCTCGAGCATTCCATATATACTTTTAAAGCAAGTCAGCACTTTATCATACATATATTTAATAATGGCAATACATATTTGACACACATGTTTTTTGCTTTAAGGCAGACTGATTTAATTGGTATGCTGCTTGATCAAATGCTTTATCACGGCAAAAAAAAATTATGCTTGATTTTTTTTTTTATATTCTTTATCATTAGTTGCTTAATAGAAAAACTGCATTCTTAGTGGATCTTTCTAGCATGCAACCAATTGATTCAGTGAAATTGATGCTATTTTTCTAATGTCACATTCCATTAATCTCTCCATCAATTTATCAACGTAACATTTTTATCCTTTTGTATTGACCTCATCTTTAATTTAATCCTACTATCTTTAGTTTTAATACATTGAATTTGATCAAAATCCCCGAGTATCTAAACTCTTACCCTATTCTATACATCATTTTTTCCTTTCTTTGTGCCAAACATAGTATATAAATTATAAAATTTTATAATTTCTCTTTACTCATCACTCTGTCTATAAGACTTTTAACTTTTTCATAATTATTATAAGTCTCAATAATAAACAATTTTTATCACATTTTAAAATAGATTTATTTTTCT